>CM065054.1:55705100-55840100 GCA_032883995.1 Coronaproctus castanopsis
AATAATGCGTAGATTAATGTGAAAGGAAAACCTGTGACGTGGGGGAAAAAGTCTTGTTTCATGAGTTCCTTTACATTTCAATTTTGTCTTTCCAGCTGCTAGATGTATCTTCAGATTTAAACCCAAACTATGAATACCTTCGTAGAATTAATATATATATAACACTACTAGACTAAATTTAGAATAACCGGGCTGATACGTAATCGGATGGCGTGGCATGCAATAGTTCATAGATGCGTGGAAAATCTAACAGAACAACCAGTTCATAGCCACTACAAATCGGGTACCTATTGTTATTATATATATATGATATTTATTTCATTTTATTATTCTTTTTATATTCATTACAGACTTATTAGGTGTAGTATTAAGTAACTCTTCGTTGTTATCCGTCTATATCACACTTTTTTTTTTTTTTTTTTTTTTTTTATGAAATTGTTCTTTTGATGTAACCAAGATTAATTAGGATTATTATTATTATTATTATTATTATTATTATGTACTTTACACATTTCGGTTGATCATAGCGCAAAAAAATTTGAGGACGTGATGTCGATTATAAAGCGCCTAACCGAAGAAAATAAAAAGTTAAAAGACGAAACGAACAATATGCGGCGTCGAGTAGCTGATTTAGTATATCGTCATAATGTGATCATAAGCAACGTACTGTGACGACCGAAGGAGAAGATGTCACAAATTTATTTTAAAAAATTAGTGAGCTCTACTTAGCTTATTTATTAATACTAGAACTAGGAATTGTATTACTGTAGAAGGATGTGTTTTATACGCCTATGCTTATATTTTTTATACCTGTGTCGTAAAGCTTGGTAAATCCCCTATAGAATTTACCATTAGAATGTCGGAATATCTACAATCGGCAAACAATTTTTTCGTTTTATCCTTAATCATTTCCTGTACGTAAGGGAATTTTAACGCATCATGGAGAGATTTTATTGAAGTAAATCGAGGTTTATTCAAAATTATTCGAAGGCAATGGTTTTGCACTCTTTGCACGTGGTTTATATTACTACTGCTGGTATAAGACGATATTTGGCAGGCATAGAGTAGCTTTGCTAACTTAACCTTTTTGTATAATAAAAATTACGGAAGTCGACATCGACTGTTGTCATAAATTGAAAAAAATTCGCCAAAACAAAATTTTCCGGTTGTAAGGTTTTGTCGTCGTACGACTAGGGACTATTTACTTCGGAATAAACGGAATTACAGATTGAAGCAGCGGGATTTCAATTTAAAAGAACGATCGTCGTCCAATCGATTTATTTACATCAACGAGCATTTAACGAACGGAAAATGCCAAGTTGTTCGTGGCGGCGAAACAAACTAAAAAATCACAAGTAGTTTCAAATTATTTTACTTTCGTATATTATATTAAATTTATGCAGAGGGAAATATTACGAGGAGTGCATTCGATACGTGTAGATGTTTTTGTGTTTATTTATATTTAGTTACGCGTGTAGTACAAATGAACTTCGTCTCGGTTGTATCGGTTTAGCCGAATAAGTGATAAATATAAAATCGTGTAAACATACAAAAAGCTTTTAGGAAAGCGAAAAAAGATCTCGTTTGTTTAGACAAACATAAATCTAATCGAAAATATTATCGGTCTATATCGTGTCATAGGTGAAAAACACGCGTCAGCTAAGGAAATTATCATCGATCATAGACGAGCATAAATGGTAATGAAAAATTAATAGCGAACACTTTCAACGTTTATTTTAACGAATGTGTAACATCTTAGACTACATAGTAGTGGTTTTGCCGCGCAGACTAGTTCTTCCTCTGTGTAACGGTTTTGAACAATTGTCCAGATTCTTTCGCTTTTTACAAAATTTACACACGACGACGTACGAAATTCGATTCTTTCCATGCCCAAGAAAATTTCCTACGGTTTTGACAAAATTTCAATTACGTTAATTAAGGACAACGTCGATTAGTTCATCGAGCCACTAACGTATTTATTCAACCAATCTATCGAAGCGGGTGAGTTTTCAGAAATTTTAAAGTTAGGGTATTATTACACCAAATTATAAAAGCGGAGACAAGCTGAACATTTCGAATTATAGGCCAGTCTATTTCAAAAATATTTGAGAAATATATAAAGAAAATTATGTTGAATTACTTAGATCGTATAAACTTTTTTTTAGTTGAAATCAATTTGGTTTCTTATCGGACGAACAGGAACTGATGATGCATTATTTCGTCATAACTGTTACATTACTGAAAATTTAGAAGAGCGGGAGATCCGTTGTTGCTATCTACTGTTCGATTTATAGCGTTCGATACAGTTGATCGTTCAATATTATTGAAAAAATTATACGCATGCGGTTTTAGGGGGGGGGGGACATATTTTATCGATGGTTTTTAGTTCGTATATAACAAGTAGAAGGTACGTTAGAAAAATAAATTAAGTGAGAATACTAAGAATTCGGTGTAAAGGTAGTATATTAGGTCCCTTTTTATTCTTAATATATATTAATGATTATTATGTCAATTTCTTTTTGTTACGCAGACGATGCGCTGTTCTTTTAGTAAATTCGCGTTTCCCGAGCGTGATGCAGACGTTGGTACAGACTGACGTGAACAAATACAGATACAAATAAGTATATTTATGATAATTTGTACAGTTGCAGAAAAGACGAGTAAATAAAAATGCGCATACCGAGCAGCGTTAACGCTCTTACTACGCGTCTTAAAGTTAGCGTACAACGAGGTCGTACGTTAATTTATAAATTATGCTATATTTTTACAGGGAAAAATACAACTAAAAAAAAACCCTGCATAGCCGAAAGATAAAGAAATTAATTATGATTTAGATATTAAAAAATAGTACGTATTAATATAACTAAATAAATAAGGAAATAAAGAGAGAGAAATAATGATACATTTAAAAACGAGACTAATTTATAACGATCTGCATAGTTAGACAACCTGGTGCTGAAGCGGCGAATGTTTAATCCTTTTGTGTTAATATTTTTTATCATTACCGGGTCAGTGAGTCGTGAGTATAATTTCCAATACGTTGTACGATACTGGCTAGTCAGGCATTTGCTATAGAATCTGTTAGCTTTTTCCTGTACAAGGTCAATAATAGAAGGCTGATTTATATGCATGTCTGTTATCTTAGAGTATGATACGCAGGCATTTATTTTGAACAGTTTGCAATTTATTAATGGTGGACTTACTAACACCAGACCAAATTGGGCAGGACTATAATAATATCGGCAATATGTACGCTTTGTATATTATTAGCTTGTAACACTGACTTTAGAGCGTTTGTTAAATATAGGGGAAAATTTTGTATAATCGGGAGTGCGCTTTGTCCGTGATATGTTTGATGTGATCATAAAACGACAATCGTTTGTGAGACCAAGATATGTTAATCGGGATTTCCAAGATAGGCGTGTATTATTTATTTCAATGTGATGAACAAAATTCCGAATTAGTTACATAATAATCGTTTAATGCTTAATACAATTAAAACAAAATACATTGTGTATACAAAGCATCGAAACCGAAATATTTGAGACGAATTAAAAATTCACGTAAAAGGTGCTAGTGAGATAAACGGGCTCTGTTTCAGATAAAATATCTCGGAATACAATTAGACTCTAACCTTAACTGGAATGCACATTTAGATGATTTGAGAGAGAAAAAAATACGAAAATTAAATTATCTTTTTCATTATTTAACCCGATATTTCTCGAAAATCCATCTTCGCATATTTCGCATTCTATCAACCATACGTTATGGTATCGTGGAATGGGGTGGTGCAGCGAATTATTCGGCCTTTAACTTACAAAACGCGCTATTTAAATCGATAAAATTCGGCAAAGATAAGAACGATAAAGGTACTATTTTAAAGGTGCGGCAATTGTACGAAGTTGAATTTTTGTTTGTTTTAAAAATCGTAAAAGATTTGATATACATATTCATGTACAAGATTATCAGCTGACGAGAGAGAGAGCGAAGATTCCAAAATTCGATAAATTCCACTCACGAATACAGGCTATGCAGGAGCCGCGCTATCTTGCTACCCCTTATGTTGTAAAGGAATCGATTAAAAATTATAAACGACCACGAAAGTATTAGCGTACGTTTTTAATAAATAACCTACTTAAAATATAATTTTAAATAGTTTACAACCCAGTTGTTTCCTTTATAACATTCTAATGTGCCAGGATATGCGGACGTGTGTATGTATGTGTGATTATAGTGTGAGCTTGTATGTGTTTATATTTATACGTATACAAATATTGGGAATATATGTGTGTAATGTACATGCTGTGTGTGTGTGTGAGAGAGAGAGAGTGTGTAAATGGTTAGGAGTTTTTTTTTTTTTTTTTTTTTTTTCTTTAATGGGCACAGGATTTTTCACCCAGATTGATATAAAATTATTAAAATGGATATGTTAAACATTAATATTAGTTGATGTAATATAATTATAAATAGCTAAATATACATGAATGCGATTAATAGTAAGTAAGTAAGACATATTCATTGGCAATGGTACTTTGAGAGATATAATTTGATTATATAATAAAGATTGTTGTGTAGTAAGAACATTCAAAAAATACACGATCCGCATCTGCTATTTTCTTGTCATCGGAAGGATGAGGGCAAAAAGGAGAATTTATAAGATTGCATCGGTATAGGGACGATGGAAGACGATTTTTTTCAAAACGTAATCTACATAAAGTAGTAATGAAACATCGAAGTATGTTACTTGGTACTTTTATATCAGTAAACCATGATTTTATGGGTATTAGAGGTTGAATCGATCTGTAATATGGAGCTAGATAAGGATTGGATCAAATATTATTCCAATATTCTTTAGAAACCTTTCATAGGTCTAAATATCCTCCTACTGGTTTTAATACTTCTATTTTAAATAATTTACTGACAACTCACTGGACGGGCTTCCTTCCGATTTATACAGATGGTTCCAAGGCTAATAATAAAGTTGGTGCAGCATTCGTAGTTCCTTCTTTAAACATTATTAAGAAATTCGTTTTATTACGTTTTTCTTCGATTTTTACAGCTGAAGCTATGGCAATATACCAAGCGTTAAGATACGTTTATCAACAACGTCCAGCTTCATCAGTTCTTATTCTTACCGATTCGAAAACCTGTTTAACCGCTCTAAAATCTCTCTCATTTAATCCCCGTGCATCGCCTTATTTATATAAAATCCGAATTTTGGTTTCCTCACTGTTAGAATCTGGTATTTCTGTTAGGTTCTCCTGGATTCCTGGACATTCTGGTATATTTGGCAATACTGTTGCTGATGCGGAAGCCAAGTCCGCTTCGAATAGCGGTGTGCTTATTCCTTTTACACCTTTAACAGATCTTTTGTGTCTCATTAAATTTGCTCATAAAGAATATTGGTTAGGAGTTATTAAAGGAAGTTTTAAGTGGATATTACGAGAAAGCTTATTCTTATTTATGTGTATACATGTATATATATATATATTTATTACTATTATTATTTTCGCGTTATAGCAATTCGGTTTTCGTCTTTATATATATATATATATATTTTAAATGTATTATATATTCTTTTGAAAAAATCCGCTGCAACTTATACGCATTAGCGGGAACTTATAAATATTATTAATGCGTCTGTATATCGTGCAAATATTTATGTATATTTTATGCACGTGTGAATACACACGTTTATATGTTTACACCGCGGTAATGTAATAAGGTTCGGAAGTACGGACCGGTGTATCACCGTTTATTTATAATTATTTCTTCTACTTCCGTTCTCATATTATTGTATTTTGTTTTTATGATGATTTAGCCGGTGTAACACTTTATTGTTATAAAATAAAAAAATTGATTTGATTTGATTTGATTATTATTATGTCTTAATACTTTCAGCTAATCGTTCATAAAAAGGTTTATGGAATAGATTTTTCCTTGCAACGACCGGTATGGTAAAATGATTTTCAAATTACAAATTATTCTCCCGATAATATGGCATAACTTATGAACGGAAATCTCTGAAGAATTTAGCCTAATCATTTCCTTGATTTAGGTAGCAGTAGGTATTTTTAGTTAACGGTGAAGAATTTAAAACAGTGTTTCGTTGTTGGTGGAACAATTTTAAGAATTCTTAGAAATCAACTAAATTTAATGGTCTAAATTATTTCGCTCATTAGTTCTTCGGTATATTTGAAATTTTACACGTGTTACTTTATTTTATCCCACATAAAATTTAAAAACAAAATTTCTCAAGTTGAATGTAAACGTTAGATTTTGTATATATATATATATATATAAATATTTCGACAATAGTTAAAAAAATAACCGAAAATAGTTGGCCATTCGCATTTTTACGAGATCCATAATATTTGTACCGTGACTAATACTTGGAGTTATGTGGAAATATTTCATGGATTTTTACTGAACAATGTTAAATTCCAAATAGTCTTTTTGTCCCACAATGGTCGAAATTTTTTTAAGTACCACATATTTTTCTATACTACTAAAATAAATAAAAAAATATGGTCACTCAAAGTGAAAAATACAAATTAAGCGGAACACTAAAAATTTTTAAGATGTTTCATTAAGTATTAAAAAAAATAAATTTCGCACGTTTCGTTTGACCAAATTCGAGGATGTCTAATGTGAAATTTTTAATAATTGTCACAGTTGCTTATATTTCCGATATAAACTTTGACTAGTTATAATTAAAAAGTTTAATTATAGATTATTAACTAATCGTAGTAAATAATAGTTAAGAGTAAAGTGATTACAATAAATGAAACAGTAATATCGTTTTGAAAAACTAGAATATTAGAAGATTTTTTTCATCGCAATTGCAACGCACGTTGCGTGTAGGTTGTGCAAGTGAATTGACTTGTAGGACGGTTATTATAAAATTTGACAGCTTGATTAATGACAAGTTCGATTTAATATGTAGTGCATGTAAAATATTTCGGTATAAAATGAAATATTAAGAATTTGTTCTCCAGATAGGACAACTATAGATGATAAATAGATGATAAATAGATGATAAATAGATGATAATTGCTAAGAAGAGGGGTGTATAAATGATTAATTCCATTCGAATATCAAGTTTTGATCGTTTGTTAAATATATGAAATAGTCTAATTGATGCGATTATATGTTAATCGTCTCTCTAAGGTAAGTTCAATATATTTTTCAGCGAATTTCCAATCTGAGTGCTATTTTTTCTAATACGTAGATTATTTGATATCTAGGTATGGAAAATAGTGTACGGCTTCAGTTTTTTTAGCTTTAATTTTAATTTTCGATTTTGTATAGTACTTATATATATTTTATTCTAACCATTCGGTAAGTCTGCAATCATTTAAGAGGCCATTTTGATAGATAATGATTTTTGCTGTTCCTGTAGCTGTTACCATGTTCAGAATGTTTACATTACACTAGACAAGCGAGAGCGTTGTAGACGAATTTATATCGATTAATTCTGTTTTTCTAGTACTGTTTTCGATAATAACGTTTTAGTTTAATTAATGTTTTAAATGATTTTTCTGGGGAATACCACTTTTGGTTGTTAGTTTTTGTTACACTATAGACTGCTGCGACGACATTAGAATGATGTCTGCGAAGAAAATTATAGAATCGTTTATTTGGCCAACGGGTGAGAGGAATTTCTATCATATTGTTGTGTAATTTCTATATCGATTCAATAGGCGTAAGGTCGTAGAGGTATATTTTTCTGAGGTTAACTTGAAGAATTTGTTAATTTCGAAATATATTAGTTTGTGATTTGAACTTAGAACTTAGAACTTAGAGTGAATGTAAAATTTTTACTCTATACATGTTCTACTATGTTGGGTCTTGTGAAATTAGCAAATTGATATATATGTAACGTTTTTAGGAGAGAGCATGGTAAAATAATTTTTTAATGACATGTTAACTAAAATTTTACCATATGTGTTATTAGTAAAGCAGTTCCGAGTAGTGTTTACCGTTTTAAAATCTCCTGCTATAATTATTTTCTTAGTAGAATGCGCGTGTAGAGAGATATAATTTTCAAAGTAGGAGGTGTTTGATGGACAATGTACCGAATACAAATAAATGAGTTCATTTTCTACTTCAACGGCAATACCGTTAAGGTCAGTATCGTGTAAAATTAAAGTAAGTAGGATGCGATCTGGAATTTACTCGTAAATCTATGCCAACCACCTTTCCGTTGCGATTCTTCCTGTATATTTTATAGCCTAGGTGTTTTTTAAATTATCGTTCATTTAAATTACATCAATTTGTTTCATTCGTACTAAATTATCGAGTTCAAAAATTTTGTTACCAAATTTGCATTCCGTGTTTCCACATTAAACCGTTTAGTGCTTATTCATCTAAAATATATCAATATTTCTTAGTGAAAATATTCAACTTTTGGAAATCCATATGTAATATCATATATCTGGGACAGTTCGTAATTTTATTTTTATTAAAAGTCTTATATATATATATATATATATATATATATATATATATATATATATATATATATATAAGGAGCCAGTTTCATCAGTATGAAAAGATAAAAAATCAAATAAACAACATGTACATATATTAAATAAATGAATAAGTGAATTCATTAATGTTAAACTTCTATTATCGCCATCTTATGAGTATTATTCGAAAAATATGTTTCCATGTTTTATAAAAGATAGCGCTGTATATACACATACGAAAATCCCGATTTTCCTTCCATCATCCAAACACAATACAACTTTTTCAGCAATAAACACAATACAACTTTTTCACCAATATTTAGTAAAAACGTTAAACAAATATTAGAATGATAAATTACGAAACGTTTAAAAACGTGTGACGTGCACAATTACATCTTATACAACAACAACGTATATTTCAGCATAATTTACAGTGAGTATACACAAAACAAAAATTTTAAATAATAATTACGTAACGCCCAGGATCGCCGTACATCAGAAATAATACAAAGACCCGTAATAAATAAAAGAAGTAATTATACTTATAATGACAGCAAAAAATAATTGAAAAAACAAAAAATTAAGATAGTAATAATAAAACAAAAGAAAAAACACGTTAGACATTAAAAAATAAATAAAGAAGGAATATTAATTCCTAAAATAATCGCCATATAACGTTACAACAGGCTATGTTTGAGCCTCCTATGTTTATACTTTATACATAAATTGGAGTTAATCGTAATTACCAATGGTAGAAATTAAACTATTATCGTGGACTAAGCAGTCATCGCAGAACTTACGCGTTAAACTTAAGATATGGTCCTTAATATAAGGCATGTTTAAAACGATTTTGTGGTATCTAGGGACATTTAGCACACATCTGAGACACCTATTTTGAAATACTTGTAACTTATTAAAATTTGTATTTGAAATAAAGCTGGACAACAGTACGTCATTATGGGACGTATAAGTGTTTTATACAGAATTAATTTATTATTTACATTAAGAAATGATTTTCTGTTGATTAATGGATATATGGTAGATATACTCCTGCTAGCTTTCAAGGTAGTATGACTGACATGTTCAGAAAAATTTAGTCTGTTATCCAAGACTACCCCGAGGTATCGAACATGTTTTGACCAACTCACAGCGGTAGAGTTGACCTTAACTTCAGCAGGTAACGCGGGACGCCTGCGGGTGAAAAATATAGCCTCCGTTTTATCACAATTAATATCAATTTGCCATTTTTTATAGTAACGAAAGACACAATTTATTCCCGATTGTAATTTATTAGTAATTGCTTTAGGTATATAAGAAGTACAGAAAAGAGCTGTATCGTCTGCATAAAGAGCAGTCTGAATATCAGGTAGGTTTGGGAAATTAGATAAAAACAAAGTAAACAGAAAGGAACCCAGAATACTACCTTGGAGGACCCCCGCTGAGCACGTTTTCATAGTAGACCTTGAATCATTGATGGTAACGTAAAATAGTCTGTTTGCTAAATAGCTGCTAATAACGTTGATTACATAACGAGGAAACGGATATTTTATCATTTTGTAAATAATACCTTTATGCCAAGTAGTATCGAAAGCCTTCGCAACATCCAGGAGAACCATACCAGTATGTTTATTACGATTAAAATTATGCGTGATAAACTTCGTGATTCGTGCTACTTGTTGGGTGGTGGAATAACCTGGACGAAAACCAAACTGTGTGTTAGGAATGATTTTTTTGGTTATCTGCATGAAGTCTTAAACGGGATAGTATAATTTTTTCCGCTATTTTGCTTAGATTGCTCAATAAACTAATAGGACGTATGTTACTTGCACATGTGGCATCCTTTCCGGGTTTGGGAAGAGCAATAATTTTGGCTATCTTCCAACTGTTTGGATAATAACCGAATCTAAAGATAGCATTAATTAAATTTGTAAGTTCAATAATAGCTTTTAGCGGCAATTTCTTAATAATGGGAGTAGAAATATTGTCATCCCCTGGCGAACCTTTTACTTTTATAGCTTTAATATTGCTAAGGATTTCACTTGAGGTGACAAGAGGGAAAATATTGAGCAGTAGATTGGCATTGAGGAATTTTTTAACAGCTGTATGAATTTTTCTCACTTGATAGCCAGATGCAAAATTAGAATTACGATTATGAACTTTGGAATACTCTGATGCTAAAAACTCAGCTTTCGCTTCATTTTTGTAAAACATAGTTATTTAAGTGTGAATCGTAGAGTGGTGGAAGAACTGTACGCTGTCTCGTGTATTGTCTGCAAACTTTCCATAGCCGACTATCATTAGGCTTAAGCTTAGAGAAAGTTGAATTGAAATTGTAATTTTTAAATTTACGCAAAAGAAAACTAATTAATTTATTAAGAAAATTAAACATGTTTTTCAAATTTTGACATCTTGTACATATACATAGTATTGGATATATCAACTTACGGATAAATGTACTTACTCTTTTGGAATTATTGTAGCATTTTCGGGAGCCGTTATTTGTTGCTTTAATTAAATAATTAGGAATATTGAAAATTAGTTCCAAAAAATTTACGAATAAAACATTATTAATTCAAATAAGGAAGTAGTTGTTAATGAATTTTAATTGGTGGAGCGAAGTATAAACGTATTTTTCGGTCAATATTTTATTGAACGTAAATTTTTAAAATTGTAATTGTTTCTTGCATTCTGGATTTAGCACCAACTTGACATACACATGTATATTAACATACACACACACACACACATATATATATATATATACGAGTTCAGTGTGTATAAATGTTTCTATAATTATCTGTATCTATAATGAAGTTTGTATAATTTTTACTTAATATTGATTTTTGAAGTTGCAAAATTTGTTTATCATTCTGCTATACTTTTTAACTATTATATACATTACACAAAGTTTTATAATCGTTTTAATTCACGTATGGTGAGAATCTCTGTTTTTACACTTATATTTCTATTTGAAAGGAAATATGCCTAACTGCTTTATAACCGTATTTATGCGATGTGCAATTGTTAATAAAACAAAATTCATTATATTTTGTTAACATTTTATATTATATCTAAATTTTAAAATGTACTTTCAAAATCAACACCGTTAAAGATATTAAATATTTCAGGAGAGCTGTAAAAATTAATAATGTATTGTTATCTAAATTTATTGAACAAAAAATAATCCATATTTTATTATTATTTATATATTTTTCTTTATTCGTATATAAACATGATAATAAATTAAAATATATACAAGTTGATGTTAATCGTTATGAATAATTTTGATTTACCGGAAAATTAGGTAACATTCTATAGATCAAATAATGTTCCAACTTTTGAATTGGTTTTTCTTTCTGGTTCTACTAAATTAGTGTAGTTTAAAATGGTGTTGGTTTTATTTTGTTTACGAGTAGAATGATGTTTAGTAGACGTAATAAATAGCGATTGCGAATTTATTCATCTTCGGATTATAATGATTGTGGTTGAAATGTACTTATAAAGTAAGTAGATTTTTGGATTGCATTATTTCTTATTTCACGATTGAATATGTGAAGAAACTTAATATCCTTACATTAATTTAATTGTTATTCCAACTTAAACAATTTACGGATATTAGTGATTTTAACGTGTTTTTTTTTTTTTATATTATAAGCATTGAAACAGCGTAATATATACTTGTTTTTATTTACCTTGTATCGAGTATAATATTTTCTTCGCTATTTTAGTGTTTATTGATTTCTTTTTTTAAATATATGTTAATTTCGCCTATTCTATTAGAATTCAGTGGCATTGTTTATTTCAAAATAACATAGTAATGATTTACATTTATGTCGAAATGTACATACTCTGATTGAGAAAGTAAAAAAATCTAAATGAACTATTTCATGTTTAAAAATTTCCCAAGCTTCTAAATATGCGTTTAAATTTGAAGAAATTGCGATGAACCCTTTATTGTGAAATATTTTTGCGATGTTATACAGATCAGAACGATTTCGTAGATGACAGTTTAATTGCTTTCTGATGTTCGTAAGTTCATTTTTATTCGTATTGTTTGCATGAAGATTTTAAATAATAATATATAAACAGACAGATTTCGAAAAGGTAATTTATACGGAGCTAACTTAATAATTGAATTGTTGCTCATTAACTTGTACGAATAGAATAATCGTGTAGTACGTATATAATGTGTAATATGTTTTAGTTTAGTTTTGTTTTTTTTGTATAATATTAAAATAATATGTTTTAATTAACGAAATGTAGAGTATTTAAATTTAATTCTAATTTATTTAACGTTAAATTATTTTTATTAAGACTGTCGATTAAAATCTCTAAGTGCTCGTAATAAACCTATATCCGTAATGTTGTAATATATTTGTATTATATATATATATATATATATATTGAAGGTTATATAGTTCATTTTTAATCATTTGTATCCCTTATCTTAATTTAATCGATTGTCATTTCTTAAACTTCCTTGCGTTCGTCTTTAAGTTTTATTTGATTTTATGGCGAATATATTTGAAGGTAGCGCTAAAGATGTGAATAAATTAGGTATTACTGACGGAATTGAATTAACTCTGATATTCCAGAATGCGTGTAAAATTTTCGGAGTGTAAAAATTCTTGCGTAAACTCGTATGTATCGTTTGATATTGGTGGTTCTATTCACTTTTTTTGCTATACATATGTTTATACCGCGTTCGATTTTGGTCTTTTTATAACGTTCGTTATTTATAGTTTTGAAGAAACGAATTATGTCCGCGCGTGTAAGGAATAGAAAATCATCGTGAGTATGTATAGATTAAACGAGTTGTGCTTGAAATTAAATCATTCGTTAACTTGCATCATTTTCTGAAAGGTTCGACATCGTATTGCGTAAAATATTCTCTTGTACCGTCGTTTTTAATTAATAACATTATTAATTATTATTATACATTCGACGTTATCAGTCGCGTTTAGAATTTACATCAACGGTCCAAATGTTACAAAACATAAATACAATACAAGTATTATTGAGTGTAATTTTAAAATTAGGACAGCGTGCTTATGTGAAATAGGTAAACTTGAAAATCGTTTACATATTTCAGGATTTGTTTATATCGTCATTACCTACGAAGAATTGTAATAAAATAGATAACGTGATCGAGGTAACGATGATAATGTTAGAAGAATATCGGACAAGTTAATATTGTTCTAAACGCTTATTAACGCCAAGCAAAACATTTATTAATACGGCTAGTTTATAAGTGAGAAAGTATAATTGTTGAATTGAACATATTACAAATAGCCCGGATTGAGTATAAATTCGTAAAATCGCCAAGAAGTCCTGCTAATTTGTCGAATTGTAATTCATATATATACATATATATATATATATATATATATATATATATATATATATATATATATAATATAACGGTATATTGTATACTTTTCTCTATGAATTGATTAATAACATGTAAGTGATCTATTGTTGAATACGAGCTACGGAAACCCGCCTGCTCACGAGGCTGGTCTGGTTCCGTAGTCGCGACCATATTACGGTAGAGGAAATTTTTTGTATTGTTGATATAAGGCTTATTGGTCTATAATTTTCTATATTTTCTTTTTCACCTTTTTTATGTAGAAGAAATTATGTTAGATTTTTTTCCATTCACTTGGAATTGTTTCTGTTACAATTATTTCATCGAATAACTTTTCCAATTCTATAAGTAACCTTTCTCCTCCATATTTGATACTTTCATTTATTATTTTATCGTGTCCTGGTGTCTCGTTTAGCTTAGCTTTATTTATAACTTTTTTGATTTCTGCTAGCTGGATCGGTGGTATTGATGTAGTGTCGTCTTTGTCCTTTTGTGCCGTGTAATTTATGTTTATCGCCTCTTGGATGTTGTTATCATCTTTATATAAATTTTTGTAATAATGTGTAGCATTTTGATTTATTATAATTTGCAACTTCTTTCCACAGTTCCTTTATCATCCTCTAGTCATATTAACCAGTTCTTTCCAAATTTTTAGCTCAGTTTTAATCTGCTTAGTATTCCAATTATTTTGTAACATTTGTTCAATTTGTTTTTGTTGCTATTTAAATATTTCTGATTTAATGTGATATCTAACTGCTTTGCAGGCAACATTTAATTCTATTTTATTTTCTAGTGTTCGTTTCTCACGTTTTAATTGGTTTCCTTGTTTTTTTATTAACTGTTTTATTCGCGTAAAGATTCGGATTCTATTTTTTTATTTTTTTCGCCTACAATTTTGTTTGTTTTTTCTAGAATGATTTTTTGCAACTGTGTGTATATTTATGTTCTATTGGACATCTATCTGGAAATCATGAGTAGCGATTTATTAATCTCAATTTCATACTTCTGCATTTTGCTTGATAAGTTCAGCAGAATTTACAATTTTTTTAACTTTTCCTTTTCTGTTTGTATTTCGGTTGTTTATAGCAAGTTTTGAGTAGTCTGTGATCAGAATGAAAATCGATTCGCGTCATGATGTCTAATAATTGATGGCATGCCCATTGCAGTAATTACATAATCTATTTGCGTTTTATATGCTTTATTTGGCGCTAGCCATGTCCACGTTTTTTCTCGTCTTTTTTTTTAAAAGAGGGTGTTCATTATTTTAAAGTTATTTTCCGGACAAAGTTTGGTCAGTTTCCAGCCTCTTTCATTCCTTTTAGCGTAAGTATATGGACCAATTGTTCCAACTTCTTTATTCCTGTACCCTATCTAACTCTTGAAGTCGCCCGTTATTATAAAGATGTGTTTTCGTTTTATAAAGGTTTCGGATATTGTTCTAATGTGTTATAAAATTTCTGAACTTCCTCATTCTCCGCCGATGAAATAGGCGCATATATCGGTACTATTCTTAGATGATGATCTTTCTTCAACTCCAAATCGATAACATCTATTCTCTTTGACAAACCTTCGAACCTTATAGTTTTATAATTTTATCTTTAAGACTTGCTTTTACCAAGAAACCAACATTGCCCTGCCGTTTCGCCTACGGAATACATAATATATATGGGTACTTTGTCATTATAATGCTTTCCTCTTGTCTTCGTACCTCTGCTATTCCTAGAACGTCTATATTGGTTTTAACCATAGCTTCTTCTAGTTCGGTGAGATTATCTGTGGACTTTAGTGTCCTTACATTTAATGTTCCTATGGTGAAGGTATATGATTTTCCAGTTGATTTTTCCGGGAATTTTTTAGAAAAGTCTTTAGTACTATCTATAATACTTGGTAGGTTTTGGACTAGTGTCCCCTGGTCGTCCACACCAGTGACTATAGAGCGCAATATAACGTTATTTTTAATGTTTCTATACTAAGGCCTTTGACTCGGTAAAGCAATCATATATATATATATATTTTTGAAGCGCTACAGAATCGAGGCTGTTAAAGAAAGCTAATAAGACTTATAATAAAAATGTATAACAACGTTGAAGCTAGAATAGTAACAGATGTGAATGGAGAATATTTCCCGTTAGAACGGGGAGTACACCAAGGAGATCCGTTATCTCCAATTTTGTTCAACTGCGTCTCGGAGGAGATTTTCAAAGCGCTAGATTGGTCGGACATGGGTACTAATTTAAACGGAGAATTGTTGAACAACTTACGCTTTGCAGACGATGTGGTGCTAATTGCATCCTCATTCGACCAATTTAAGTAAATGTTTCGCTCTGTACAGCTAGAGGGAAATAAGTCGGGGTTAAAAATAAATAACGAAAAAACTAGAATTTTATGTCAAGCAAAAAGAGGCATATAGACACAAATATTTGATCGATTTGGATTTATTTTACATATTATAGAAGTCATGAATATATTAAAATGTAAAAAACTTTGTGAAATATACCCTATTGACAAATCTTGCATGCCATTCGAATTTATACATTTGAAATTTTATTTAATGAATACATTAAATTATGATAAACTAAATGAATCGAGAAAATCGATAAGTAAGATGTGTGAATTGTATGATGACGATGATATAGTTTCATTAACTCCAAATGTAGAAATAGCTATAAAAATATTTTCGACCATCTTACTAACAAATTAGGTGAAAGAACCTTTTCTCGACTAGCTTTAATAAAATATAAGCATATATTATGACGAAAAAAAAAAAAAATTAAATACAGCCTTCTTTGTATTGAAAATGATTTATTGCAGTCGATTAACTTTGACGATATAATAGACGAATTTGTAACGCGAAAATGTATGTAATATTTGATTTAAATAAATTATAAATGTTTCATAACTATTATTATTTTATTATTTAATTATTATTTCTTTAAATACAAAAAAAAAATATTAAAATCTAAAAATGTACAATCAATTCTAATTTTTAATGCAAAGCAATATATTTATATTTACATTCAATTTTACGGCAATATTTATATTTATATACAATTTTACATTGTATGAAAAAACATTTTTATTTAAAAACGTGAAAAAGTCTACCCTTACAAGGGGGCCCCAATAATCACGCCCTCCAATGTTTAATCAGGCCCTTAGTAGGGGAATTGCAGAACCCCTATATTATTTCGATCATTTTATCTTTGTACACACGCACAACTTTTATTACTATTATCGTCGTTATCATCATTGTTATTAGTTTTAATTTTTTTTTTTTTTTTATATAATGTGGAATGTAGTGACTTTTTTATAAAAAATCAATTGAAAATTAGTTAAATCACTAATATTTATTTTCTTAAGGAAAACACAAAGCTTTTCAGCATTTACGCCATTATCAAGCGAAAAATTTTAAAAAATCATAATTTTAAAAATATAAATTAAATATAATTACTTAAAAATATGTGATGGTAATTGTGAAAATATGATCAAAAAATGCTGTCGCTTCTGTCTGTCTATTTTTTGATTTATCGAAATTTAATGTCAATATATTTGTTTATTAATTTAGTTTTTTTATATTAATTTTTTCTTCAATACTATTTTCCGGATTCTGTAAAAGTTGTATACTGGTGGAATTTTAAATTTTTCATTTACTATTACGATGTATGATGTCCAAAAGTAAAATATAAAATAAAAAAATATACAACCACAAAATTTTTTAAAAAACAATTTTACAAATAAAATGAAAAATAGATTATCAGATTTTTAATATTTATTTTCATTTTATTTGTAAAATTGTTTTTTAAAAAATTTAGTGGTTGTATATTTTTATATTTTATATTTTACTTTCGGACATCATACATCGCAATAGTAAATGAAAAATTTAAAATTCCACCAGTATACAACTTTTACAGAATCCGGAAAATAGTATTGAAGAAAAAATTAATGTAAAAAAACTAAATTAATAAACAATATTAAATTTCAATAAATTAAAAAATAGACAGAAGCAGACAGCATTTTTGGATCATATTTTCACAATTACCATCACATATTTTTAAGTAATTATATTTAATTTATATTTTTAAAATTATGATTTTTAAAATTATGATTTTTTAAAATTTTTCACTTGATAATGGTGTAAATGCTGAAAAGCTTTGTGTTTTCCTTAAGAAAATAAATATTAGTGATTTAACTAATTTTCAATTGATTTGTTATTAGTTTTGTTCGTATTATGGATGATATCGTTTAATCTATCAAGTGGTTCTTCTCCTACCGGTCTATCTATATATGGAAAGTCTGGTATACAGGTTTATTATTTAAACTAAAGAAAAATGTGCCACATCTATAATATTATACGCTATTTAAATCTTAACAGACGGATACTTTCAAGTAAATACTGATGATGAGTATTCTCAAATATATTGTATACATTCTGGTGTGTCTCAGGGTGGTGTACTTGGACCGGTACTATAACAGGTTTAAACTTCAGATTTTCCAGACATTAACACTACGACAACTGTATTCGCTGACGATACAACAATATTAAGTCGTTATGATCCTAATGTTGTTGCTGCTGAACATACGCAAGTTCATATTAATCATATAGAAAAATGGTGTGAATCATGAAAAATAACTGTAAATGAATCTAAATCCACCCACGTCCTGTTTACGCTAAACAGAATTAAGAGAAAAACATCGATCCGTTTTAACGATAAAATAATCCCAAAGTTCTGCTCTTTAAAATACCCTAGGATTGCACCTGGATCATAGGTTAACCCGGAAAAACCATATTCTAGCCAAAAGAAAACAACTTGAGCTTAAACTACGGATTGTATGGCCGTGTTAATGCATCGGAATTCATTATTATCAGTTACGAATAAACTGTTAATATATGAAGTTATCTTAAAACTTGTACGGACATATGGTATTGAAATCTGGGGAACAGCCAACAACTCCAGCCTGGAAATAATCCAGCGTTCCAGTCAAAGTTCCTGTCCAATATCGTTGCAACACCTGCAGAGACTTCAACAACACGTCGATCGACTGACTGCCGATCTTAAGGGTAATTTCACAGAGTTTAAGCGTCTGAAAAGGTACTGTCAAGTGGATTTGAAACATCGTCAATAAATTACGATTAGTATACACAGATAATAGCCGCTACTGGGTAGCATTCTGTTGAAATACTTGTAAAATATCAATGCTACTTATTGTCCTGTTCAAGGACAGATCGTGCGCAAAAAAATCATGGAAGAAACCATGTTATTCTAATAATCACGTATACGACTTAAAATTAATTAGTGCAGAATATCACGATGGAATTAAAAAAAGAAGAATAAAAAAATTGAATTAAATAAAGAAAAAAAATTGAATAATGTGAACACACAAAGTACGATCGACAATACCTGGAAATACAGACTTTACTATTGGCAAAGTATATTTTAATTTAGAAATATTTCTTTCAATCAATCTATATTATATATATGTATATATATATATATATATATATATATATATATATATATATACGTAGGTGTGTTGTGTGTGCCATTTTTTATATATCGTAGATAAATATACCCATATAAATAACCTGTTTACGATTTGAAAATAAAATCTTGTTGCTGCTGATAAACCTATAATTACAAGCGTTTGATGGTTTACGTTTTATTTACTTGTTGCGGTGTTTTTTTTTTATATAATATTAAAAAGAACAATTTATTGTCGAAAGAATGAGGTACGCGTGATGACGCGTTGATTGTTCTGTAGGATTGATTAGATACAGATTAACTCAATTCAAAGATAAATATTATAATCGCATGAAACGTTATACATTTTTTGCTTCTATTAAAATTTTTTTGTTTGCATCCGTCGTGAAACGTGCGCGCGCGTATGTTTAAATGTATTTCACAGATACATTTTTATAAAAATCAGTAGAAGTTACCCATGGTTTGACCTGTGTAATTATTTTTTTAAATACAATATCGCCGTCTCTTTCTCGAAAGCAAAAAATCCAGAACAGACGGATATATACAGATAGATAGATATTATGTTCGGTTAGTGAAGGTCGTGTGTTTTGTAATCGTGTTGTATAGTATACTTATATATACGTATGTTATGTATATATATATATATATATATATATATATATATATATATATATATATATATATCCGTTATTTCGGTTACGTTCCTAACGCAACAAAACGTTGTTTGTATTGCACGTGTAGGTAGTGAAGGTGTATTCAAACCGGAAAATCGGTTAAATTTTAAGAGATTTGGTGGAGATCGCGATTTACTACTTCTGAAATGTAAATAAATATGTATAATATATATATATATGTCTCGATGGGCCTGTCGACTCGACGATCGAGGGTTCCAAACCAACATATATATATATATATATATATATATATATATATTCCTTTTTTTTTACCTATATCGGTCCACTGCTGGACGTAGGTCTCCCAAATCAATAAATTTGGGAGAAAATAGCCTAATCTCCCGTGCGGGCCAGACAAATTTGGAGATACCAACAACACACAACAACACTGAGCCGGCGGTCACCATCCAAGTACCGTTGTTAGACGGAAAGCCGCCTTACTCAACGCGCTATGACACCAATATATATATGTATATATATATATATATATATTTATATATTTATATATATATATTTATATATTTTTATATATATATATATTTATATATTTTTATATATATATATATATATATATATATATATATATATATATATATGTGTGTATACACATAGACGTTAATTGACGCAACTATTTTTTATTTCTTTACTGAGAATGGAATCGTTTCATTCCGATTAACGTTTTAAGTTCGTTAACAATCTAAATGAAGTTAAACAATTCGACTTATTTCACAATCACCCACGAACGATTATAAACGTGGCCGTTTTTGTTAAATGAATTTTAATTCTTTTAACGTTATTTAAACTCGGTTACGACATACCAAACGCTTAATTGCGTCGCAGGAAAATTATTATTCATTTTTTTTTAAATCACATTTTTGTGTGTGAACTAGAATGTGAATTTGTAGATAACGTGCCCCCTGCTTAGGTATTTACTTAGGGTGAAGCTGATTGCACAAAACAAATTTCTTTCTCTGCTAATTCACAATACTTCAACCTATTACTTATGCTGAATTTCATTCATCCTTGACGAGAAAAAAGAATTCACTCCTAACTATGATGACGTAATCTACCGAGTCATAAATAACTTCCTTCTAAGGCAAAAACTATTATTGTATAGGGGTTTTCAATATGGTTTGATCGATATTCGCACAGCCTGTGGCGGTGATGGGTTCTCGATGGCACTTGTCTAATGTGTTGTTTATTATTATGTTTTCAAATTTCGAACCGCCATTTTTTATTTTCTTTCACTATTTACCTTCCTAAAATTATGTAGGGAACTAGTGTTTCTTAATAGATAACTGTGTGTAAGTGTTGAGTAGCTGAAACAAAAGAAAACATCCAGTATTTTTTTTTTTTTATTTTACATAATTACAACTAGTCCATTTGGACTATCCAGTAATTCTGATATATGAAAGAAAATTAACGTGAAGAGGTTATCCGTCCAGTGACATGAGCCTCAGAAGAATATGAATAAAATTTGTTTAAACAATATCATAAGGCTTATTCCGTTTCAGCCTTCTTGTGTTATTTAGGTTATCTAATGTAATAATTGCTTCCGTATTTGGATGCCTATGTAATCTGTCTTCGTGTTGAAGTGCATACCGTCTAATTTCTGTAATTACAGTAGGAACATTTAGGTCTCTATGCAAGTCATCGTTTCTTATGAACCAGGGCGCATTCGTTATCATACGAAGTATTTTGTTTTGGCATCTTTGAATTATTTTGATGTGAGTGGTTTTTGCACAACCCCACAATTGGGCGCCATAGCTCCAAGTTGGTTTAATAATCGCTTTGTAGATTAACAATTTATTGTCGATCGTTAACGTTGAGTTTCTTCCAATAAGCCAATACATGGAAGCTATTAAACGGTTAATCTCTTTCTTTTTAGCAATGATGTGTTGTTTCCACGTAAGTTTCTGATCGAGTCGCATACCTAAATATTTGATCTCATCTAGTATTGGTATTTGATTATTGTTTATTGTAACCGGAGAATTATTTGTTCTTCTGTTTGTGAATATTACATGAGCCGATTTGTTTTCATTTATACTTATTTTCCACGTTTTTGTCCACTTGCATATCTGATCTAAGGAATTCTGCAGGTTACTAGCGGCAACGTTTTCGAAGGTATCGGAAGCTAACACAGCAGTATCATCTGCAAAAGTAGCAGTTAGTGTGCTATTTGAAGCCGGAAGGTCAGCTGTATAAAGTATGTAGAACAGCGGCCCTAAAACACTGCCCTGCGGGACACCAACGCGTATCGGGTATATTTTGGATTCTTCTTCCTGAACTTTTACTTTGAAAAATCGTTCGTTTAGGTAAGAAGAAATTAGTTTGTACATACTATAGGGTACAATTTTTTTGATTTTATAAAGCAGTCCTTCATGCCAGACCTTGTCGAAGGCTTGAGAAATATCTAAGAATACTGCTGAACAAATTCGTTTCTCTTCGAAGTCATTTTCAATTTTATTGACGATTCTGCGAACTTGATCAAGGGTTGAATGTTTGGTTCTGAAACCAAATTGGTGATCTGGTATTAGTTTCTTTTGATCAATAATCATCATTATCCTTTTCATAAATAACTTTTCGAAGACTTTGGATAACACAGGCATAAGCGATATTGGTCTATAGGATGAGACGACGTTTGGAGGCTTGCCAGGTTTAAGCACCATAATTATTTGAGACATTTTCCATTGGATTGGCACATGCTTAAGTCGGAATATAGCATTGAAGATGTACGTAATGAGCAATATTCCTTTTTTCGGTAGCTCTTTTAAGATATTGGCTGTTATTAAGTCATGACCTGGAGCTTTGTTTCTTTTTAAGGCTATAATTTCATGCCACACTTCTTTTGGGGATACAGGTTTAATGCATTGTTGATCATCAGGAATATATTCCAAGAACTCTGAGATCTGTTGCTCGTAATTACTTCTAGGTTCAGACGGATGTTGTTGGAATACGTCCGCTAGGTGTTGAGCAAAGATGTTAGCTTTTTCAGTATCGCTTCTTGCCCATTGGCCTGTTGCATTTTTAACAGGTGGGCTGTGTTGTTTTACCTGTTTAATTTTTTTAGTTACTTTCCAAAGGGAGTAATTCCTGTCCTGGGAAGCACTGAGGCTTTGCAAGAAACTTTGTAAACTTTTATTTTTTCATTTTGCAAAAGCCTTCTTAATTGCCCAGTTATTCGATTGTATAAAGTTTTGTCACACGGATGCCTGGTGTTGTGCCATTTTCTACGAGCTCTGCGTTTTTCAGCTAATTTTTCCTTGATTACCATAGGATAACTGATATTAACGTCAGTATTCAACGATTCAGTTGGCGTGGAATTCCATGCTGCATTTTGAATGGTTTTGGTGAGAGAATCGACAGTTTCTTCCAGCTCTTGAATAGTTTTAAGCTGAATTTCTAGATTTATATTGTTTGCAATTTGCCTCCGAAAATTTTCCCAACACGTTTGCTTATTTGTAAGGAATGGCGGCTTTTCTTTCCTTATAATATTTGTACTTATTGTTAGAATAACTGGTGAGTGGTCGGACGCTATATCAACACTTTCTTCAACTTCAGTGTAGTGTAGCGATATCCCCTTGACGACAAAAAAGTCTAGTAAATCAGGTATTCTAATAGGATCAGTCGGCCAGTAGGTTGGCTTACCAGATGAGAGATGGTTAAGTTGCAAGGAATCCATAGCTTTTTTCAACTCGCGTCCTCTTGGCGTAGTTAATCTGGATCCCCATAAAGTATGTTTAGCGTTATAATCACCGCCAGCAATAAATCTTTTTCCCAGATATTGGAAACAATCAGCAAACAAGTCGTTTTTTATTGCATATCGGGGCGGACAATACACCGCTGCCAATACAAGAGATGAGTTGAGTTCTTTCACAACAACGCTTGTAATTTGGGCATAATCTTGTTGGTAAGAATTATACTGATAATGTTGAATACCGTTTCGTATTAATATAGCGCTCCCTCCGCGAGCAGTTCCATCGGGATGCTGAGTATGGTATAAACTGTAACCAGTTATGTTAAAAAACGTTTTGTTAGTAAAATGCGTTTCTGCCACAAGGAGCACATCAATTTTCTGTAACCGAAGGAACGATTCTGTTTCTAGACGCCACTGTGCTAGACCATTGGCATTCCAGAGTGCAATTCGGAGCGATTTCATTATTACGGAAGAATTTTCGTGATGAGCTTAGTTAGAAGCTCCATCATTATCTGATTTTGCTTGTTCATTTGTTCAAGCAATGATTCAAAGCGAGTTAAGATAGTCATTAGGCAAACTTGATCAGAATTAATTGGTTGCTGTTGTACAGCTGTTGAGGGTTGTCCCCTCAAAGCATGAGAGTAAGATATGTCTTGAGGTTTCGGCTGCTGCGTGAGTGACTGAACCTTTATTGCAGGACTATTTGTAGTCGTTCCGTCTACTGTTTGATTAAAAATCGACATATTAGGTTCATCACGCTTCTTAGTCGTATCGCTTAATTTTGGATGTGAGCTGTTAACACGCTTAGTACGCATTTTCTGTAGTTCCTTATAAACTGTACAACCCTTATAATTCGCAGGGTGATTTCCTCCGCACAGTGCACATTCGGGAAGAGTTTCTTTACTTTTTGAGCATTTATTTGTAGGGTGAGTAGCTGCGCATTTAACACACTTAAATGCCCGATTACAGAAATGTTGCGTATGCCCATATTGTTGACAACGTTTACATTGAGGTATTTCAAAATTTTTACGTGGAGGCTCAACTTTGATTTTAGCATTGAGTAAATATTTAATTTGATAAATATCTTTATTAAACTCATTTGGTTCGAGGTCAATAAAAAATAATGGCAGAGGTTGTTTAGTGAGATGGTGTCGAATATTTATGACTTGACGCACTTGGAAGCCTTTTTCGTTTAAAGCGGCCATAATATCAGTTATATCAACTGATGGATGTAAATGTCTGAGTACAACTCTGTACGATCTTTCACTTTTTATTTGATAAGTATAGAAACTAATATCCAGTATAGTACAAAATATAAAAATGTGTGTGTGATAGTTCCCGGCAATGTAACTTAAAAATAGGATGGATGAGGTATGAGAAACATAGTCCCCTAAACCATCAAGAATGTGTGTAAAATAAGTTTGTGTAAATATAGATATAAATATAAAAATTAATGTTGTACAAACAAAATAGTATATATATATATATATAAGTAAAAAAAAAAAATTTATGTATATACATCAAAGATACTTATAAAACTACTAATAGAAAAATCAATCAAGAATACATTAAATATTCAATTAGGAAAGTGTATTTATATATAAGAAATACATTATATATATATATATATATATATATATATATATATATATATATATATATATATATTATATATATATATATATTATATATATATATATATATATATATATATATATATATATATATATTAAAATAATAACAATTTTAGACAATATTATAAAAGTAGCAACATTAGTAATACAGTGGATGGAAACAACGACCATGAACAAAAGATGCGGATTCACGGTTAAATTAATATCATAAAACATAAAAAAAAAACCACGACAAAAAATTATTAAAAATTTACCTACCAGTTTTAAACTTTCTTAGCATTGACAACTCCATGTATGACAGGAGACTGGCATGATTCTGTTTAGAAAATGTAAGAGGCTGTCCTCTGTCTATTGTAAATTTAATTCTAAGATCATCAAACAAGGGACAATCAAACATTAAATGCTCAATATCATCTACAGTACCAAATAAGTCCTCGCTGGAACTGCAGAAGGTACAGCCTGAACTAGAAGCAAGATGGAACCTATGAAGATGTGAATCAAAGTTACCATGGCCAGAGAGCACCTGAGCATCATAAAAATTAATATGAATATTTTTAAGTTTACAACGCTCCAAAACATTTGGGAAAAACTAAGGTTTTCCTTCCAGTCGGAAAACTGTCCCACCTAGTTTGCCAAATATCAATAGGTGATGATTGAATATATTTTTTTAGGATAGGAACGCTAGGAAACGATTCCAAAGTAAGCGGAAAATTCCGAGATGATGCAGGCGCCGATGACAAAAAGATCCAGTGGCATGATATTAGATATAACATTAGCAACAGAAGTGGGACAGGTTCGGTATAAGCATGAAATACTGAGAAGAAACTTCCTCTGGTACTTATTAATTGAGCACAGAATTCTTTTATTAATATAGACAAGATAGTCATATGCATAAAGTGACTAAATTAGCCCTCTATACAAAATGACTCTCTCTCTCTGCATTTTTAATCCAAAAGCATTCGGCTGTAATCTTCTAAGCTTGTGGTATATAAAATCACACTTTTTATGTATGTATTTGAATTATTATTATCGAGTAAATACGATATATTTTCAAAACCGATCGTGCATCTGTGAAATATGTAAAATTTTATTTGTTTATTTTTTTTATTCTCGATCGTTTTATTTTGATACGCTGTGGAATTTTTAAATACTTCCATCAGCTGATGTCGATTGAAACATTTAAATAGGTTAGTCTTCTCTGTTCGTTATTATCAGAAGAGTACCAATTGAAACAGAATATATTCGTCACTAGTGGAAAGATCGTTTTAAACATTTAAATATGGTTTATCTTTTCTTCTTCTTTTTCTTGTAGCGGCATCTCCTTAGTAGGAGTTCGTCTACATCGTGAATTAGTATTTTCTTAGGTCCCTTAATTATATTTTTCACATTCTTCCCCCCCCCCCGAAGCCGGCTGTTACCATTTCGGAACGTTTCCTTCCTCTGAAGCTTCGCCTTTGATTTTTCATTGTAGCGCAAGCAGAATGACGCTATTTTCATTTATCTTATGCGCAACGTACTTTCGTTTTCTGTTTTGTCCTGCACTATCATTGCTGTTTTAAGACCACATTTCTCCAGTACTTCTTTATTAGTAATTTTTTCTGACCGCCGTATCTGCCATGTCCTTCGCAAGGTCCACATTTCAAAAGTGTCCAACCGTCTTATACTTTCTAGCGCTCGATGACCATATTTTAATTTAATACCGATGCGACGTAGAACCGGTCTTATTATTATTTTTTTTTTTTTTATTTTTTTTTAAACATCGTACCAGCACTTAGTGCTACTAACAACGTAGATCACGGATAAGAGAGGGGTTTAATCAAGTAGACTGCGATGAGGAAGAAGGAATGTACAATATGGGAATGAGATTGGGACGAAATAATGATAATAGGAATAAACAGATACAATAATAGGAGAAAAAGACATACGCTATCATCTGGAAGGAGAAGGGAGACTGAAATCAATTAGGTGATAAGAATAGCATCGCGACACCTTGGCGGATTATCTGGAAGACACGATGTGTGCATTCTGCGGATGATTGGATTACTGCTAACCTCGAACTTGTCGAATAATTTTTTATACTGCTGTACATGTATGTCACCGACATAAGGAATCCTAAGATCGTTATGTAAGGTCCGATTGGAGACGTAGACAGGAGCGGACGTGATGGTACGAAGTATCTTCGATTGCTGCTGTTGTATTCTTCGAAGATTGCTCTTGCAGGTACTTCCATACAGCTCTATTCCGTAACGCCAAGTAGGAGCGATCACTGAAAGATAGATGATCCGTTTAGTCGTTAAATTTAAAATTGACTTCCGACCTAATAATGGATACAGCAATTTTGTACGAGTAATGATTGTTCTTTTTGTCTGTGCCACGTGTAGCCTCCATGTAAGCCTCTTATCCATAATTAAGCCAAGATAACGTACCGAGTTTGCTTGAGTAATTTCTTCATTATTGATTTTCAGTGCTGGACAGCTGACTTTTCTATTTGTAAAAACAACGTGTTTGCACTTATTCGGATTTATTCATTTTTCTATCTTTCAATACGGATTCCATATTTTCAAACGCCCGTTTGGTCATGGCGATTCTTGTCTTCACTTCTGCTGTATCTCTTCCATCAGTAGTAAATATTGTCCCCAAGTATCGGATTTCTATTGTTTTATTTTCTACTTTCAGTACTCCAAGCAGTTTATTAGTTGATTTCGTGAATTTGATGATTTTAATTTTATCCGTATTTATGTTCATACCCAATTTTTTCCTACTTTATTTAATCTATTTAACATGGCCTGCATTTGTGTAATTGAGACTGCTATTAAAACTTTGTCGTCAGCGTAACTGATACAATTTATTATTCTGCCATTTATTTTAAAACCTAGATTATCTATATTGCCATTTTCTTTTACAGGTTAGTATACATATATTATATATATATCTATATATCTGTCCGTTATTTCGGCCACGCCCTTAACGCAACAAAATGTGGTTTGTATTGCGTGTGTTGGTAGTGAAGGTACATTCGAACCGGAAAACGTGTTAAATTTTAAACGATTTGGCGGAGATCCTTGTTTACTACTTTTTAAAACTTTAAATTATTGTTGTATCGACAATTATATGCCACAACCAACGGTAATGAATAGAAGAAGTAAGGAAGATAACGAAGAGGCAAGGAAGGAAGGGAAAAGGAAGAAATATATGCGACTAACATCTCCAGTGAGATAAGTTAAATCGAGGATGAGGTTAAAAAAAAAATTATCTGTCCTATTTATGATATCAATGTGAAACAAAGCTTAGAAAAATCCGGTAACATAGGAAGCATTGCTTTAGTAACTTTTTGAGTTAAATCGGAACAGACAGACAGATAAAAATTTTTACAAATAGATTTTCTGTTTATGTGTGGTAAAAATATCCCAATGCAATTATCATAATGAAAATATTCGCAAATCACAGACAGATACTACAGTATTATATATTTCTATTAAAGTTAGGTAAGTTTTCATCCAAATGCAGTGTGTCGCATTTACTTTTACTCACAGCATATGTCTATCTCATTTACAGAGATGCTGATACCTATTCGTTGTGGATTTTTTAAATATCTCCATCAGCAACGGAATGGTTAAAGTGTTAACAGCTGATTTGTAAGGAGGTAAAAGAAGATTAATATGTTAGAAAATATTGCAAAGTGTAGTAGTACATGATTGAATATTATCAATGGCCTCAAGTTCATGCAAGACGTATATAATATGAAGTCATTAGCATAAGACAAAATTCTGATTCAGATCTCACTTTTACAATTAATGCTGCCAAAATATATAAAAAATGCGGGACTCAAAACTGATCATTGAGCAGCCTTTGTAAGAAACACAGTCTACTGTAAAATTTGTAAGTGGATTCAAGATTAAAGTTCTACTTTAAGAAGCTTACATAACGATTTGGCCATATTAACGGTAATTCCAATTTTTAAAATTTCACTATACAAGATAGGATGGATACATATGTAATATGTAAAGCTTGCATAATGTCCTAAAAAGAGACAACACGAAACTTCTTGTTAATGAACAAAATGGCGTAACATTACACAGAATATCAGCTATGCAGTCTAATGACGAAATCTAAACATACTCAGTGGAAGCACATTCTCACTCTCGATCTAACTACTTTAATCTATTTTTGATAATTGTTTCAAATTATTTCCTCAAAATCATGAAACAAGAGAAATTGGTCTTAGATGCTTGGTAAGTAGATTTACCAGATTTTTAAATCTGGACTAATCCTCAGAACTAATCCAGAATGAAGCAAGTTAGTAAATATATCTGCGGGTTTCAGGGTGGATCGGGTCGATGTTGAAATGAAATAAAGTAAGCTGTGTATAAGATATTATGGAACATATGTTTTTATTTGAAAGGCTGTATGTCACTATTTATGGAATATAATATCGTTCAAATCTTATTAAGGCATTTCACGATTGCACGGATACGAGTGGTCCAATTTTCAATAACTTTGTCTCATATATCTGGCTAAATTTAAGCGGTAGCATTGGTAATGTTCACTTCTAAGGGGGTTGATCGATTACTGCTTATTGTCATAGGCCTTCTCATGAAACCTCAAAGAAAAGGTCTAATCTTGAGGGTCAGTTCACATTACTTTTATGAGAAATAGCTCTACGCCCAAATCGTTCATTCAGAATGCGGCACGTAGCGTTATCAAACTTAACACGGTTTGAAATTTGCAACACAATAATAAACGACACATTAGACACACGCCACCGAGAAACCATGACCGCCACAGACTGCCAATATTGATCAATCCTTATTGTAGAACCCTATACAATAATAGTTTTTACCTTAGAAGGGAACCATAAGTTTAGATTGTGGAATGTAGTGGTTTTATTTATACTTAATTACTAAAAACAGTTGAAATCACTAAATTTATTTAATTATGCGAAGCTTTTCGGCATTTACGCCATTGTCAAGCTATATACAATTAAAATTAACTCTACAAAATCATAAAATATTAATTTAAAACTAAGTTTACAATTTTACACTAAAATGAATTATAAATACTTAAAATTATCTGACAATGACAGTGGTAAACAACACCATCAATTATCAGTAATATAAAATTTACAGAACAGTAGCTAGAAAATAATTATTTTATAAAAATATGTATTTGAACAATGAAAAATATGTTTATGTAATTTAAAAAATCAATAGTTAGGAATAATATTTTTATAATATACTTTTTAAAATTAATTCTTCCTCAAACTTTACCATTGAATTTAATAAATTATTTTTATCCCTTTCTTTTATTATTTCCATTTTTTCAAGTAGTTTTCTTTTTTTAAAATGTTTTTCTGTATGTAAAATTTTATAATTTTGATTAATATTATTTATTTTGTGTTTTAATTCTATACAATGTTTTCCAAATAATGATTTTTCATCATTATTTGTATATGAGTTTAAATGTTCTTTAAATCTTGTTATGAATTGTCTGCCTGTTTCTCCTATGTATTCTTGTTCACACTGGTTACAATTTAATTTATAGACTCCTGAATTTTTTAATATATTTTTATCTTCTATTTTATTATTATTTATTGATTTTAATAATGTATTATTATTTCTTATTGCTAAATCGATGTTGTATTTGTTAAATATTTTAATTATTTTATATGTGTGACTGCCTACATAATTTATTGAACCTAAATACTTATTTTTATCTTTTTCTATATTTATATTGACTTTAGTTTTATTCCATATTTGATCAACCATATTAGGGTTATATTTGTTTCTTATTGCTATTTGTTTTATAATGTTTTTTTCCTTATTCAATTTATCCTTGTCTGTTAAAATTGATTTTGCTCTATTGATAAGACTTCTTAAACTTGCTAATTTATGCATTTTTGGGTGAAATGAATCTTTTGGTATTAATGTATCTGTTTGTGTAGGCTTTCTGTATATATCTATATCAATATTTTGATTAATAATGTTAATTTTTAAATCTAGAAAATTTATTATTTTACCTCCTATTTCTAATGTAAATTGTATGTTTTTATTATAATTGTTTAGATTGGATACAAAACTATTCAACTTGTGATCATTCTCATCATTATTACTCCATATTATTAAAATATCACTTAGCTTTAAGTTATGAAAGAAAATTGTTTTCGGTTTATGTTTAAAAATATAATAAAGATTTTTTCATTTCATTTCAATTTTCGAGATAGCCAAAAACGGACGTGAAAGCGCGTATCCAATGACGATTTCGCGACACAACTTTTCTCACGAATTCTGATCCAACGTAACCGCGGCCTTATTCTGAACGTACGCATTGTGATATTATTTAATCACTTTAATAACCATAATTTATTTTTTAACATACTATAATAAATATTAATACTACATGTTATGTTCGGTATTATCATAGATTTATAAAGCATACTTCATTTTTTAAATTATATCTGTTATTATTATTATTATTATTGTATATTATATAAAATATGCACATGATTTTGTTTATTTTATGTGTTAGGGAAATAATTATAAAATTTATTAACATTATATTTGTATATATTATTTTAACGCTTTTGGTAAAACGAGTTATTTGTAACTGGATTATTCACATAGTATATTGTAATTTATACAATACGACAAAGGTATATATGTATATTAACATTTAAAATAATGTATTTTCTGATAAGGGAAATGAAATTATAAATTACAAAGCGTTAATTATGATCAATCTGCTGTATAGGAGATAAACAGCCTAAAAAAGAGTAATTCATTTTCATTTTTCTATAATTAAAACATCATTTAAAAAAACTATATTGTAGCCAAATAAAACACACAATATACGATGAATTAAATGCTGAAAGTGATTAAAGTATACCTACATGAAAAAGTGTGGACATTTATAGCATAAATCAAAATGTAACTTTCATTGTGTTTCTATTATATTTCCAAATATCATTAACCTCCAGCGATCGATATAAATGATTCATTTACTCAATATATTCAAAAAATAAAACTAATTCCGATAATAATTAAAAGTTTACTTATATTATTACTTACATAATGAAATAATCAAATTAACTATTACAGCACTGTCAGCATATCGATAAATCAAAATTATGCAAAGTCAACTTAATAACAAACAGATTAGACGTCATAATTGACAATCTATAATAATAATCGCATTAAATATTTTTTATTTATTAAATCATAAAAATGTTTAACGAAATGAAATACATGAAATTAGATTAACTAAATCATTAATACATTCATTAAGCCATATAATTAAATAAAAAAAATTATAAAAAGTTTCGGTTACTTACACAGTTAATAATAAACTTTATTATATTATTCCTTTAATATTCATTAATTTCAATCGTTAAGATAATTAAAATATGTGATTCGTCACGTGTTGCGCAAACATAAAAATCTTGGGAGATTCGACAGTAGACATTATTGTCGACGGTACAGTCAAATATCGACCGAAAAGTTTCTTAAACACAATGCATGGATACAAAAATTATTTGTATATTCCGTTGGTGTACTATTTTCTACCAGGAAAAGGGCAAGGAACGTACTACACAGCAATGTATCCAAAATTGTGTTGTAGATGAACATCGATCTCAATTCAAGAAAAATTACATTAAATTTCGAGAAGATAATTTTCCCGTAGTGCGAAATATACGGTTGTCGGTTCCACTTGGGACACTCGTGGTATAGAAAAATAGTTGAGTCAGGAATTTAAGAAACGATTATATGACGGATTCAGAAGTGAGACGATGGTTAAAACGATTTTTTGATTTGGCATTCCTGTCTCTAAGTTAAGTTTACTGCGGTTTCTGGCAGATAGCTAGGCAACCACCAAATCCTTCAGCCACGGGGTATTTAGAGATTATATATTCGCTAATTATATTTCCCATACGTTACTTTTTCCTCCTCGGATGTGGGCCATCGACGAATCTAAGAACAACAAGTGAGCCCGAATCATTCCGTTCCTACTATAATCGTCAGTTTTATCATGCATCTCCTTCTATTACGTCTGTTCTACATGTAATAAATGAGATACAGTCCGAATCAGAGATCAAGATTAGAGACTTCCATAAAATGCAAGCGAATCCGAACTATGAAGCGCTACCACAAATGAAGTCTGAAATGGATAGACGGGCATTTTGTATCAATCATTACCAAAGATAATAGACAGGTGAAATCAGTTTATTGCACTATATAGGAATTATGGAACAAAAGTTTTCTTATCGCATGAAGTATATTTTTGGCTTTTACAGTAGGAAAACATTATTTTAAATAGCTCGGGTTTTGAAAAACGAAAATACTTTCGTTTATTTATTTTAATATTATTACGTTACGAGATAATTAACTAACTACCACCATTTAAATTTCGGACATGCCATAGTTGTAATATATTGCAATTTATTTATTTCACCTGACACTAACCTTTGGTACTGAGTAATACAAAAATTTTGTCGTTCGATTTCCGACTTTCTTTGTGGAAGCGGCTGATATTCCATTTGTTGGAATTCCCTTATTTTCATCTCCGATTCTGATTAAATTTCTTTTAGGACTTGTAATACAGCGTTAACAGAAGGAGATACGTGATGGAATTGACGATTGTAATCAGAATGAAACGACTCAGGTCCGTTTGTTGTTTTTGGGCTTGTTGTAGGAACAGACGCCCACATCTGTGGGGGGAAGGGAGCAGTATGGGCAACGTAATTTGCAAATATGTAGTTTTTAAATTCGGTGACTAAAGTATTTGGCGCCTCCTTATTAATTTTCCAGAAGTTGTAATAAACTTCATTTGCTGGCAGAATGCAAGACCCCAAAAAATCGTTCCAGCCAACGCCCCACATTTGAATTATTCGAGTAATCATTTTTTAAATTTTTTCGATACCATGACTGTCCTAAGTGAAAACGACAGCCATACACCTCACACTCTGGAAATATAGTTGTTACGGCATTTTGTGCCGCTTTCTCAAAATCGAATCTAATTTTTCTAGTAATTAGATTCATGCTCATCGATGATGCTATTTGTGTGAGGAACATCCACATTTTTGCGTACGTTTGTTGACATCTTCCTGGAAGGAAACAATATACTAACGGGATGTATAAGCAATTTTTATACCCGTGAATAGTGTATAGTTGTTCGAAATCGGTCTGTATTTGAAGGTCCCATCGGCAAAAATTTCTACTGACGTGTCACACAGTATTTTTATATTTGAGCGACACGTTACAATTATAATTTTGGTTTCTTCAAGTAAAAACGGTTCATTTTTAAATGTAGTGTAACATTCTTGATTATCACAAAGATGTTTTACAGCTTCATCAATGGACGATGGTATTCTCCCCATTGATAGGACGACACGGCGAATAAAATGTTCTAACAAAAAAACAACCGCTAAATATGTGTGAAACGATCTGACGTCGTGAAAATTCCCTAATTTATATTCAATCATTCTAATAGTATTTGTTTCGCAGGATTTTGAATTTACATACATATATATATATATATATATATATATATATATATATATATATATATATATATATATATATATATATACATATGATGTATATATACATCCAAAGAGAGAGAAAGGTAGAACGGTGTACATATATAAAAGGGTTGTTCTGTGAGTGGTATATATATATTTGAACTTCTTATTTTTTAAACATGCATAGCACAGACATATTTACATCTTAAATAGAAGAAGAAGAAGCACTGTATTTGTTATTATTGAGTTACATGCACATAAGCATATTAAATTTTAAATAATAAAATATGAAATTAACTGAAATATAGTATTATGGGAAAAAATTTTTTAAAACTTCCAGGATTTATATTTAGTTATATTTTCAATTTTATATGTGTTAGTTTATTGAATTCGCACGTTAAATCGAAGTAGTTTTCTTTATAGTTATGCGACTTTAGAAATATGTATTATATTTATGATAACTGCTAGATATATATTATAAAAATTTCTGTTTGAACTTATTTTAAAAAAATAATAACAATACAAAATCTAATCGGAAGTTTTCCTTTAAAATTTTAATCTAGTCTGTCTAATGATCGAACATTAAACAGATATTAAATTAAATGTATTTATTATTATAAATTACAAAATAAATATAATAATAAATTAGATACGACAATTTCGGAATGACCGCGTAGAAAAAAAGAAAAAATCCGATTTTATTAATAAAAGTAAAACGATATATTAATAAACCGGAGTTTACGTTTCAAGCAACAATCCGTGCCCGTCATCAGAACTTTTATTAATAAATCGTTTTTTTTTTCTTTTTTTGTACGTGGTTATTCCGAAATTGTTGTATCTAATTATGAATATCGACTGCGAAAATAGTTTTAAAAAATAATGAAGAACAGTCATTTTAGTACTCGATCTCACGTTATACTATATACGACATTCGGTTCGGATAGCTTAAGCATTTATTTAAATATTACCATACGCATTCATTCAATGACATCGCAACAAAGGTCGTACGCATTAATGCGACTACAGCTCCTATTTTACTTCGAAAATAACCGTTGTTCACGTAACGGTTCCGCATAACACTTTACATTGTATCTTTTTATTTTGCGCCAGTTAAAAAATCTTAACCTAAATTTTTATATGGTTAACGTTTAGTATAATTATTACAGCGAGTGCATCTTATCTAAATCTCATTGTTCAGTTCAAAAAGTCGAGATTATATTTATTATTCGAGAAGTACTTAGCAACGTTTCTTTACTCGAGTACAGGTTTCTAGCGTGGAAGGCAATGGCAAACCGTCACGTACAACACCATATTAGTAATAATATAGTACACTACAAAAACACGCGGAGCTGCATGGTGTCCCCCTGACAACAAAGCGATTACAATGAGTTCTCTAGAGTGTGTGTGTGTGCTTGACTACGCTAACGCCATATTATGATTATTTTGTACGCTACTTACTGTACAACAATATATATGTAAATAAGTAGCCGACTACCTCCAGTACAAAGATGGCACTTAGATGATGATGATGATATATTTCAACACAGTGGTCGAGGGTTCGATCCCAGCTTAGAGCATAAAGCTTTTCATCATCATTTAATTTTTAATTATCACGAACAATGATATATATATATATATATATACATATGAGCGTATAGATTTATTTTTATATATTTATATATATATATATATATAAATTATACACGTATAAAATGATTATGATTGGAAACTGATGAATGTTTGCGCGTGTTAAATTCCTATTTTTTATATACCATTATACTTCATAAATCTACTCGTTATATAATCCAAACAGGGGTAGTAATAATATAGTAATATTGTAAAAACGTGTTTAATTATATTTTTATTCAGATGACGTTTGTTCACGTTGTTGATATATTAAGCTACCTTTCGCACTGTTCGTTATTATATTAATTCGTATATTTTCTGGATTTCTGTACTGTAATAATTGTTGATTTTCGTTAAACAGGATTTAAGATTTTCCAAATCGAGTATATCTTCTGTCGTCGTGGATAATTTTTTAAATTTATTTTCGATAAACTAGATATTTAGCACGATAAAATGAAGGGATTACGAAAATAAATATTAACGGTTAATGCGGTAGGTGTTGGAGTGGTGAAACTATCTTACCGTTATCCCTCGATGTGTATGTATATTTGTATATATATATATATATGTATATATATATATGTATATATGTGTATATATATATATATATATATATATGTATATATATATATATATATGTATATATATATATAAACGAATAATTTCGTTTTTTGTTTTTGTCTTTTTTTTTTTTAAATAAAACTCTAATTCTGTTTTTCCAAAATAATCGAATAAATCAGTCGTTTTCAGAAATTTTTGTTTAAATTTGTTTATTTTAATTAATTCTTCTTTCTTTATATACGATGTTTGTATATATTTATAAATTCTGTAAAAATGTTATTTTATCCGTATAAATATATTTAATTTGTACATCATACGCTAAGCAGTGCGTGATATGCTTTACAATAAAAAATCGATTAGTTTTAAATCGGATGACCGATTATTGCATTTCGACTAGTATCTGTTATTAGGTTCTATTTCTCTTATTCGATTGAAATAAAGTAATCATCTTTCGACTGTAGTACTCGATTGCGTGTTTTTTTTGTTAGTTTTTTTTTATTGTGTTTATCCAAGTTAACTTCGGATTCAATAATAAGTGTTTAACCGTATTGATAATAAATTGAAAGCTACAATTGTAGAACAATTTAAAATCCGATTCGAGAATGTGAAGAAAATGAAATAGTCAAGTCTTGCTACAATGAAACGGCACCTACCGAATCATCTGTTGAAACAAGTTAATAGGAAATTTAGAACTGAATACGAAGTATTAGAACATGAAAATTATAATCTCTTGTTTCTCTACTCGAAATTGTCTTTGGAATTATTTAGATAATAAAGTGACCATTTCGAAACAGTATACTCCTGCTAGTAGTAAGGCCGCTTTTCGAAACCAACAATATTTATCTCTCCCATATGAAAAACGAGAAAATAATTAAATTTTGCGCTCTCAACAGAAATCGCCATTACCTGAGATTGCTGAATTTGCGTTTAAATATTTATCTATCCATGCAACTTCTGTATACCTTCGGAAAGATTATTTTCCTAAAGCAGGCCAATTAATATCAGAAAAGCGGAATAGGATAGAGGCAAAAAATGTAAATAAAATTTTATATTTAAACAGTAATTTTATATTATGTTTCTCGTTAAACTGTTAATGTGAATAAAAGAACCTATTTTACTTTATATTGTTTTTCATTAATATTTATTTTCATATAATTTAAACTTATTGTTCCGTTTCATGCGTGTATAAAACGAACACATTTTTGTGCAAAACTCAGCAGGTATTCTATTTTAATGTATGTAACTTCTTTAAATATGGATACTTGATTTTTGAAAACGCATAATCATTGTTTATATTTATAAATTCTGAATTGAATTTATGTAGTTTTTAACACTTTACATCATTCAATTTTTCAACGTTTAAACTGTAATTCGGTATTCGCGTACATGTATACTTTAATACTCAATGCTGCAATCAGTCAAATTAATTTTTCATTTTCAATTAAATACTAATTGTAATCTTTAAAATCGTTTCAGTTTCTCAGTTGATAGTAAATTTTTGAATTAACTTTCACAATAGATAGGTTTGTTATTAAAGAAACAATAAATATCAATCATATCTTCAGAAATTTTTTAAGTTTGAATAAAATTTATACAAAATACATATTATGTTAAAATATTAATTTTAGTTAGAAAAAAATCTCCATTGAACTATAAAAATGTGATACATTAAATATCGACATTAGTATGTTTCGCTAGAACCGATTGAAAAGTAGTCGGATGTCAGTTATATTTTCGTTAGAATAGATTATTGTTCTTGTAAAACACCAATTACATATACTCACGTTATATTAAAATATACTTAATTTATTAATGGGGTTCTAAAATTTGTATGATTACACGATTCATTTAACAAATTTTCAATCAATTCTCGATTATATTATATCAGTAGATTTTGTTAAACCGACTGGAAAGTCTGAATGTTTATCGATATTAATAGGTTTCACCGGAACCGATTGAAAACGTGTGGCGGATTTCGAATACAATGATTTTTAGTTATATTTTTTTCCTAGAATAAATTATTGATTTTGTAACACACCGATTACATATATTCGTGTTGTGTTAAAATATATTCAATTTATTGTTGGAATTCTGAAATCTATACGATTATTACTTCACAAAGTTCATACAATTCTAGGTTATCTTTTAAATAACTCTTCAACTGAAATGTATTTTTTAACTTTATTTCAAATACATTTAGTTTATTATATATATATCTGTTATATAACTTATTGTCATTTATGGATATTTTCATTTGCCAAGCCGTGTTTACATTTTGTACTAATAAAGAATTAAAATAAATGTGACTAAATAAAAAACCGAATAATTGTCGGTTTTTCAGAAACGGCGATACTAATTAGTCGATTATTCCCATCACTAATATATATATATATATATATATATATATATATATATATATATATATATATATATATATATATATTGGTGTATTTTTATTTATTTTTAAATCCGGTTTTAGCGCGTTATCATTCTTGTGTAATGAAAAGAAACAGAAATGTTTAAAATATTTTAAACGATGTCCATACCAATTTACATAGTCAACAAAATTTCTCTTCAATATTATAAACAATCCGCCATAATATTAGGCATCGCGCAAAATTTCTCGTCTTATTGTGCGGACTATCTTCGGATCCGTGTGTGTTGAGAGCAGTGCAGTGTCATCCGCAAATGTAGCCACCTGTACGAAGATAGCTAGCAGTAACCTACAGAAAGCTCTTACTAAGGCGTAGATATGGTTTAAAAAATGGACAATTGGAATTAATGAAAACAAATCTGTCAATATCCATTTTACCAACAGAAAAGTTACACCCCACCCGTCAGGATTAATAGCACCGGTCTGTCAGTGCGATCAATAGTCAAGTACTTAGGATTACACCTGGATAATAGCCGATTAACATGGAAACATCACATACAGATGAAGAAAAAAAGAATTAGTGCACTAACGACAGATAATAAACGTTTAATATATACGGTGGTTCTAAGGCCTGTCTAGATCTATGGGGTGCAACTTTGGGGTTGTGCTAGACCATCAAACCTGAAAATAATACAAACGTCACAAAATAAAATTCTTCGGATGATAACCAAGGCACCCTGGTATGTAATCTAACGTTGCATCGGGATTCACGTATAGATTATGTGGCCGAGGTCATAAAAGTTCACGCTAAAAGACACGCAAGAAGACTCGATAGACACCCGAATACTTTTGCTAGGGGATTGCTCGATACCACCGGTGACATAAGGAGACTAAAACGTCAGAAACCGCAATTTCTCGTTTAGGGTCGTCGTAATCGGGTAGGTTTCGCTGGATACTTGTCCCCTCATACGTACTGGTAAATGTCCTTGGTGCACAGTTCGCAGTATTATAAATAATAATAAATGAAAAAAAATTATTGCGCGGACGACTTCAAAAATGTCTCGAATCTTAAACGGGTCTTTTATTCCAATTCATCTGAAGAATCTTCAATGAGAACATCACTGGGCGCGTCGATGGTTTGATATCATAATCCGTATTTCTGGTAATTCGGTTTTTATTTTACGCGTTTCGTTTATTTAAAAATTTTTTGAATTGAACTAATAATCGTACGCTATTACGAATCGGTGCCGTATTAAAATATATTTTATAGGAAATTAATGACTCTTCTATATATACTCCTATCCTTGGTGTCCGGTGTTTTAAGTTCTTTATTATACCTCCTGTTTATCGGGGCGGGGGTGACTTATCAGTACGTCAATATTACTAATTGATGATAACGGACGTTCCATTCATTTACTAAAGGTAAAGTATTGTAGCTGCAGCCATCGGCTTCTGTCCATCGCCGTTTCCCGGAATTCTTCGTGTTTATTTATTTTCAATTTGTTTTAAACGCCGTTCAGTATGTGCGTCCTTGGTCTTTTACCCGTAATTTTACCTTCTATTATGTTTGTAATGAAATTATTATGTCTTAATATGTGACTTAAGAGTTTTATTTTGAACTATTCAACTTTCTTCCTGTATTTCATCTAGCACTTTGTCATTTGTTTCCTTTTCCGTTCAGGACTTTTTTTTGTCATTCACAATAAAAATATCTAACTGAAATAAATCAGCTATTACGAGGGTGCTAAAAAAAAATGACGGATAAGCCTATATATATATATATATATATATATATATATATATATATATATATATATATATATATATATATATATAATACACTAATCTTTATTACTTTTCTTTCTATGAATATTTATTTTCCAAGCAGTCACATCATTTTCACAAAGAAGAAAATTGAACGTAATAATTACCATATAACTATAAATAGCAAACAAATAAACACATGTTCATCTGTCAAATATCTTCGAGTACACCTAGATGAAAAACTTACATGGCTGCAGCATATTAAAACCAAATTAACAGAACTCAATCTAAAAACAAAGCAACTCCATTGGCTACTTGGACGACCGCGCTCTCAATTACAGGTTGCAAACAAAGATATATCGCATGGTACTAAAACCAATATGGTTGTACGCAGCCGAACTTTGGGGATGTGCGTCCAAAAGTAATATTAGTAGAATTCAACGCTACCAAAACAAGACGCTGAGGACGCTGGTGGGAGCACCTTGGTATGTACCCAATTATATCTTACATCAGGATTTACAAATCAAGTGCGTTACAGAAGAAATAAAATTAGCTGCCGCCAATCATTTGTCGAGACTGGAAGGACATGAAAACGTTCTTGCACTAAACCTTTTACATCAACCAGTAGGACGCAAGAGATTGAAAAGGAGAAACGTTGTTGATCTGGTGTAAATGATTCAATTAATAAAATCGAGATCGTGCTGATGGGCTGATCTTGATAATCATGATCCTGTCATCACTACTATCTAGTAAATGACTATTATTAGTCAGTTCTAGATGTGAAGAAAAAAAAAATTATTTAATTCATCCGATAAAACTGTAAGCATTTTATTAATATTCTTTTATATATATATATATATATATATATATATATATATATATATATATATATATATATATATATATACACGTTTGTACACACGAATTGATAACTTCATTATGAAGCAGTCAATGAAATTACACCTTCCTTTCGTTCGCGATATACGTTTATTGTAATAATATTAATGATCATAACTCAAGAAAATCCTAATTTTCCACAATGTTTTTAAGATTCTCGCAAATTGCAATATGATCTTGTGTACTACTTTGTCGGATAATATAAGAATAGCCGGTTTTTTTTTCTTAATGTGCACAAATTGACCGTAAGAGAATGAGATAAATTATTTGTTGAAAGAAAAAGGCTTGATATTTATTTCACCTGATAAATCTGCGTGTCGCATTTACAAATCATGTTGTATCTTGTTGTTTTTGCTGACGTAGTACATTTGATATTTCTATTTCGCCGCCAAAACTACATTGTAGATCAGTAGCTTATTTTTCGACGAAGTTTTAGCTTTTCTCCCAAAAGTTCTCCATTTATTATATGTTTATAGACAATGTTTAAACAAATTATGCTGCTATATTTATTTCATTGACTTGTACAATTTTATAACTCTATTCTTAATTTATTTTATTTTCACACATATATATATATATATATCGTATTTCGCCCACATCTCAGACCCTTCTTAGATATATATGTATATATATATATATATATATATATATATATATATATATATATATATATATATATATATATATATATATTTCTTTATTTTAATTATATTTTCTGATGTTTAAACAGGCTATACACGATTTGGTAACTTCGTTGTAACTGCAGCAGTCAATGAAATTTAAGTGTTCCTTTCCGTTCGCGATGTACACGTTTATTGTAATAATAATAATAACTAAAGAAAGGAAATGACTGATTACTTTTAGCTTGCGAAACTTTCAAACTTATTATTAATAATGATGATGTTTATTTGTGTTGTTTCTATAGCATGATGACGACCGTTATTGTTATTACACGGTGCGTTTTTGTTCAGGGGGCGAGACGATAGCGCTCCTATGGATTTATCGTTAGATTCTTTCATTATATCGTTTTCATTTCTGATGTTGGCTCTATAGTATAAGAAATAAGTGTTCGGCGTATATTTTTTAAGCGTGTGTGCGTTTTTATTTTTTTTAATATACATACATATATGTTCGATATATATATATATATATATATATGTTTCAGTCTCGACCGGCCATCATGAACTGTCTGCATCAACCTGCCACTCATCAAAACCAACACTGTAATCTATCTCCGGAGGTAAGTGCTTGAAGAAACGTTTTAAATTCTAAATTTATAAACTTATAATAAAATAAACCTAATCCGCTTTCGGCTCGTATTTAAACTAAATAACCGGGATGTCGGAAAAAAATTTAGAATAGAAAGACAATTTATTTTTTTTTAACACACTGGAAATTGTAAAAACTAAAAACAAAAAATGAAATAAACAAAACGCTACAAATCACGAAGAAACAATTTCTCACTTATAAATTTAGATTGCACCGAGTAAATATAAATTTAATTAAAACTATATTTCTTATTTCAGAAAGAACATATAAACTTTTCCATTCGTACGGAAAATCTTTCGGAAGATGTACAACTGCTATTGCAACATATTCTGGAGGTGAGTAATTACGAAATAATATTTATTATATTATAGTTTATAGTTCTAGGCAGTTAACTCATTATTAACATTATTGATAAGATCCGTACAACCAAGGTGATATGGATGCCGGTTGTGGAGATGCAGTGCGAAAAACAATATAAAAATAATACAGACATTTCAGAATAACACTCTGAGAACACTTGCAGATGCCTCTTGGTACGTAAGTAATGAGATACTACGCCGTCATCTAGATGTATACCATATGTGCAAGAAGTCATTAAAAGAAAACAGCAAAGAACCATGCTGATCGGTTGGATAGAGCAATTATCCTACCGGATAATTTGGTGAATTTTGTCGGCTACAACGGACGAAACTAACTTTAGTTAGTGGCACGTAATGATGAAAAGCCGCTCTGTGAAAATTAGCTACACCATCAATGGATTGACCTACATGTAAAATATGTCGCTGAAGAGATTAAATCGGCAATCCGTAGATACTTATCAAGAATACATCATCCAAATCCATTGGCAGCTAATCTACTTAATGATGAAATACCTAAAAGACTAAAACGGAAAAGAATGATAGATCCGGCTTAAAATATAATACTATTCTAAGGCGGTTGGTTTTGCTGCAAAACCACCATCTCCTGATACTTACCAACATAAAATCTAGTAGATAATTATTTAAATTAGTTCTGAATTAGAGGGGGGGGGAAAAGTAATTTTACTGATTCTGCGGTGTATCAGTTTTTCTAATAATTTAAAGATTGTTGGTAACAATGATGTGGGCTCTATAAGATATAACGTCTGTCCTGTCTTTATCAGACTGTTATCATAATTTTTGTAAATTTCCATTGTACAGGAAAATAAGTAAGAGAATAATTTCTTTCCTTCATATCTCGTTTACCATTCTCGGAGTTATATTAAATGTTGGTGCTTCTTTTCGGATTCAAAAATTTCATTTGCTTCGCTATTTCACCAGGTGAGAATAATTTTATTTTATTACTGGTGCTATAGTTTGACTTGAAGCTACCATTATGTACAGTTAGCATTATGATGATTGGGCCTAATTACTTTCTTAAGATGTTTTGCAAATACATCGGCTTTTTTCCCTGTCCATAATCGCTTATTATGCATAGGACCTGTCACAAAGATAGCAATGATGTGTTGAATGAACACGCAGCACAATGCTTATTGGGGGAAAACACTTTCTCAAGTGTTAAAAAATAAAAATTCTACCGATGACCTAGACAGGCTAGGTGTAGACCATAGCAGAAAAGAAAAAAAAATAAAAAAATCTGTACAACCAAAATAATGTATATGTGTTATTTTTTAATTTTTTTTTATTTTTCCGTGCTTGCACTCTCAAAAACTTCAGAAATTCAAAAATCCTTCTAGAAGGATTGCAAAATAATAAGACATAAATTTCAGTGTTTTATTACCTAGTACGTGTGTGATAAATATACATAAAAGAAATTGCGAAAACAGTGATTATTTCATTACTTTGTACAATATATTAGTGCTGTGAAAAATCTATTATAAAATATAGGATTAAGAGAACGTACCATATCAGAACCGTAACCGGTATCGGCACATGCAAACAAACGTTCCTTGCTTGAATTCATAATAGGCGTATGCCCACTACTAGACGGTACCGTCATCGGCCAACAGTAGAGTGCCACGCATGTACAGTCAACATTGGCCGGCGAGAATATTTTGCACGTGTCTGTCAGCTCACTAACCGGTTTTCGCAGGCGGGCAACCGCGTTGATGTCTCGTTTCACTTTAGAAATTACCTTTGAAATGTGAAGATTCCTGTGTTGTGATTTGTGTCGAAATGTCGAAATATGGAGGATGAACAACTGATAGAATGTGTTCACAATTATCAGTTTATTTATAATATACGATATCGCACCCATAATAGAAAAGTGACATAAGTGCAAAATCTGTAATTTTACAGGGGAGGCATTTAAAGTTTTTTTTTTTTTCAACTAATTGTAACATTATACAGCAATACAATAGATTACACTTACGAATTGTAATTTATTAGCTAGATGTCTACCGATGCTGCAATCGAGTCTTTAAAAATTATCAAATATTGTAATATACCCCCTAAAAATTACCCCCCTTTAACAAAATTTTTCCACGGTAATTACGAAACAAAATTTACAGTCGTGTACAAATATACTTATCTTTAGAACAAGGATAAATGCGTATAAATATATTATTCTTAGCTTATTCGATGGAAATATAAGAAATATAAAAAAATATCCATATCACGTTACACATTTTATTATGTGGAAAAGTAAAAAATTAGTCAAACAAAGTGGTATAATAATTTTTATAGTAACTAGGAATAATATTTTTTCAAATTAGGACTGAAATATCATGTTTTTTATTATCGGGTATTGAAAATTTTTGCGAATAAGCTCCTTTAAGTGCTATTTTCTCCATGGATCTGCTTTTACGTGTTGATCCAAAATTAATTTCCTTAATGTACGTTGTAACTTGTTTTATAGAATACGGTGTTCCTGTACTCCTTTTCAACTTTAAGAATTGACACGTTCGACATTTTAAATGAATCATTTTTTGTATACGTTTGTCCGATTTCATTAACTAAACTTTTCAGATCATAGAAATCGGAGTGGGAAAGTTCACGAATTATTTCTTTTTTTTGCACTTCTTATCAGCGATACATATTGATCAGGAATATAAATAGGGCCAGATTTTTTTGCTCGTGTTATATTTTTTTCTATAACTGAATGACAGAAATCCCCTTCATTCTGAGTATGACCGCGTATCAAAAATTTATGAGTAATTGATTTCACTTTTAGGTTCTGAACAGCAAACAGATACATCGCCATCATATACCTGAAATATTTAAAAATAAATAAATTATTTATATTCTACAATACAAGATAATAAAGGTAATTAGACGTGCTTAAAGGTCACTCTTCGTAATAGAAAAAAAATCGTTTAAAATTTGTTATTATTTTGGACAAGCAAACTGTGTACGCCCACTTAACCACACTGGAAAGTATCTTTTTTTGTACTCTACATTTTAGAATACACTTTTCAGTACACGGTGGTTTCATATATTTCTCGGCATATACTTTTTTACTTTTCGATGTCGATGTATATTGTTTTCCGCTATTCCGTAAAATTTTCGCCTTCTCTTTCTTCCATTCTGACGTGTTCCTCTGACGTTTTTTTCCCTTTTTAGTTTCCATGGATGTACATTGATTTGTGTCTTCTGCCGTCACAACACTATCAGATAAATCATTATTTGTTGGTACGTTATAATCGGGATCTTCTATACTATTGTCAAAACTTTCGCCACTACTAGTACTAGAATGACCAGCACTATTATCACTACAGCTACTACTACTACTGCTACTGCTGGTACTGGTGCTTCTACTACTACTACTACTACTACCACTACTACTAAAACTGTTACTTCGATTATTACGACCTTTAATAGCGTTCCCATTTTTATTATTGGCTTCAGATTGTTTTAGCGCCACGTCTAATATCTTTTTCGTCCGAGAGTTTTGGGAATTAATGTTATCCATTTCTGAAATTAACAACAACTCACGTTAAAACGATTACATAATTTCCAAATTTTGAAACATTTAAAGCACCTTCTTAAGTATTATGTCGTGTGTGTTTTTTGTTTTGACACAACTGCAATATTACAAAGGAAATTAGCAAAAGTATATAAAATTTAAAGAGAAAAGTGTCGTAACTGCAATTTAAAATCAACGACTGTTTACTAACAGAAATAACAATATTAGAAAAATGTCATATTTGTGCATTACTACACATTTAAACTTTGATAGCAGGTGCATTTTTAATAGTAAAGTGTCATAACTGCATTTAATAACGACAAGGTTTTTCTTAAAAAATAATATTTTAGTAAAAAAAACGGCATACTATATAGATAACATACATAAGTTTTACTTACTATTTCGAAGAAAAATGTCGTAACTGCTAGTTGTGACTATTTTGTATGGTATACCGTCTGTCGTAAATACCGCAACGTAACTTAGGTAGTTTTTCAATTGAAGCACAAAACTACACTGTATACATAAATTCACATCACTGAACAATCTGTCACTTTTCTATTTTAATGTTTGTTCTATGGAAAAGTGACACAACGCTCCCTAGCGTTAACTATTCACATTAGAGATGTAACATTTTTCTACGTTAAAGAACCCACATTTTACATATATATGGCGATATAATCGCAAAAATGAAAAATTTGCACTTGTCACTTTTCTATTATGGGTGCGATATCCAAAATATATCGCACCCATAATGAAGATATCATGGACACAGAAGAAAAGAAACTCCGAGATTTTGGGAATGGTAAATGAAAACTTTAATAGGAACAATACAGCAAAGACGCGAAAGACTTCTAGGGCACATACTGCGGCATAATGAATTCATGACGGTCATAATCGAAGGAAAATTGGAAGGAAGAAGAAGAGGGGGAAGACCTAGAATGACGTGGATCGATCAAGTAAAAGAAATAATACAAATAACGTATAAAGAGATGAAGAACATAGCAGACAACAGAAAGGAATGGAAGAAAATGATTGGCTAGCTACAACGACAAGAGCATGCTCTTATATACTGATGATGATGATGATGATCCAAAATATATGGACAACATCGAGAAAGAGATCGCATAGAAGCAAATTGTAAATGAAACAATATGATAAGGTTATTCTTCATATTTTACAAACTTGTTTACTACACACCTCGTACTTACAAATTCAAATGCGTTACGCGTTTTATACGCGTCGCATATATGGAACGCTGTTCACCCGTTATAGTGGGCGTGGTAATAATCGGAAAGTTTTTTCCGTGCTTGATACGGTCATGGTATGATACGTTCTATAGCGGTTATACACCTTTAGTGTACTACTTGAAACCAATGCATCGGTCGAAACCGTCCGCTATTAACTCGTATATATAGAAACACGGCACTTTTAAAATATTGTCGATTAAATTGTAAAATTTCTGCTCAGGAGTCTGTACCATTGGTTAAGAGTTGTATGTTAAAAAATCACGCTATTAATTTGTCATCTGTAGCAGAAAAGATCAAACTGTAGTTATTATCTATCGTTATTTTCAATTATTACTACGAATTTGATTTATGTAAAATTTATAAAGGTGACACTTTAAACAAGTCTATAACTTGATCATTCAATAGTGTCCGAAAATAATCTAACTGGGTTTTATCAGGTTTTGTAGCGCAGGTGGAAATTGTCGGAAATAATTAGTCCACATATATGTTCGTACAAGCTGTTTGTGTTGTTACATCGAGAGTATGTCCGGTAAAACTGACAATAACTTACGAGTGTACTGTCCTTTCAGAGCATTATCCATCACTATCCTACAATCCTTCAGGAAGGATATCAATCTTTGCAGCTCTACGGATATAAACACAATGAATAAAAAACGATTATTCAGTATTTGTAAATAAACGACGTCTTGAGATTGGTATTTATAAAAAATAAAGAATATACTTATTTATCCGCGACGAGGTCGGTTAGTTCGTCCACGATGTGTTTTAAGAAATTAAAACACAATCATACAACTCGCTAAAACAAAAATAATTGCTAATATACGGCAATTTGCACTATTCTACTAATATTATACGGTGTATCTGTTTGAAAGATCGGATACTATATATTTAAAAATTATTAAATCACGTAATAATTGAATAAATCCTTCCGGAAGGATGGTAGGACTACTAATAAGCGGGTTAATGATAAGAAAACAAGAACGTGTATGTAATATAAAAGAAAGCGAAGGAGCTCGAATATTACGATAGAGGTGAACTCCTATCAAGAAGATGTGTACCGAAAAAAGACGACTCCCCGTTTGCATATATATATATTTTTTTATATTTTTTATTTTATTTTTATTTTTTTCTAAGGTGCCGTGTACCAAAACTCAGGTTAGAGGCACTTAATCGCTTATATCGTATTAAATAAGATTTTATCGAATCATTTAACGCTATTTTCAGGTAACGAAAAATTATGTTTATCATTGGAAAACATTCTTAATTATGTTGCCCGATTACGTTGTTATGTCGATAACCGGTTCGTCTGTTAGCTCTGACGTATCTGATAAACAACTTCAAAAATCACCTCGTAATCGTAAGATTTATTAAATTATTTCTTTACCGTTTATTCGTAAATTAGAGTCTCTGCATTTTTTTAATACACGTTGAACATTAGAAAAAAAACCAAACACAACACAATAAACTATAAATACACTAAAAATGTATCAAGTAATATTTTATGTATGATACTGTTTTTTTAAATGTAGATAATAATAATTTACTAAGTAAAATATATCTCATCTTCCGTATAGCTTATAATGTATCGATTTCTGTCTATCATCGAGACTGCATATAGAGAATACTGGAATTGTACTTATTTGGTAACCTGTATAGCGTTGCACACTATAAATCGCTACAGTCTGATCTTCCTTGTCTAACCTAGTTTTATAATATAAAAATTCACGTTAGTCTGCTCGACGATTTTATTGTTGCTTTATGTATTGTATTATATCCATTAACGTGCCGTTTACTGCAACATCGGCCAAAGGCACGAGTAAATGAAGTTTAGATATCGCGTAGGATGTTGGATAGTTTTAGAAATCGAAATAGGAGCTGGGTCTTTTGTTCGTTGTTCTCAAAGATTTCGGAAAGAGAGTTGGAAAGGTGTATTTGGGACTGGAATAGGTTGAATCTCTTGCATTCTCTACCATATGATGGTTAATGGATAGGGGAACAGAGTGTACATTACAGATAAGGGGATAAGAAATTTTCGCAAATGCGTAAACGGCGGAGTATAAGTTCTTCTTGCCGGCTAGATCTCGATGAAGTAGTCCAAACTCTACTGTATTGAACGCAATTTAATAGAAGTAGGAATTTAATTCCACGTCCTGGACTATTTCTTCATTAGCAAGGATGTTATTAATTTTCAGAAGTTCGATGAGGGAACTGATGTTTATTTAAAATTTAATGTAAATGTCACGCGTTTTCCCATTGAAATAGGTGTGTATATATATATATATACACACACACACACACACACACATATATATATATATATATATATATATATATATATATATATATACACGATAAAAATTTATAATACTTGAGATGTATGTATAAAAATATATTTACACGAATAAATATTATTAAGCTCCGCGACTAATTAAGTATACGTCCAGTTACTATTATTATCTATTATTTAGTATGATCTGCAGTTTTCATTTTTCCCAACAAGTCGATATTATTGTATATGAATATTTCTATTCTTTTAGTTCAGTTCTAAGACTGGTCTTTTTCCATGATAATATTTTTCCAATGTGCCCGATTTTTCGCGGCTACCGATGTGACTCGTAGTAAGTTTACTATGAACGCATTTATGGATCTTCCACGTCTGCTGCCTTGGATGTTGCCCTCGAAAACATCTCCAAGTATTCCTCAATGTCTTATAACGTGGCCAATCCAGGTTAATCACGTTTTCCGTATTCGATCAATTAATCCCCTTTTTTCCTTTATTTTATCCATAATTTCTTGATTTCTTATCTTATCCGTTCATCTTATCTTCTCCATTCTCCTCCAGCACCGTATTGCGAACGCATGCAACTTGTCCACACATTTCTTTTATCCATAGTCCAACCATATAGTGCTATAGACCATTATATACGCTCTCAGCAGGATGTATGAATATGATCAATAATAATAATAATAAAACATTCGTTATATTTTATATTTGCGACCAAATAAATCGTTACGATGATGATTTAATTCATCTAAGAGCATCTATTATTATTATTATTATTATTATTATTATTATTATTATTATTATTATTATTATTATTATTATTATTATTATTATTATTATTATTATTAATAATATTTTTTGTTTTTCTTATATAAAAAGGTACAAATTCTAATGTTAGCGGAGATCCGTACAGGTCAATTGGTAAACGTATTCCAAGACATATCCACGTTAAAGATTTATTTAGCTGTGCACCGGCATTCGACGAATTGGATGCTACCGCTTTAAATAATAATGGACAACCAAAACGTCTAAACAGCAAACAACTGGAATCCATAAGAAAAAGAGGGTAACGCGTCGTTTCACCATTATTTTGTTTTATTTAAAAAAAAAAAAAAAAAAAATTAATCGCTAATTTAAAAATAATCTTGAACGAACATTTACAGTAATTACACCGTCTTCAGGTTATAAATAACTTAACTAATAATAATTACAAATAATAAAATATAATAATAATAATAATGATAATAATAAAATTATATAAAAGGACAATAGTAATTGTTTATATAGTGTATTATCTGGTTTCGAACTGAGATGCTTGTCGAAAGATATTATCGCAATAAACCAAAAATTACTTGTTTCTATCCAGTCTCAGTAATACTTATTTATTATTTTATTCATTTACTTTTCTTTTTATCTCTATTTTCTTTTCGATGATTTCCCCTGTATACGGAATTTTTTTTATTTCATGCATATTTCGATTTATTGTTGAATTATTTCATTCGTGCAAATACACCGTTTTGTCGTTGTTATTATTTAATCTAAATATAAAATATTTTTATATGATGGTCTTTAAAGCGAATTTATCGCCGCATGTAATTAATTTAACGCGTTCAATAAATTATTTCTAATTTTTCTAATAATCAAATTAAAAATAAAATATAAATTATTGGAAAAATTAAAAAGAATAAAATTAAGAAATGAAAATAATTTATTAAACGCATTAATAACGTTTAATTATTTGAATTAGTTGTAAAGAATATCTCGTAAACATGTTTAGTCTTTAGTATATTTGAATTGTAAGATTATTGCGACATCTGTTGACGCGTACATCTCATTTTGATATTACATGTGCTATATGGCTCGCTTGTTTGTAGTTAACATTTGTTATTATTTTTCTTTCGTATCATTTTTTTTTTTATCGTTGTATTTTATTTTATTATTACTACTAGTAATAATAATAATAATAATAATAATAATAATAATCAAATCATTTATTTCTTCTCGAATAATAGTTACATATAAAATTTAATAAGCTTTATGACATTGGCTGTGCGCATAATTGCGCGAATGCTAATTTACTAAATACAATAAAATTTACAAATAAGTAAATGAAAAATAAATAAATAAATAAAATCTTAATATATTACTGGTTTATATACTACTCTCACACATACACACACACACACACACACACATCCACACAATTGTATCACACATATACATGTATACAATATAGGCTACCGAACGTGAAATTTACAAGTTATGTAACGTTCACATCTTATATATATACTTGCACACACATTAAATATCAAATAATGGACATAAGAAGTATAGTAAAAGTATTCATATGCTAGTAACTGCGGTCTCTCCCCCGTTTTAGGGTGTACGATTGTTGATTATTTTATTTACCCAGGATGAACGATGTTAACAGTTTTCGACACCGTCGTTTATAGTTGAAAAGACCAATTTTTAGTTTTCTGGCTAAATTATTGAATACAACAGCTCCTTGATAGATAGCCTGGAATCTAATATGAGTTTTATTGAGGCATGGAATAATAATAATAATAATAATAGTCAATTTCTAGCCTAAAGATGACATAACCGCTGAAAAGCTTGATTAAAGATTATTTAACAATTAGTAGTGATTTTTTTTATTCATAACTTCGTTGCCTTTTATTAATAAGTTATTTCGTGAAATAATTTAAACTGAATAAATTTTATTATTAATTCGCGTAAGTATTTACGAATCGGTTTATTTATTAACTCGCATATATAATTCTAATATATAAACGAGATACAGTAGACTTCCGGTTATGCGTGGTATTATGTGGCGCGGCAGCCGCGGATAAGCCAATTCCACGGATAATCCGCAAAATTTTCAAAAGTTTAACAAAACAATTCTAATCAACGCAAAAAAGTTTATTTATAATATGTACATTCAGATATGTATACGCATTATCTAATTTATAAAGTAAAGTAGGTTTTAAACGTTATCTGTAAGTTTCACAAGAAATCTGTCATCAGTTTTTGTTTTTACGAAATCAAACACCTCTTGTTTACTTGACATTGAAGTTTTTTCGGTATCATTTTATCACAGAACGATTCATCGTCTTGTTCCTCCAGATAGTGAATAAATCCTTCGATGTGTTAGAGCTGCGTCGTGGCTTACTCGTTTCTTCGTCTTATCCTGTTGCTCTTCTTCACTCACCTCTGAAACCATACCTGATGCTCTATCGACAATTTGTTCATCAGTAAGATGTTCAAAGTCTGGATCGTTGACATCGTAATTAATCCATTCAACAATATTTGTTTCGTCGACATCACTTTCTCCTGTAACGGATTTTACTAAATTATCTAAATTACAAGTAGAAAGTTCCTTTTTTTCTTCTGTAAATTCCTGTAAAGTGTTTTCGACATTAGGTAAAATTTTCTCCAGGACTTTACTGGCGTAGATTGTTTAACTGACTCACGAGCGATGTTTATACCATAAATACTGTCAAGAATTGTATAATCTTTCCAGAAACTGTGAAGATCATTTCCATCTTCAATCATTTTTTTCAGTAAATTTGTTCTGTACTTTTTTTCATTTACGCAATCACATCCGGGTCCATTGGTTGGATAAGAACAGTGATGATGAAATTTCTATTTTCCGATTTTAAAAAGTTTTCTCCTGTGCGTGATGGGGTATTGTCAATCGGCAGTAGAGCTTTCTCTGGTAGACTCTTTGACTTCAGACATTCTTTGACTTGAGGAATAATTGCTTTTTGAACCACTTCCTAAATACTTGCTGGTCAACCAAACTTTTTTTTTTTTTTAAAGTAGTGTACAAGGAAGTAATCTTGTCCTTTTAAAGGATCTCGTTTATTTTTTATTTACAAATCGCTATCAATCTTAATTTTTAAGGGTCTGATGCATTACTGCACGTTCTTTACAGGACTTATGTTCTGGAGCGCATGCCGCTCGCTTTCAAAGGCCAATGTTCGCGTCCGCAAACATTTCCAAAACAGCCCCGACTCATCAGCGTTGTACACTCGATCGTATGAAATTTCCTCTAATTAAAGAAACTCTTCAAAATAGGTCTTGAAATTTTCCGCTACCTGATGTCGCCATTTAATTTCTCGCAGTGAAATCCAATATCTCTTATTCCGTGGTGCTGTTTGAATCTCGTCAACCAACCTGATGATGCGTCAAATGTTCCTTCCAAACCTAGCATCTGAAAAAACTGTTTTGTTTTTACAGCAATAATAGACCCTGAAACAGGAGTTCTCTCACTTCTCAATTGACTCACCCATTTTAAAAGTGCCACATCCCAATTCTTCATAACTTCTATTTTTCGTGATTTTTCTTTTTTTCATCGACAAGGTACGGCCATGTTGACAAAACTGACGTGAATCGAGACAATGAAGAAGCGAAAATGTGCATAATGTGTTTGAATATGTATATATATATATATATATATACATGTGTGTGTGTGTGTGTGTGTGTGTGTGTGTAGGTATAAGTTTTTGTTTTTATATTCCGACGAGTTATTCGTATTTTTGTTCCGGTTTTTCTTTACTTCATATAAAACATTCATGTATTATCTTAATTTAAATCGATGAATTGTGTAATTCCAATAAGCAGATATAGTGTTGTTATAGGATACCCTAGTAAATAGTGTGTAAACCATGTGCAAAGAACAGTAAAAACTGAAATTTTACTATTATATTTATTTATATATATATATATATATGTGTGTGTGTGTGTGTGTGTTCGGAGGATAGGTTTGGTGTGTTTGACATATCCATAAGTAGATATGGTCATTTATTGTCAAGATTTTTAATTTGATTTTTATTTCCCAGTGTTTTATTATGGATTATTACTTTATATCATTTAATTATTATCATTATTTATAATAACGTTATTTAATGTTATTTTCTATTTTAAGTATTTAAAAAAATTAAATATACTCTGTGTTATTATTGAATCTTTTTTGACGTTTTAATTTTATATTTTCTATGAATAAATTGTAAGTGTAATTTTATTTCTGTTGTTAATTGATAAGCGCTAAATTTAACTCCGTTTAGTAAAATATTATTATCATTGTGCTAATCTAAACCTCAACAATTGCCGTAGGGTCTTCGATGTTGCCAGCATCAATTTTCCGGGAAAAGTTCATACATGGAAGATTTCCACGTGGTTACAAAAAGGTAAAGAGGGTACTCAAGAAACTTTAGCAGATGATATCGCGTTGGCTGTACGGTTTCTTATTATAACTGCACGTGAGAGAATCAATTCACCCGTGTTTAGTAGTTTACGGGCGCTGAAATCGATAAAAAGTGGTTTTTTCAAACTTACAGGTAAATGTATATTCTTCTACTTATTTCTACACAAACACACACGTACAATTATTGTCATCATAATTATCATAAACATACCCATCACTGTATCAAACATTATGATTAGTATTATTATTGTTAGGTTGGTGAATAACATGATTCTTTTGAAGTCGGTCAATTAGTTCGCTTCAGTATAACTTCGTTTCTTTAATATTTGTTTCAATAAACTTAATTAATGGTCTTGCTCGAGAGGACGGTTACCGTTCAACCTTGTTTTTAGTTAGGCTCCGTCATGATATCTGATTAAGTAAATACATAAATTTTATGTCAACTACTGATCGATGTAAAACCTAGAAAAATAAATAAAATATATGTATTCGAATAATGTGATATATATATATATATATATATATATATATATATATGTGTGTGTATATATATAACTGGAAAAATACAAGGGCCAGAAAGGCTTCTAGGACACATACTGTGGTATAACGCGTTAATGACGGTCATAGTCGAAGGAATAATATGGATAGATTAAATAAAAGAAAGAATACAAATGATATATAAAGAGATGAAGAACATAGCAGACAACAAGAATTAATGGAAGAACATAATTGACTAGCTGCAACGAGAAGAGCATGCTCTTAAATATTTATGATGATATATATATATATTTGTGTAACTAATATTTTTATAAAAGTTATTCGTTAATGTGATTCACCATTTGCAAGTATGTATTTTGATCAAATAGAGAAGTTATATCAACACATAGATGAAATTTGTTTTGAAGAAAATAATAATTTTAAGAAAATGATAATTATAAGAAAAATAATTTAAAATAAAAATGTTAATATTTAGAAATAAATGTAAGCTCTCTTGAACAAGAAATCATCGAAATTAATAGGCGGTAGTAAGAAAGTAATGTTGCTAAACAGATTTATATATATATATATATATATATATATATATATATATATATATATATATCATCATCATCGTCGTCGTCGTATTGTTCGTTGTCGAACGTCGTGACTAGCTATTGTACGTTCATTTTTACGTACAAAATTAGCTAGCATTCAAGACACTATTTATATGCAACGCAGATGCGCATGCATATGATGTTATACGGAGTGAGGTGCCACTGCCTTCCCCGTGATAATTAAGAATTAAATAATGAAAACTTTCTTCTGAAAGAACTCATAAAGCACCAATGGAATTAACTTATATCTTAAATGCAATTATACGAATACAATGCGTCCCGATATTATGGAAGTTCGCAAATGTGATTATGATACAAAAACCAGGAAAGCCCCTAAAAAACTATCGGCCTATCTCACTCTTATCAATTTTGGATAAATTGTTTGAAAATCTCTTAAAGAAAATTAATTCAAAGATTCATAAAATAATTCCCAACTATCAATTTGGATTTAGAACTATTCACTCAACAGTACAGCAAGTTCACAGGCTCGTTAAACAAATCGAAACAGGTTTCGAGGAGAAGGTCTGTTCAGCGGCCTTCCTGGATATTCAGCGAGCGTTTTACAAATGTAAAAGTGTCCTGCCAGTGCAATGCTATAATATAAAATCTTATCTCGATGAAAGATACTTTCGAATCTTAGTAAATAATGAGCAATCTCAAATTCATAAAATTAAATCGGGCGTACCCCAAGGAAGTGCGCTTGGTCACTTGTACTCGATATTCACTTATGATATACCGGTACCAAGGAATGCGAGTGTAGCAACATTTGCTGATGACACTGCAATAATGGCGTCACATAAGCTTTCGCAAATATCAAATAAAACCTTGCAATGTGCATTCAATGAAATTGACAATTGGTCGAGCAAATGGAAATTGACAATAAATGAGTTCAAGAGTACCCGCGTTATATTTACTAAAAGGAGGAATTGTTCGCGATAGATATAATATCTTTATCAAAGGTAGGAAAATTGAACAAGGTCGAAAGGTAAAATATCTTGGAGTTAGTTCACCTACACCAAACCTTAACACGAGCTCAGCATATTAGAGCGAAGAAAATGGAACTAAACATAAAGACAGCTCTATTGGTGGCTTGGTCCACATTCGTGACTTCATACTATAAACAAATTATTACTGTACAACGTCGTATTAAAGCCGCCGGTATGGCTATACGCAGCGGAACTATGGGACCGTGCGTCTAAAACCAATGTTAACAAAATTCAGACTTATCAAAACAGTGTATTACGCGCTATAGTGGGAGCACACCGTGGTACGTTTCAAACCGTACGCTACATGAAGATCTGAATATAAAGTACGTAGAGGATATAATTCATGAAGCGATTCAAAAAACATATATGTCGACTACAGTACCGCACAAACCCACTAGCAGATAGTTTGTTGAAGAAACCAGCAAATGTTAAAAAATTGAAAAGAAGAACGATGATGGATTGGATATAGCCATTTCAAAACCTACATTGAGACCTTGCTAATATTCTCAACAAATCAAGTGCGTTCTCAAAAGACAACATCCGGTTGGTTGGCATAAATTTGTCAGTACCTGATAAGAAGAGGATGAAAAAAAACACCTTTCTATGTCGCGTATTGGTTTCGAACCCGCGACCGTCAAGTTGACAGTCGAGCACTCTAGCAATTACGCCACCGCGACATATATATATAATGTAAAATCGTGAAATAACTGAACGCAGATGATGATGTTAAAATGAAGTCTATTTGTATTTAGAACTTTGACTAAATGCATCATTTTTTAGTTTAATGCAAAAATATATGCTGTTTTAACCTTAAAAATGATACCGGGAAAGCTATCATAATCTAGATAGTTAACGGTAGAAATTAACTTCAGTTGAAGTTGAAGATCGAATTGAGAGTACTTGGATATTATTAGTATTTGAACTCTGTCACCGGTATATAAAATTTGAAATATTATGGTATTACCACATTCTGATTTCTGCAATAAATTCCGGATCGTACTCTGTTGTAATTTCAATGAGCGTATAATTTTTCTCATTTTTATATGTTTCATCTTTCTGAACACTTAAACTTAAATTTCCGTATTATCGACAAATGTTGTTATTAATTATTTTTTGGAATTTCACGAGTTAAAATAACGAGCCTATGAACTCGATACACTTGTTTCTGTTATGTTTGGCGAATATACATGAAATAACTGTTTTTAACTTTACGACGAACCTAAGTTTTTTTTTTTTTCTATCTACTACACCGATTTTAATGGTGAATAATTATTATTCTTTTATCTAGACAGATTTACAGTAAACGATGTAAAGATGTAATATTTCGGAATATACTTTAAGTTTTTTAATTTAGTTCCTGCCATTTGAGTTTGTTGTTTGCAATCAACATTTTTTTTTTGCGTTATATGTTTTTGTCCAGCTTCCATCCTTTGGTCAGTTTAAATTTGAATTAGTTCGAGTAGTCTATTCGCTTCGGTATTATACTGCAAAAACTCAACTGATTAAAAAAATTAGACGGTTGTCATTAATAGAGTGGAACATCATGAAAATTCCCGTGTTAGACAAAACCACTTAGGCAAAACAGGCATTTAAACGGAGTATGGGCTAAATATAATAGCACGCATCTTCACGTAGAAAAATTTATCAACGATTTGAATTTGATCTTACCAGAAAAATATCGTGTAATCAGAATCGAATCAAAACCAAAGAGGCTGGCTGTAAATATCTGATGAACAAATGGAAACTTTTAAAATTGGAATTGTGTAACTATGACGAGATCCGAACGGTGTCGCCTTTTATTAACTTGTGTAAAGTACATATAGTTTCGATAAAGGATTTGTAAAGGATTACATTCTCTGGAGAAAGGTGCGGTAGACTACTGGGTGAAAAATATTAATTCGTTAACGGACCGTGTATTTTTCTTATATTCTTATAGTTGCATTTTAATTCTTTTTTTTTTTTTTTTTTTTTGTATTTGCTCTCTCGGAATACGTAATTGATACGATAATGGGTGGGAACCACCTACTCTGTATACATGCTACGAATATATTTATGAATTTCCCACAGTTTCATTTAACTTAAGTATTGTTTTATTACAGATTGTACGTTCTATTAAATAAATTACTGCATTCGGCTATGGTGTATAATCCGTTAGCATCAGTACTAATAGTTACACTGTCATATTATATTTTATAACAAGTATATTACCTTCCGTACTTAAACTTGTAAAATTTAATTTTATATATACATATTTGTTTATGTTGAAACGAATATAACGTATGGTTCCGTCCCATATGTTGTTATAAAATTGTAAAAGCTGCGGTGAAATTTTAATTCTTAATAAATTCTACAATTCGCACGGATACAGTTAATGTACGATAGTATCTGTACATATTAGGCTACCCTACATCGATGTCGTAGTGTGTAAAAAAATGCTAACTCCTTCAACGCACGAATATCGTTCAGAAAAATCCGATTTTATCAATATGGAAAAATTATAAAACTGACGATACTTATAAAATGTTAATAATAATTTCTAATCGTTGTTAAAGAGGTGAAAAATTTAAATTTGCTGTCTTTTAAAATTAAACACGAACCAATTTTGCAGCGTTTAATTTCGGTTAATATAGGGTGATCCAAAGAAGATTGATGGTTTTGCTTTTTTAATAACGCAGTTGGTAACATTGTTACAACGCAAACCGCATGTTCCACATTTAGTGTACACAAGAGAGATTCGTTTTTGTCCAGTTTCAGTTATCATGGCAATAACGAGAGGAAACGCGCGTTTTGCGTGGAACGTTATTTTTGGCGTGAATCGATCACGACAGTGCAAACAGAGTTTCGAAAAGAATTCAAAGTTACCCTACTTTTTTGTGGCGATGTCGTTAAGAGCTGCGTTTACAAAACACAATTCCTTGAGATCTAAAGAACCTGGAAACTAGGCGATACGATTAAATATCTATTTTTGCACATGAAAGACGTGTATGATACGAGTATTATAACCGTCTAGATATTTTCTTAAAATTCGGTTTAAGTTTTTGTTTAATTACCGCATGTATTACGTTGACAATATTCTTTATAATTCAGTCTTATTTTTCATCTAAAATTGTTGTTACGCATTATTACTGTGATTTAAATTCGTCAAATAACTACTCGAAACGTTCTTTAAATTTTAATTTTAATCATATAAAACTCTCTATTACCGCTTCGTAAATACCTTATCTCGCAGCCATCTTCGTTCATATTTCATTCATCTCGTTTGTTGCCTAATGATTAAAATTTGTTTCATCTACGAGAAAGATATTTTCTATCGAATTTGTTCTTCTATATAAACAGTAACGTATAACCGGTAGCATTTTAACTTCTTATATATTTAATAGATTTTGCAACAAATGTTCTTTATTATACTTATTATTAATATTATTAACAATAATTAGTTTTTTGTCGAAATATGATTTCAGACTTGCTGATTGGTTTACCCTCTTTAGAGACCCAAAATTTAGAATTAAAAATAAAAGAAGAACGCACAAGGTACCTCGTAGCCGAGTTAGTGTGTAAGGTATGCTTTATTTGAAAATGTTTTAAATTAATATATATATATATATCAGAAATAGTTAATCCTTCAATTTAAACAATGATGATAAAAAATAATTGATGAAATAGTTGACTAATAAAAGTTTTCAGAGTTTTATAGTAAAAGTATAACAGCTACTTTTGTCGTTTTTTTGTTTATTATTACATTTTCGTAATGTCTCGAAAAGACAACACAAATAAGATGTTGGTGTAAGTTTCGAGTTATGTTTCAGTTTTAAAAATTATGCTTAGTTGTTTATTCATTTTTTCACTTTCCTTTATTTTCATTTTTATATGTTATTATTTATATGATAACAGTTAACTATTTCAGTCACGACGTCGTCCGCTATATCGGTCGAGAAATTTGAATGCTAACATAAATTTTTCATTTTCTAGTGGACGTAAAATGTCTCTTAATTTTAAAAATAATTATAAAAATACATTGAAAATTATCTAAAGTTTACCTATTGCGTAATAAACACCTGCATAAAATTTATAATTTAGTATCAACATTTTATAATGTGTGACTGAAAAGGGGTCAATAATAAATAAATATGAATTAAATATTGATTTATTTTGGTTATTTTAGCCAAATCTAGATTACATGGCCGAACAGTTGTGCTCATTTATTAGCAAACAGTTGGCACGAGCTAAAATCGAAAAATTCGACGTATGTCAAAATTTGGTTACTCCATCGTTACCGATACCGTACATCTTTAAAACGCCAACGGTAAATATTATTATTATTATTACTATTATTACGATCTTAGTTTTAATTAATGATAGTTCGAATATCTTCGTAGGATTTAAAGATCGAACATTGATATAAATCACCATCATAAAGTGCCATCTCCGTATCCGAGACTACTTACTTATACATAATTTGTTGTAGAAGAGTGTAAGCAGTGTACAAGGCAATAATAAAATGACGTTCGCATAGATAGACACATACACCTTGGAGGATACCTGATTGTAATCGCTTTATTATTATCACGATACAATGCAGGTTCGTGTGTTTTAGTAGTGTTCTATCTTGTTACTAATGTACATATGGTGTTGTGTGTGGTGGTTTGCAATTGCCTTCCAGGCGAGAATATTAGGATTATTTATATTTTTATTTTCTAATGATGATATTTTTGGGTCGTCGATCGTATTCGAACCCCGGTACCTTCTGTATAGAAGTCCGTGCTCTTAACCACTCGGCTATTCCAACAACTAGGAATATATATATATATATATATATATATATATATATATATATATATATATATATATATAGTTATTATTTTCCGATTTTAATTTTTGTATCGCCGATAGTATTCGAACTCGGTATCTAATAGATATAAATAATCGTGTTAAACTACACTTATGAGATTTTTTTTCGCATGTACTTCGTTTGTCATTTTTAACTACTGATGCTATTAAAGCGCGGTATTCGCTTTAATTATGTGCTAATATTTTAATTGTTTTAATATAAGTTGAGGTTGTCGGTTGGATTGACAGAAAAACTGAATTGAAAGACCATCAAGGCTCACATTTACCTTAACTAGCCGTGACCGCCTTGTATTCTTAAATTAATGAAAATTTAATAAAACGTATATACATTTACGACTATGGTTTTAATAAATAAAAATATGTGTATACATATATAATTCACATAAAATCCACAAATAATAATAAATAATAATATATAATAACATATTATATATATATATATATATATATGTGTGTGTGTGTGTGTGTGTGTGTGTGTGTGTGTGTGTGTGCATATACAACCTACCGGCCGAAAGGAATAACATGATATAAAAGTGAAGTGTTACCCATATTCTTTATGACGGTGTCATATATATATATTATATATATATATATTATATATATATATATATATATATATATATATATATATATATATATATATACGCTCAAAATAGAGATTTCGAAACATATTAAAAAGTTTTCAACAAACTAACGCAATAAAATCTATTAAATCCTATAGAACTACCCCAGCTATTTGGAAAGCATTGTCATTGCAAGAATCGATCAATTAAGTTCAGATACAGAGAAACATACTAACATTTTTCTCATTAAATATAATATAAATTTAGATCACGAATTCAGTCATGTAAATCGACGACCTTATTTTATTCACGATAAAAAACAGTTTCGTACGTGTATTATAAACGCATTGTAAAAATAAATTTCAATGACAGTTGGATAAATATGACGGTATAGTTAAAAAAAGAAATCCCAAACATTGAAAAAAAAATTATGCAAATCGTTCGTACATAAATTTTTTAACGTCCAATTTATGACGGATCACGGCTTATTTAAAGATTATTTATATATAATATCGCACACTCCGACAATTGTCTAACATGTGTATAACCTCGGTGATAGTGTTAAGCACACTATTTCCGGCTGTAATCGTAGTAATTAGCGATAATAAAGCAGATGAATAACTTGACTGTTTAAAATTTTTAATACTTTCGCCATTATTACAGAGATAAATCATTTTGATTTATTCGCATTGTTTGCTTATTATTATAATTACAGGATATTGAGAAAATGTAAAAGTTAATAACACACGAAAATAATTATTTCTTCGTTATTTGTATTGTTCTTAATTTTTGCATTTCTTAGTGTCTTAAAATAAATATATATATTTTTTTTTTTAATTTCTAAAAAGTTGTTCTTTCAGTTTTTCGGATATTTAGTTTTATATAACACGGTTCGAAAAACAAGGTTGCGGCGGCAAAAAACATAAACAGGACGATAAATTGAAATGCATGGTAGAAAAAGAAATCAACAAAAGAAAGGATAATTAATAAACATACTGAAGATAAAACGGCAGAAGATAAAAGTAAATGCGGAGGCGGCAGTCATGAAAAATCGAAATACAAAAAAAAATACATTCTATTTTTCATGGCTACAGCCTCCGCATTTATTTTTATCTTTTGTTGCCGTTTTATTTTCAGTATGTTTATTAATTATCCTTTCTTTTGTTGATTTCTTTTTCTACGATGCATTTCAATTTATCGTCCTGTTTATGTTTTTTGCCGCCGCAACCTTGTTTTTCGAACCGTGTTATATAAAACTAAATATCCGAAAAACTGAAAGAACAACTTTTTAGAAATTAAAAAAAAATATACATATTTAGTTTAAGACACTAAGAAATGCAAAAATTAAGAACAATACAAATGACGAAGAAATAATTATTTTTGTGTGTTATTAATTTTTACATTTTCTCAAGATCCTGTAATTATAATAATAAGCAAACAATGCGAATAAATCAAAATGATTTATCTCTGTAATAACGGCGAAAGTATTAAAAATTTCAATTTATCGTTCTTTTTATGTTTTATCTTCAGTAGCTCGATGTTCCAGTCTTTCTCACCTACCGACTTGCCGCTATTATCGTCGGTGAGAAGATTTTCGCCCGAAATGACAATCTGTAAATTTGTCCGTTCGCGTATCGCTTCTCCATGTTCCAAACCGTTTCTCCGATAATTTCGCGTAATAAATCGGTAGCTTGTTCCGCATCGATATCGGCACCTAAAATCGGCAGACAATCGGCTATTTCTTTGTTCATTTACGATTTTTTTATTCGGCTAGATATTACTATTACGATTTCCGATTTTTCCAATTACCATGGAAACGTCTTATTTTGTTTCCGTGGCGTAGGGAATTTTTAAAATTACGATTTACTCAAATCTCGAAGTTTTTTCAACGATCGGAAAACTATTTTAAATTATTCGTTTACAAATGTTCTATAAATGATATTTTACAGTTTAGATCGGGCATGTTAAATTCGTAATATGTTACATCTTGCACGATTTATTTTGTATTCATTTGAAGTCCCCTGTTGTCAATGATCAAAAAATTATTAGTATACCGTTTTTGGAATGATTATATTATGTGTTCAACGTGTTGTATATTATAAATATATATTTCATATTAGTTTTTAAACAAGAATATTTTACATTACACGCACGCATATATATATATATATATATATATATATATATATATATATATATATATATATATATATATATATTACAAGATACCTCGTAATTATACAAGATACCCGCATATACTATTATTATAAAGAAAAATTTTAAGAAATTTTATATATTTATTATACAGAAATATTTTACTTTATATTTTAAAATAATTAATATATATATTTTAATGAATTAGTTAAAAAAAAAAAATAATAATAATTTAATTTACTTGAAAAATATTAAATAACTAACCCAACCGGATTTATAATTACTGTGTGTCTATCCTTCTTCATTTAATTGTATCTGTTTTGATTCTGCAACTAACAACTGAACTATTTTACGGAAAAATTCGAACTCTCTCGAAAATGAACAACCATCCCTTTTTATACATTTTTCTTACATAATTTACTGGCTGTAATTTATTTTTTTACTGGCCAGATTTATTTGATCAAATTAATTTACTGTTTTTTCCTCCATTGACTAACTAAAATTAATTTTAACTATTTTATAATAATAGTTTATCTACTACAAATCCGGTTTGATTATATTATAATAATTTTAGTATGTTTTACTTTAATTAAATAAATAATTATATATATATTTTGTTTTATTATATTAATTAAATTAAATATTAGTTTTCCACTTTCAATATAATAAATTTAGATTTATTATAACGTGAACATACGATGATCGTCGTATAACCCCGCCGCTAACTAATAAGAAAACTGCAAATTTATTTGAAGTTTACTTATTCTCTATATCTTCTCGTGCTCGATACCTTTTATATTACTCTGTGCTTTAACCAACATTTACATCATGACTATTTCTTAACATGAGTATGGAAAACTAATTTTACAAAATCTTAAGATATAAAAAAAAAATCGATTCACTTGAAACGTGAGAAATTTACATGATATGTACATACATTTGAAAAATATAAGAATTTTGATAAATATAAATTAATGTAAAAATAAATTGGTCTTAAATAAAATAAGTGATATTTACAAAACATTTAAAAATTATATATATGTCGTAACGCATGGATTGGCTTGGCTGAATTTTCCCGCGCTGATTTGGTCATCTCCTGGTTTTCTTTTCGTTCTTTTTACTGCGTGGAAATAGCGATCTTCAATCTGCGTTGTCGTTGATATTTCATGAATGGTAACATTTTACGAACGTTTTTTTTTTTTTAATTTCAAAGTTCAATGACGTATGTGCGTCAAACATTTGATGTAAGCTGCTTTCGGCGATATTAAACCAAATGAGCTTAGGTTATTGATAGTTGAACGACGTTTTGTATCAAACGTGATCCATTTTTTTTACTTTTTTAACATGTTCATTTACCATTTTCGAACATCGATAACGTTCAGAGACGGTTCGTAACGATTTGGTTAGCGATTTGAATTATTTCATTCAACGACGATTTCTGCGATTAATATTTATAAACAGCAGATCAATATTTTCGGAAACAAACGAATTTTTCACGAAGATGATCTTCTCATCAGGCAGTTCTTTTTTTTATAGCCGATCCCTTTTCACGATTGCATTGTCTGGCTGGATTGCCCTTCCATGTGTCACGCTTTATTAATTCTATAACTGTTACGGAACATTTTTCATTTACAAATATTTCAGCCTTTCCGCAAACTTCATCTTATCTTAATTTTACGAATGCGACATCAGGATAGTATACTAGTTAACAGATAGATTAATTTCATTTAGTATTTATATGTATGTTTATATATTCTTTTATATAATTGACACGTATACACATTCTAATTCTCACTCACATATTTTATCCGTCATTTTCAAACATACACACGCACATTTTCTTTCTGACTATAAGTAGGTACATGATTATTATTTTATAAAAAATAAAATATACATAATAATAGATACAATCAACACTTAAAGCATTTCTTGATTCTGGTTTTTATTTATTCTTCTTGTGTCGATCCTGAGAAGTATACATCTTCATTTTCCAATCTGATTGAATAACTTAGAACCATCAATGATTCTGGTATGCTAACTCTACTAAACAAATATCTATAAACTTTGCATTAATAATTAGTATATACATATTACATTTATTTATTATTTATTTATTCAAATCTTTTTAAATTTCTTTGGTTTAAAATAAAATTTAAATTTATTTATAAAACTACAATAATTTTAAACTATAATAAAACGTTTACTAATATTACTTTCATAAAATTTTTGAATCGTAATATTATGTTGTAGCTTTTCATACTTAGTTTTCTGCTGCTTTGTTTGTTCATTTAGTTTTTTAATTCTTCGTTCTGGATTTTTTATACAAACTTCATCGTTCTTCAGTCTATTCTGTAAGTGTGAGATCTGTATTTTTAAACGTTTGACCTCATTATTTTTATATCCATCCAGTCTAGATTTGAGTTCAGAAATTTTATACTGATGTTCATTCTTAATATCTTGATGCACTTGTATCAATCTTTCTTCACTAAATTTCATGTATCTTTTGCTATAATGTTTAATTACTATCTTTTTTCCTTCTCGAATTGCCTTTTCTTTATCTAACAATTCTTGCTTTAATTTCTTATTATCTTCCTTCAACAAAGACTCATTGTGTTCTACATCTCTTTTCTTACAATTAAATTCCTTCATTTCTTGGTAATTCAATTTCTCTGAAATATCACCTTTTAATTTATTCCATTCGTCTCTCGATGTTTTTATTTCATCTTCTAAAATTTTTTTCTGTATTTTATACTTATACTCATTGCTACTTAATTCTTGAATTATTTCTTCAGCATAAGATTGTTTATTCTGCAATTTTTTGATTTTATTTCTTTTAGGTTTGTCACTAATCATTGCTTTGTGTACTTCATCCTTCAATTTAATCAAACCTTCCTTTTTTTCAAGCCTGATTTGATCAATTTTATCCTTGTCAGATAGAACACTATCTTCTGCGAGGTTTTCGTTTAGTTTTGAAAATTTTTTATACTGTTTTAAATTAGTTCGCAATTTCTTGCATTCAGCTGTTTGCGATTGTAATTTTGTTTTCAACTGTTCATTCTCTTTATATAAATTATCGAGAGAAATTCTTAATTTCAAATTTTCTTTATCGCTATTTAACTTAGATCGCTTTTCTTCTAATTTTTTGATTGATCTGTTAAGGGTATTTGACTTTTCAATTAACACCGATTTGTGTACTCTTTGCAGTTCCACAAATTCTCTTTTCAATATTTTATATTCTGTTTCTTTGCAATTAAATTTATCGGACAAATCATTTCGTTGTTTTTTCATATTCGCAATTTCCTGTTTATGTTTGGCATTTATTCTATTTAAAACATCATCGAATTGTTTTTTCTTATTTTTACCTCTATCAAAAATTTTAAAACCTTTAAATCTTTCACTTAAGTCTGTAATCGTCTTTGTCACAATTTTTAATTTTTTATTAATATTAATATTGATTTCAAATGAATTCTTTTTTAAAACCGATATATCTTTTCCAAACGCAAATAAGCGTTCCTTTTCATCATTTAGATATTTCTTAAATTCCTTCTGAGTTTTTTCAGTCATGTCCTTTTCTACTTCTATGTGTGTCACTTTTTCTTCTATATACTTTATCCATTTATTAATCAGTTCCTTTTTTCCTTTTTCAGTTTTCGAGTCCATATAGGTAATTACACTTTTTATGTTGTTTTTATTTTTTCTTAACTGTTCATTAATATTTTCTATGTTTTTTATCTCTTTATTATTTTCGTCTTTAATATTATTTTTTAAATCTGCTATATTCTTTTTGTGGTCATTTGTTTTAGTAATTTTAACTTCTAATGTTAATTCCGCCGTTTCCGTTTTTAGTTCAGTTACTTCTGTTTCCATTTTTCCTCTAAAATTGAACATTTCTTTTCTTCTTTCTTTCATTTCTGTTATTATTTCTGTTTTCATTTCTTTCATTTCTGCTTTCCTTTCTACTTTCATTTCATTCATTTCTGCTTTCCTTTCTGCTTTCATTTCTAATTCATTCATTTCTGCTTTCCTTTCTGCTCTCATTTCATTCCTTTCTGCTTTCCATTTATTCATTTCTGCTTTCCTTTCTTTCATGTCTGCTTTCATTTCTGCTCTCATTTCATTTATTACTGCTAATATGTCATCTATGGTAGCCATTTTTTAAGTTTAATTATTTTGTAAGAAGTTTGTAATTTATAAATTAAATAAGAGTTTAATTTTAATCTATTGTTGTGATCACTAATAATTTATCTGAAAATGCAAGTTCTAATTTAAAAATTAAACGAGAGTTTAATTTTAATCTATCGTCGCGGTCGCCAAATTATACAAGATACCTCGTAATTATACAAGATACCCGCATATACTATTATTATAAAGAAAAATTTTAAGAAATTTTATATATTTATTATACAGAAATATTTTACTTTATATTTTAAAATAATTAATATATATATTTTAATGAATTAGTTAAAAAAAAAAAAATAATAATAATTTAATTTACTTGAAAAATATTAAATAACTAACCCAACCGGATTTATAATTACTGTGTGTCTATCCTTCTTCATTTAATTGTATCTGTTTTGATTCTGCAACTAACAACTGAACTATTTTACGGAAAAATTCGAACTCTCTCGAAAATGAACAACCATCCCTTTTTATACATTTTTCTTACATAATTTACTGGCTGTAATTTATTTTTTTACTGGCCAGATTTATTTGATCAAATTAATTTACTGTTTTTTCCTCCATTGACTAACTAAAATTAATTTTAACTATTTTATAATAATAGTTTATCTACTACAAATCCGGTTTGATTATATTATAATAATTTTAGTATGTTTTACTTTAATTAAATAAATAATTATATATATATATTGTTTTATTATATTAATTAAATTAAATATTAGTTTTCCACTTTCAATATAATAAATTTAGATTTATTATAACGTGAACATACGATGATCGTCGTAATATATATATATATATGACGTCCGAATAGCCTAGTGGCTACCGAGTTTCAGTACGATCGACGTCGCAAAAATTATCATAAAAAAATAAAAATGTAAAATAATAAAATAATACAAATATTAATATGGGCTACACAGCCGTGTCCAGCTACAAATATTCTTATCCTTTCAAACTCTAAACGTTGTCTTACAGTTCTGAAATACTCATCGTTTAATCCTCGTTCTGTTCCAATTTTACTGTGAATACGTAATTCATTTCAGTTACATAATGTTGGTATAGTAGTTGAGTTTGCATGGATTCCTGGCCACTCAAGCATTATGGCTAACTCAATTCCCTTACTGACTCGACTGTCAGAACCTTTGATCCTCTAACTCATTTTATTCCATACTCTCTTTGTATCGATCTACTTACTAATTAGAAAACGTTGTGGTCAGTTTCTTATGCTGCCTACAAGTTTAAATCTATCCAGCCCGATATACTCTCTATACTCCTAAAGTTAATACTCCGATCAAGGAGAATACGATACGTTAGTTTATTGTAACAATATGCAGACTACGTCTCACGACAACACTATTTGAAGGAGCTTTGACGGAAGACGAAGTAAATGCGGGCCAACGAACTGGATACGTGGAACAAATAAAAAATGGCGAGCACCAACATGCTCCCTTAGACAGATCTAATGTGCTATATTATACTCATCGGCTATCCAACCTATTTGTTTAAAGGCATCGAATATATATATCCCACTAAGTGATTTTTTTACAATCTACTCATTACACGTACTTTCGGCAATAATCCGTACTATTATATACGAGATTTCTCAACGGAATTCTAAATACTTTGTTGCGGTATGTGCGAATTTTTTCATGTTGTCCAATTTAGCTAAAACTCTAAAACTGCCGTGTTGATTTCAGCATTTAATTATATACTAATAGTTTACGTCGCTCAGCGAAGGAATACGCGTGTCTTTTAATAAGTCGAACCATCTGCAACATTTTTAATTTGTTTTTTTAAATGTCACACCGATCTTTGGACCACAATTGACAATGATAATATTCAACACATTTTCTTAATAACTTAAGCGTAAAAAACTTTATCAACTATTTTCCCATTGGAAGAGAGTCGATGTCTGCATATATTATTTTCACGGTTTCCATGGTATGACGATTAGTTTTCTGAAAGTATAATGATTAAACTGCCAGCGACTGTTGAACCATAACCGAAGTAGGCTGCCGTATACAATTAGTAGTTATTCGGTATCGAGGATATCTTGAGTCCCTTTTCAATCTACGTAGATTGCTAGACAACATTGGTTGATGCATACATGATATTTGAACATTCGGATTGTTTTTTAACTCTCTAAAAGACTTCTAGTACTCGCATACATATTCAACTTCAAAATAATGTTTTTAGGTGTTCATTTTTCTTTTTATTTACGCGCGTAGACAAATTAAATTTCGTATCCAAACGCGTACATGAATTTTTAGTTTTTAATTTTTGACTTAGAATTTTCGAATTAATTACAATCGGGCGATAATGAACTTTTCCGTTAGTAAAAATTGTTACGCATATATATGTACATGTGCTCGACGGTTCGGGGTTCGAAACCTGCGCGATATAGAAAGTTTTTCACCGTTATTTAATTATTAATCATCACGGAGAAGTCAGTGGCACCCCACTCCGCATAACATCATATGCGCGCGCATCTGCGTCGCATATAAATAGTGCCTCGAATGCTAGCTGATTCTTTTACGTCGAAATGAAAACCTACATTGGCTAGTCACGACGTTCGGCAATATACGACGATGATGATATTTATTTGTGCGCCGATGAATGTTTCAAATGTTATGAAATTTATAAGGAACAATTATTAAGATTAAACGATCAAACAATTCGTCAAATTTTACGTGTTTGACAAAAGTAATCGACGGTATACGGTCTTGTTTGATTTGTTAAATATAAAAACCGCATGTGTTTAGCAAAAATTTTGATTGACGATTTTTGTTTGACGAATAAGTTTGTAGGTCTACGCCGGAGTTTGACAAAATTCAGTATCATACATTAGTTTTAGTATGTTTGACGTTTCAGCGCGAAATACTAGTGAAAAAGAATTTTTATTCGAATTTATATAATTATAGAGAGAATTTCCGCAATTATGGAAATTAATCTAAATATGGATAAGAATAAGAGACAAGGGATTCGAAAAAATGATTGAAATGTTAAAACTTTCTCGCCCTAGTATAACAATTCGCGCCGCATATATAAACGTGAAAGTAACTAAATAAATAAATCATAACTTGCCGGTTCGACGGAAGATTTATACGTACCTACGCTGTGGCATTTCAAAGAATTCAATTTTTTACAAGATCAAGCTGATGAAAATAATAACACTTGCCCGCGTATTGTCTTTCAATGTTGCATTTATTGCTTCGCAGGTTTTTCCATAATAATAATGTTGCCGAGTGTACGCGAGCTGTAATACGGGATGCAAAATTTTCAATCTTCAAAATCAACTCCACTAATTGTTGATAATCTTTGAACAGCTGAAATCGATTTTCTCCTAACTGTATCTTTCAATCTGATTCTAACAAGTTATTAAAAGTTTATTCCTCTATGCGGAGAAAATTTATCGTTAGATTCCGTTAGTCAAATTTCATTAAGCGAATTTTCATGCGTTTTAATATTAACGATTCTCCGGACCAACGTTTTCTTTTTCTTAATACACAGTGCTAAGGTCAATGCAAGGTAAAGCTTTGTCTATATTTGTAGTCATGTTTACTTATGTTTAAATATTGTACACGGAATAAACACGATCAAACACGATAGCAGTTTTTGACAAATGCAGATTACACGTGTGCGAACTTGTTTGTCGAATTTCGTTTATTTCTCAAATATATTCGACAAATAAGTTTGATCGTTTAGCCATTATAATCGATTGTAATTAAAGTTACGCGCGTGTTTATTTCTTTAAATTATTGCACGTATTTTCTGCAGGGTGTTGAAATTGATTTACGTCTTTTCCATCGGCTGACGTTGCAACAGGGTACATTAATTTTAATCGAAATCGTCCGACGTGAAACTCGTGGCTGGTTTCTACATTTTCGGGAAAAATTAATCGCTAAATTCCGCGAGCAAAAATTACCGGAAAAAGAAATAGAAGAGGTAAAGTCTTTTTCCCGTTAACGATATGTTTCCTATAGTATGATAGATGAAATTTAAACGTTCATAAAATTCGCTATATGTCTCGATTCTATAAATACTTTTATATATAAATCGAAAAATTATCGAGAATCATCTAAAAAGCTTCGTTGTATAATAGAACATTGTGTATGTCAAAGTTTGATAATTAAAGAAGTTTAACATATGTTCATACATTGAACTATGAAGAATTTACTATTAAAGAACAATAAATCGATATAATAAAATGAATATCCGTTGCTCCCCCCTCCCCGTTTTTTTTTGCTTGTTATTATCATTATTCGTATCGTCGGTGATTATATATATTTTTTCTCTCTTACTACGTTTCCTATAGTTATTTAATTGATTAAATTAATAAACGAGGGAAGATCAACAGGCAGAAAAATCGAATCTGATTGGCGGATCGATTTAATACCGATTTAGTTGATTTAAACCGGTTCACCGACAGATTTATTATTTCTTAGCTAACGTTCGATAGCGGACGATGACGATTACGTTTTAATTAGTTTCGTTACGTCACTATTCCATTTTACCCGTAACGTTCAAAATGTTTCTCTTCACTTAGTGCTATAGAGTGACCCGGAGAATTTTTTTTTTTTTTTTTATTTTTATTTGAATAATTCAAAAACTACTCGACCAAAATTTTTTTGAATGAAATTTTATTCAAGAAAAACGAGATATTACGATCATTTACTGAACACAACATCGTTCAGATGACCGCCATTTGCAACGATATTCAGTCTTTTTACAATATTTTTTCGAACACGTTTTTCGAGCATAGGTCGATGAATTTTTAAAATTTCCTCAGAAATCCGAGTTTTCAGGACTTCCCGATATCGTGGACGTGTTTCGTAAACGCGACTCTTATAGTTTTGCGCATAAAAAAAAAAACATCGCGTAACTTTGAATTCTTTTCGAAATTCCTTTTGCACTGTCGTGATAAACGCCGAAAATAACGTCCCGCGTAAAAGCTGCGTTCCTAATGCTTGGTAGCTGAAACGGGATAAAAACGAATCTCTCGTCCGTACACTAAACGCGGAGCACGCTGTTTACGTTGTAGCAGTCTTACCAACTGCGCTATTCAAATAACAAAAACCGTCCGTCTTCTCCGGGTCATCCTATATTACACTTAACGTATCGTTTATTTTTTATTATTTTTTTTTACTGGATTAGCTGATTAACGGCTCTTTTTAAAAATACGCGATCGAACTAATACGGATATGTTTTTAACCGTTTTGTAAACTTCGATCGAAATATCGTTGGTAAATAATCGACGATGAACAAAATTTAAGTCCAAGTGATAATTCGTGAAGTAAGGTATAATTTTTTTTTTTTTTTTTTTCTGCAAGTTGGCCGCCACGTCTATGTTAATTCTTTAAAGATATATGTAAGCAATCGATAATTATTCGTTTTGATAGAATAAATTTTTTTACGACCTCGAAGATAGAAAAACCTTATTCTCGATAAGCGAATGTTTTATCGAAAATTAAATTCTTAGAAGAAACATCGAATCTTTTCAAAATAAAAACAAACGCGAGACGAGGAAATGAATTATTTCGGTTATCGTTCGATAGTGTAGTTTTGGTAATCGGAGAATATCGAATTAAAGCAAATAATATTAATCAAATAGAAAAGGAAGCAAGCCAATAATAAAAAATCCTCCGACCGAAATACGGAAGTGACAACAGGCTGAAATTAAGAATTAATAAAGAGATATATAAAGTAGTCCAGAAAATAACAGACACCAAACAATACGTCGTATTGCGTAGTCATCCTAAAAGGATTAAATTGAAAAAATTAACCAGATATTTGAGATTATTATTTTTTTTTAAGAAAAACTAAAATACGCGAATAGGTTAGTTTGTATTAAGAAAAATTTAATAGAAGTGAAAATAAATAAAGAATAAATACAACACTGATAAATATTTAAGGAGAAAATTGAAAATTTAGGAAGTTTCGAAGAATAATACTGGCAAAATACAAATGCAGGACAGATTAGAAAAATGTCGGCAAAGGATGACGAAATATTAGATAGGGAGAGAAAGATGTTAACTCGTGCGCAAATTATTTTATTTAATCCCTTGATGGCCAAATTTGAAACAAGGATATTTTATATATATATATATATATATATATATATATATATATATATATATATATATATGTATGTGTGCGCATGTGTAATGCGAAAGTTTAGATACGTAAAATTTTTACGTATTTAAAACAAATTATATCGTTTGTAAAATAATACTTAAATAACAAAAAAAAAGGAGTTAAAAATCACTAAAAAATTTTTAAAATGAAAAATCACGAAGCTTTTCGACTGTTCAGCTATTATCAAATATATATATATATATATATATATATATATATATATATAACGTGAGTGTTCGTATAAATATATATTATTAATATTATTATTTAAGAATAATAATAAATACAGTATTTATAAAAACTATTCTATATTTATTAATGAATCAGTTATAAAAATAATAATGTACTTGAAAATAAAAAAAGCTAACCTAACCGGAATTGTAATTACTTGCCAACCATCATTCTTCATTTAATTTTAACCATCTTGATCAAAAAACTAACGACTGAACTTTTAGACTGAAAAAACTAAACTAAACTCAAAATGAACAACCATTTCTTTTTTTAAAACTTTTTTCTTAATCCTTGTTAAACAAAAATTATTCGACTCTCTTCATTATTTACTGACTAAATTAATTTTACTGGCTTTTTTCTTCTTGACTAACCAAAGTTAATTTTACTGGCTAAACTTTTATTAACTAAAATTAACTATTATTATTGTATAACAGTTGTCTATCCACTACAAAGCCGGTCTGGTTTTATTATAATAATTTTAATATATTTTACTTTAATTAAATAATTATAAACGAACAAAATAAAACACAATCACTAAAAGTTTTTAATCGCGAAGCTTTTCGACAGTTACGTCATAAAGATGTAATAATTTTAGTTCGCGCTTGAAAATGACGTAACTGTCGAAAAGCTTCGCGATTAAAAACTTTTAGTGATTGTGTTTTATTTTGTTCGTTTATAATTAATTAATAAAATCACTACTCTCCAATATATTCAACTTTTAATAAATAAATAATTATATATATAAATTTTGTTTTATTATATTGATTAAATTAAATATTAGCTTTCCACCTTCAATTTAATAAATTTAAATTTATTATGACGTGAACATACGACGATTGTTGTTATATATATATATATATATATATATATATATATATATATATATGTATATATATATATAATCAATTTATAAAAATATAAAATGTAAAAAATTATTACTTTAGATATACCATTTACAAAAATTAACAAAGTGATAAAACAGTATTTGTAAAATAATCTGATTGAACGTTGTAAACAACGCGATCAATATTCAGCAGTATAAAATTTTATTCATAAACAATAACGCAGTAGTCAGTGAAATTAATGCCTAAAGATTCGTCTCGCCCAAAAAGACATAAATTAGTCAATTTTAAAAGTTCTATCAATAGACAAAAATAATTGTAACATAAATAAAGAACAAACATAATAAAAGAAAATTGCAATCAATAATAAATATAAAACATGGAATAAATCATACAACAATAAAAATACGTAAAAAGATAAAAATAATTATTTAGATTCACTAATAATTATGCAGGAAGTCGTACATATGAAATAATAAAAATATTTAACAAATATAACGTATATTTAGCGATTAGGAATAATAACGTATTATTAAAATCAATTAGTAACAACAAAATAGAAGATTATAAATTGTAAGAAGAAACAGGCAGACAATTCGCAATAAGATTTAAAGAACATTTAAATTCGCACGTAAACGATAAAAAAATTAATATACGTTTCATCGCTGTTATCGTGTTTTCCGCGCTCATTTACGCTGTAACGTATATATTTACACGTATATATATATATATATATATAAATCTATTCTCCGTATTTCCGTCAAGAGCAGTATCGTAAGATGCTCCGCTCACCACCCCAACACCGTAAGTCGAATGATAACCTACACGACAAACCGGACGAAGATAATACCGGTAGTAAGTATACACACCACACAACAGGTAAGACTCACACAGACACACAAAAATTATTGAAACTCACACCACCACCACCCCCAACATCATTAACGCTTAACACCAACACACCCAAAACCAACAAACCGGGACATCATGATAATATCATAAACACTGATATCGATACCGTTAACAACGTACATAATCCCGAATATAATAGCCAGTTTCCCGCAATAAAAACAGTTACAATTACATCAGACATATCTACCTCGCATAAACAAAATAAATCGTTAATAAATACAACATCTAAAAATAGTGAAACATTTTCGAGTAAATTAAAACACACCACTCCCAAACCCAAAAAAATCACGCCGTTAACTGCATTTAATTACCCTACGGAAGAACAGGGATTAATTTTCCCTTATCTATCCGCACACACCATACGCGATTATTTTGTCGCGCTAAAGGATTTAGTTGAGGGTGCATTAAACATTATAGCTGCATCACGCATAAGCAAAGACCGAATAGTCATCTTTCTGAAAACAAAGCACGTAACAGACAAATTTTTTGCAAATGGTGGCGAAATAAAAATAGGCACACAAATAGTTAAGGCTCGCCGCCTGAGAAGCCCAGCCAACAAACTAATACTATCAAACGTCTCAGCCACGATACCAAATGAAGTCATTACATCACACCTAACATCAATATTCTCCTTAAAAATGTTATCTCCCATGTCAATTTTGAGAGTAAACCCATCTGACAACGAATTCGGACATATAGTTAGTTGGCGAAGACAAATTTATATTGAACAAACGAATTGCACCAACATACCTGACTCCTTTTTATTGCACCACAACGATACTGACCATCGAATATTCATACAAATCGAAGACCATATGTGCCAACATTGCAACGAAAACCAAAGACAAACACTAAGCAACCAAGCGATTTCTGCAACCGACTCTCTGGAACAAGCAAATGTTGAAAGTGAAAAGAGTAATAACAAAGATGAAACACCGAACAAATTCAATGATCCAAAAGCTCCAACCATAACAGCTATCAATGACAATACAGACACTGACACACAACCACCCAACCCCTCCACAAAACGACCCCACCCACCAACACCAGACTCACCACATGAGATATGCGAAATATCTTTTACAACACAATCAACTCCCAAAACAATTAACATGCCACCCTCACATGCAGATAGCAAAGTAAAGCACCAAAATAAAAAACAGCTTCTTAAATCCCAGGGTCCTACAACCACATCACCAAGTTCCTCCAATGCCAAATCTAACTCTTCTTTAAAGATCGCACCTATTAAAGAAATAACCGATAAAATTAAAGCATTATTCGAAAATAACCAACATAATTTCATTCTTGATTTCCCCCAATACCAATCATTTGTTAAAAACATAGCTTCTGACCCCGACTATCTAAGCTTTGCTAACGACTACACAAACGACAAAGAGGGTCTAATACATGTGATATCAGTGACTAAACCATTCCTAAATGGTATGAGCATAAAAAACAGATGCTCTCGAATCATAAAACATCTTAGCAACATGACAATACAAAGTGACACTAGCGAGACAAATGCTCTCGACACAGACGAATAAATTTAAATCAATCAAATCAAGAACAAATAGTCAACTACACACAAAATCATAATAAATATAAATGATGCCTAAAAATATAATAATGCAGTGGAACTGCAGAGGTTTCTATAATACCAACTGCGAACTTAAGCAGCTAATATCATTAAACTATCCGGCAGTTATATGCTTACAGGAGACACACCTCAAATCTTCAGATAACCCACAAATTAAGAACTATAACATCTTTAGACACGACAACATCCACGGAATTAGGGCTAAAGGGGGAGTGGCAACCTTAATTCATAATGCAATTCCTTGCAATCAAATAAACATAAACACCTCACTACAGATAATAGCAGTCACAGTCCACTTACCATCTGTACAATATCCGAGTATCACCATTTGTAACTGCTATATACCCCCAAACTCTCTCGATAGCGATCATAGAATTCAATCCATACTCACACAACTCAAAGCACCCATAATTATGCTTGGCGACTTTAATGCTCACTCTCCCCTCTGGGGAGCATCTTTCACCAACAAGCACGGTCACATCATCAATGATGTCATACTATCTCATAATTTCGCCACTCTACTCCCACCAAGCCACACACATTTTAACTTGTCATATAATACATTTTCCACCATAGATCTAGCCCTGGTTTCACCAACACTATACCCTATCCTCAGTTCTTCAGTGTTCGACGACTTATGCTCTAGCGATCATTTCCCAATTATCATACAAATAATAACACCAAACACTACCACCCAAGTAACACAAACACCGCGTCTACTTTTTCACAAAGCAGATTGGAAATCTTACACAAATGCAGTCAAGGTACCCATCAAACCACACAGTTCTATTAAAGAAAACCTGAACATATTCCTTGAGGCAATCTTTAAAGCCGCTGACACAACTATACCTAAATCATCTTCAAAAATACGCCCAAGAAGGGTCCCATGGTGGTGCAATGAGATTGCAGTAGCAATCCAACAACGCAAACGTGCACTCAGGAAATATAAACACTCACAGTCAATCACCGACCTAATACATTTCAAAAAATCACGCACTATAGCTCGTAACCTCATCAAAACAAAAAAATGTGAATCCTGGGACAATTTTGTTAGTTCTATACCAGAATCAGCATCAAGCCATTATATGTGGTCAAAAATTAAATCACTTAATGGCGTAAATTCCATACCCACTCCTACGTTATTAAAGATGGGTAGAAAAAATATTCTCGACCCAAATGATGTAGCCAATTCCCTCGCCCAACACTTTGCAAGCCAATCTTCATCCCAGAGATATTCGACCGCTTTCCTTGATACAAAATCAGCGGCTGAGAAAGAACAAATACATTTCCTACAAGACCATGATGCACCATACAACTCTGACTTTAACATCTCAGAACTAAACTTCCAGCTCAACCAACATACACCAAACACTGCACCCGGTCCAGACTTAGTACATCCTTATATGCTAAAATACCTCCCACCAAGCGCAAAACTATTCCTTTTAAATTTATACAATCAAATATGGAGATCCAGCACCATTCCCAATAGCTGGAATTCAGCTATAGTTATTCCGATACTAAAACCCAACAAAAATCCTTTCTTCCCAGATAGTTACCGACCAATATCCCTTCTGAGTGTTCTCTCAAAAACGCTGGAGAAGATGGTTAATAGGCGCCTCCTATTTTTCCTTGAAAATAATAATCTCCTTTCTCCTTTGCAAGCTGGTGGGCGTAAGACGAGATCGGCTATAGATCATCTGATCACGTTACAGAGACAGATATTAACCTCACAACATGATAAACAGCACTTATATGCTGTATTCTTTGATTTAGAAAAAGCGTTTGACCGCTTGTGGCGACATGGACTATTAATAAAAATAAAGTCCGCCGGTATAACCGGAAATTTAGGCAACTACTTGCGCAGTTTCCTAAACAACCGAACTTTTCAAGTTAAGAACGGTTCGTCAAAATCAGCACCAGTTCAGACTGAAAACGGTGTTCCACAAGGCTCTGCACTAAGTGCAACCTTGTTCATGTTGTATATCAATGACATAGCAAATAATATCTCGCAGCCTGTTACCGCTCGGCTTTATATTGACGATCTTAATATATCCTTATCATCCAGTATTCCTTGTAATGCACAAAAAATTCTACAAAAAACCATAGACCGTTTGCAGCAATGGTCTGAAACGAAAGGTTTATATTTTTCCACATCCAAATCATCATACATTATTTTCCATAAGAGGCGTCTATCATCTCCCAGTTTTTCTTTAAGTATAAATAACTCTCCCCTAACAGCCAAAACAAAAGTAAAATTCCTAGGCTTACTGTTCGACTCTAAATTAACCTGGCGTTACCATATAACTGAACTCAAGAGTAGGTGCTTAAAACTGCTCCCAATTATAAAATATTTATCAAACCCAAAATACAATATAAAAACCCAAATCCTCTTAAATATCTATAAATCTATAATCTTATCACGAATCAACTATGGATGTCAGGTATATTCAACAGCCAGTAAATCTATATTAAGAAAATTAGATACAGTACACCATACTGGACTTCGATCCATTCTTGCAGCACACCCCTCATCACCATCAAAGAGTTTATGTGCATTAGCAGGATCCTTTCCACTTACATACTACAGAAAATATCACACTTATCTCTACTTAAGCCGTATGCTCAGCTACAATAAAACATTTGCATACACCAAAAGATGTACAACCCCTAACCCCATTTTTCCAAATGACCCTATACCAAAGCTTCTTAAAATACTAACAACTTATCACATAAGCTCCATCCCAAAATCAACATTGAATTACAATATAACGATACCTCCTTGGGACCCCTCCGAGACAAAAACAGATTTATCTCTCACACAGTACAATAAATCCACACACCCTACAAATATAAAAGAAATAGTATTAAACACTCTTCAAAAATACAACGACTACACACACGCATACACAGACGGAGCAAAATCCACAGCAGGTGGCGAGAATTCACCAGCAGCTTGCTCCTACCAAATTGATAATATACTACACTCTATCCGACTAAGCGATGGCTGCACTTCACTGGATGCAGAGTTGTACGGAATTATGTATTGCATTGAGTACATCAGATCAGCTGTACTTCCACATCGCAAAACACTGGTCATAACAGACTCCCTCTCCTCTCTACAACTAATATGCCGTCAAGATAATAAAAACACCTTAATACTAGAAATTCAACACAATCTAAACACACTACATAAGGAAGGATGGGAAATCCGCTTTCTGTGGATCCCAAGTCACATTGGGATGCACGGTAGCGATAAAGTAGACCTTGAAGCTCGGTCTATGGTACTTTCACCAGCACCAGAATACTCACCACCTCCATCATCATTAGCTCACATACTCATGAACAACAGCAAGCAGGAATGGACGACCGACTGGACCTCACAAACAACCTTCCTCAGGAACATAAAACCAACTATAGAACCTTGGTGGCCTCCAGATGGCACAAGTAGAAAAGAATATGGCACCCTAAATCGTCTACGTGTGGGTCATACAGCCATATCACACAATTACCTTTACACCAAAAGCCCTCCACCAACAAACTGCTCCTTATGCGGCCATCTAACAGAACCAACAGTCACACACTTAATATATAACTGCCAAACACTCACACCATACAGGTTAAAACACAAAATACAGGGCCCAATACACAAAATACTTTCAAACAACCCTCAATCAATAGTTAGCATTCTGGCTTTTGTAAGAGAAAGCGGACTCCCAGCACACATATAAACTAAACACACGTCTCCTTATGCTGTAATAACCCTGGTAGTTACAAACAGCATATGGAGATTTAAAAAAAAAAAAAAAAAAAAAAAAAAGGCAAAATAAATAATATTAACCATAATTATAAAATTTTAAACGCGGAAAAATATATAAAAAAAAAAATTACTATATAGAAAAAATGGAAGTAATAAAAGAAAGGGATGAAAATAATTTATTAAATTCAATTTTGTTACGAACAATTTAGTTCTAAGAAGTATATTGTTAATTTTGTTTTCATATTGAACGACTATTTTTTAATTGTTTTTTATTATTTTTTTATTTTATTTGCTGTTTTTAATGTTCATGTGTCGGAGAATAGCGATTTCATGAATTATTAAAACAAAATTAATCACTATAAAAATTGTTTATTAACAGAAAGCTTTTTGACAATCACGTCATTATTGTCAAAAAGCTTTGTATTAATAAAAAATTTGTATATTGATTAATTTTATTTTGTTTTAATAATGCGTTTTTGTTTATGTATAAATTTTATATCGTCGGATTTTTTTATTTATTTTTTTTCTATTTTACTGGCGATTGTGTTACTGTTTATGTATGAAATTTTATAGTGCTGATTTTGTTGTTTACCACATTCGCTATCAGATTATTTTACAAATATTGTTTTATCACGTTGATAATTTTTCTAAAATTCTATATCTAAAGTAAACATTTTTTATATTCACTCGATAAAGGCTTAATAGCCGAGAAAAGCTTTGTGATTTTTCATAAGGAACATTTTTAGTAATTTTAACCTCTTTTTTTTTTTTTTTTGTTTATTTCATTATTATTTTTTTTAATCACTACATTCAGCTCTTTTTTTTTTTTTAAATAGTACTTTTTTGTTTTACATTGATTAAACGTTTTTTGAATATCATAATATTTACGATTTCTATTAAATTATTTATTACGCATCGTTATTCAGTTTAGCTTTTAATATTATTTAGAAAGTTAACGAAGCCGTCATGAAGGAATATTTGGAACGCGTCTATAATAGTATTCTTTCGAATCCGCAAATGCACGCATTGGGTGAAGGAATTCCGAAATTATTTGTCGATCAGGCTCAATCTACCTTATTGATGAACAAGTAATGACCGGTTGTTTATTTATATATTTATTTTTTATTGATGTAATGCGTGCTCGCATTTCGTATTGTAATTTAGTTATGTCGAGTTCTTATATATATATATATTTTTTTTTCTTCTTGTTCGAATTAATAATTATTTTAATTATATATAGGGCGGTGGAAAATATAAATTTAAAGGTTTCTAAATGTATCGAACGGGAAAGAGAATGTTTAATTTATGAAAATCCGTTACTGTCAAGGATAGAACCATGGGTCGAAAAAAAGCTGGCGAAAATTCAAGTAACTCGTCATTTAAATTATTCGTCATTAATACTATATATATATATATATATATATATATATATATATTGCTTGGAATGTTTGAATCCTTTTAGCCAGTTGAAGTCGCTGCGATTACAATTATTTCGTATTATTTAAACTTCAATATTACATTCTTTTTAAAGTATTCGTATAGGTGCATGCATGGTTGATCAAGTGAATTTGCCAATGTTGTTATTATGCGGATAAGTAGCGTATGGTATTACTGGATTAGTCTTTAAACTGTTTCTTTTGGTTTTGGAATAGATTACATTAAAAGATGATTTATATTTTCTTCATTATCGTCTTTACAGAATCTGCATCTGTCTGAATTCAAGATGTTTTTAATTTTCTTAAGATGTTAACTGTCTTGCAATATCCAGTTCTGAGGCGTATGATCTGTTTTATGTATAGGCTTTCTAAATTTTGATTAGTCTATTGCATGGATTTTTAATATGTTGGTCTTTTTGAACGATATAATAATGTTTTCCTATATGTAAACTAGTATGTTCAAATTCTATTTTATATTTTGTTATTATGTTAATTTTAGTAGTAGCTCTATATATACACTCTGTCCAGCGGTACTTAATTTTTTCACATTTTCGATTGATTGTAACATTCCGTTTTAATTTATTAACAAAATCATTTCCGGATATACCGGTATGTGTTGGTATTCGCCAGAATATGTCTCATAATTTACATTCGCATTTCTTATTTTTTATTTTATTAACTATATTATCGTTTATTGAAATATTGGTTACTTTGTATAAAGCGCTTACTGAATCGGACACACACACACATATATATATATTTATATATTAACAAAACAAAATAAAAACAATGTTCATCACTATAAAATTTATTTTATGTGTGCAAAGCTTTTCAACTATAACGTAATTTTCAAGCAAATACAAAAACGTTTTTGTATTTGCTTGAAAATGACTTTATAGTTGAAAAGCATTGCATACATAAAATAAATTTTATAGTGATGAACATTGTTTTTATTTTGTTTTGTTAATTCATAAAATCACTACTCTCCAATACATCAACATTTGATAAATATATTTTTAGATATACGGTTTAATTTTACAAGTACGTCTTTTCTTTTTTTCTATATTTTTATTCTGATTGTTATAATTAATGTTGTTGTATATTTGTACGGCTTCGTTACGTATCGCAATACTGTCAACGATAAGAACTAAATCTAGCTATAGCTGTTCGCGTCCAATTAGTCGGTAAATAAGTGCCGTGGTAGCTTGCTGGGAAAATTAAACTAAGCATATAATGGCGAACCACCTCTTCGTACTTATGAAAGTGATATAACCTTTTTTTATCTTCGTTAGGCTCGATTAGCTAACGAACACAGATGGGACGCTCATGAAGAAGCTATTTCGTTATGTAATGAATCTCATCTTCAACAAACGGTGTACTTTCTACAGAGAGACCTGAATTTCGTTCGCGAAGTAAGCACTGTCGTTTATACATTTTAATATTTACATAATTTTTTATATTTGATGTAAAAAACGAAATTTTTACGTTAATATGAATTATTATTTTTTTCTATTTTTTGTATATTTGTCGAAAATTCATTTATATAGTTTTTGTTTTTTTTTTTTAATCACCGCTTATCGTATATTAAAATTAAGTTAATCGTATTTACTTTTTAACCTGTTTAACGACCGTCGCGTTGCTATTTCGCGTTTTAAATATTCGCAAAATTATAGTATAGACGTTCGGAAAAAATGCGCGAAAGCGCATACCTTTAGAGCGTGCTCAATGACGGTTGTGAAAATTTAACAGCGCGGTAAATTCCTAACATTTCATTTAATGGAGATGTCAATCTGACGGTGAGTAATTAAAACGTCTCGGAAAGAAATGAAAACGAACAAAGAAATCCTAGAAGGAATACACGGAAAAAAGACGTTTAATAAATCATATAGAAAGAAAAAGGGAAATAAAACTGCTAGGACAATAAGACGTATATAATTTTATAAAAAATATAATAGAGGGTAACAGGAAAAAAGCTAAGACGACAATCAAGAACAGGAACATCTATAAGAGTTTATACTATCGCTTGAATATAAATAAATATCAAGAGACACTGACTATATCAACAAGAATGACTGCAGCGACGAGACATTACCTCTAGTGAATAAAGGTAAATGACGTATACCTTTTAAACGATCTTATTTAGTAGATTCTAACTAAAAAAAAAAAATGCACACTATATAATCGTACATTCTAATTAGATTCTTCTTTTCAAAAGCGTATATTTATTATAAAATAAAAATACAAGAATTAAACCCACACACACACACATTTCCACCCCAATTCTTTACTTAGATAATATATGTTCCTTCATACGCTTGTCGACGGATCTACTACACCATTTTACAATATGTACATCTAAGATATTATTACATACACGTACCGTTAATTTTTAATTTATAAAATTTACATACACACATAATTACAGTTATAGTACTCACACATTTCCAATTACACTCACGCAGTAACTATCTTTATTTGCCATATTGTCATTACCTCATTTGTTATATCGAATTTATCGCTTTCACTTTGTCGCACCAGTTCGCATTCATTATAAATTATTTATTTTACTATACTATATATAGTTACAGTTACAATTTTTTCTTTCTTATTATGCTATTTATATTATCCATATCTTGTAACCACTCTTTTAGCTGCTGTGTCCTAGTTTAGATAGTTTGAACAGTTTCACACGTTAATTATACTTCCTGCTTTATTTTCTAATACCTTTTTATTATTATTATTATTGTTATTATTATTTTAAATGTAGGAATCCAAATTTAAATAAACGGGGACACTATTTTACTTCGTTAATTTTACCTTTTTCTTCTACACTCTTCACGATACTTGATATTTTAGATTTTCTATTATGTTAATGTTTTGATCTTACGCTAACCGTATATGGAACAGACTGCGTCTCGAAAAACGGTAACATCTATCGAAATCGTTCGTACGTTACTTAGAAATCTTTAACTACAAAAAAAAACTATAATTTCGCCTCCAAAAAATTGATAGGAAAATATGTATATTTTGATTGATTAAATTTTACCCCCGAGAAAACGGTAACTTATAATAAAAAATTCCTTAACCGATAAACTCGATAATAATTTTTAAAAATATACACGAATGATAGTTATAAACATTTATCGCTTAATGAAATTTACAGGAAAAATTAAACCGGCAACGTGTAATTCATAAGAAAATTTTAAACACAACGGTTAAATAATTTATAAAATTTAAAAGAGAAAAAAATACAAAAAAATAAATCGAATAAAATTTATCTATAATATCGTCGAATTTTAATACTACCCTAATACGTTTAATTCGTCTTATATTTTTTATACCTGTGTCGTAGAGATTGATAATCGTAGTTTCTAATTTCATTGACATTTTGGTCGGCGGACGTTATGCGTTAAAGAATTTTAAGGTCCTGTTTTTTATTATTTTATTAGTATATAGGGATAGTTTAAAATGTCATGCGTCGTTTTAAAGGGCGTGTATCTGTTCGACGCTATAGGCAATGATTTTGTAATCGTTGTAATTTGTTTATATTACTCGGACAGATGTTCGACCACGCAGGATAAAGAATTTTAGATTGAATTACCGGATTATAAATCAAAAGCTTGTTCACCGGTGATAGCGTAGATTTGCTGTTAAATATTGGAAACAGCGCACTCATTTTTTTTTTTTTATGTCCTCTGTAGATACACTCGTTAATATGTTTAGTAAAAGTTATACTATCTAGTGTTACACCGAGATAATTGATTTTTGATTGATAGTGTGTGATGGAAAGAGTACGTTTTTTTAATATTCACATCTTGTATTCGCGTGTTTTCTTATTTAAAAAATTTTAAGATGTCTCGATTAACGAACGTTACATTAGTGTTTCTACTTATTTCGGATCTTAGTAGTAGTAAATGATGACAACAAATTAACCATCGCCCGATGAAATTATTTAAAATATATATATATATATGTAGTCATAAAAAAAAAACGATTGAAAAATGACTAAAATTATATTTTGTTCTTTAAACGACGGAATAATCGTTTGCGGTAATTAAAATTGCTCGTTCTATTTAAGCTTACCGTTAAAATAATACGATTAATTTTAATAAACGATAAATATTTCGATCAAGATGGTTGTCGGCTCATTTAAAAATGTCTAAACTAATTTTATGAATATCGATTTTTCTAATAAGAGCTGGTCGTATCGATGTTGAAATGGAATAAAACAGACTGCGTACGAGAGGTATTAACGAATTATTATTTTTTAATTATTATTATTTGAAAGGCCAAATGTGTAGCGGCACGGATCGGAGTGGTCCAATTTTCATTTGCCGCATAGGCATGGCTGAATTTGAGCGATAGCATTGGTAATGTTGACTTTCAATTGCGATTTATCGACATAGAACTGCGACTACAGGAAACATCGTAATAAAATTTAGCGTAGTCAAAACCGCGCAATCTTGACGGCCAATTCACGTCACCTTCCCAAAGAGATATCCTCAAATCGTTCCTACAGAATATATGTCGTGGAGTCTGTTGTGTAGAGCATCATCCCAATTTGACACGGTGATTTGGTATTTGCGACGGAATAATAAACAGTAGACTAAACACACGCCATCGAAATAAAATGATCGTTACAGGCTGCCAACATCGATCCACTCGTCTTATTTGCCAAATCCTATATATTATTATCTTATTTTACTTTACTATGTACTGTACTTCTGGTCAGAAATGAATAGGGCTTCAGATGCTGTTGAGTATATTTAACAACCTCGCTTTTTTTTTTTTTTTTTTAATCGAAATGAATTTCAAACAGTTGACCGGAAGATGGTGATAAAATCAAAAATTTAGCGTTATTTAATGTGGCAATGGGATATTTTTTCATATCCAATGGGCAGGCGACACGAGAACGTGGATTGCCAGGGTTTAGTAAACAATTTGACAGGACCGAGCGTAATAATTTATTCGGACTAGGAGCTTCACGCCAACTTCCTCGTGCCGTCCTGGAGTGCACGCAGAAATAACGCGATCGTAACTGAAATTATTTTTTCCGATATACGATTTTACGATTTGTTGCGGATCGGTGACGGACACGTATCGTTCGATAGAATTATTTTCTAATTCATAAATTAACGGGGGGTAATTAATTTATCGCGAAAGAAATTTTTCAGCTGGGAGACGCAAGTTTCGAAATGCATCATTTTCGAGTGTTAATTAAAGAATTCTTGAAAAAAAAAAATAAATGCGAATTATTTAATTTATCCGATTTTCGACGATTATTTTACAGAGGGAAATTGTATTAACGAAAGAGTTACAAAACGTTAAAATACCGACCAGACGATTCAATTGGGTAACTCAAATATGGTCGCCGAATAATTGGATTATCGAAAGATCGTTTCAAGGTCGTAAAGAAGTTATTCCGACTTTATTAAGCATGACGTCTACTAATATAACGATGCCTCGCTCCGATCCGTATCAGGTGAATATTTTATTTTAATCCGTTTTGAAAAATACGTCCGAAATAGTGACGTCACCGGAAAAAGTATACGATATAAGCGAACGAATTAATATACATTTTTAAAGAGCGACAAATAATAATAACAACGAAATATTAATTTATTATTATTATTAAATTAACGTGCCGTGTACAGCAGCTAATAGAGACACCGGTAGGAAAAGAGGATTAGACTGAGAAATAGAGACCGGATCGATTAAGGAAATTCGATTCGACGATCAAACACGGTTATCTTTGAAGAGGTGATGAAGCGATGATTAAGAGACGCTCGAAGCGACGAGTATGAGGGACAATCAACTAGAACATGGAAAGTGAGAGGATACAGTCGGAACATGTTGGAGCCGAAGTTTTATTAATGAGATACGCACGAGTAAGACGCGTATAGCACAGGCGCAATCTGATGATGACCGCATCGTCTTTGCGGCAACGAAATTATCCAAAGATCGATCGAATGTTTGATTTGCCGTAGTTTGTTGTTTTACGCACATACGTAAATGCACTATAGCAATCGTGATATAATGAACATACAAAAGTATATATATATATATATATATATATATATATATATATATATATATATATATATATATATATATATATGTTGATGTATTGGAGAGTAGTGATTTATGAATTTAACAAAACAAAATAAAATTGAAGATAATCACTAAAAAAAATTTTTTATTACACGAATAGAAGCTTTTCGACTATTAAGTCATTTTCAAGCTAGAACAAAAGCTTGAAAATGACTTAATAGTCGAAAAGCTTCTATTCGTGTAATAAAAATTTTTTTTTAGTGATTATCTTCAATTTTATTTTGTTTTGTTAAATATATATATATATATATATATATATATATATATATATATATATATAAATATACACGTAACTACTTTACGATCACATAATACGAAACATAAATGAACAAAATAGCGGTCACGTGTGTCCAGTTTGTACACATAAACGAACAAAACTTATTTCGATGAAACTCGAACGATCCGGTGAAAATAAAAGCGCGTTTAAATAAAATAATAAGCTACTTAAACAATTTGGGCATGCGTTCTTGTACAACTTTCATTATAATGTACATAATGTCGAAAATTCACACACACACACACACACACGTCCATATTTTTCTGACGACCACGCAATTGTACGCATACATACTAGTAAAGATGCTTTATGCTCGAATTAAAGAAATTCAATTTTTTATGTTTTATTTTGTTTTCTTCGCATAAGTGTCAACTATTTAATAACAGCGAACCTCAAAAATGCGCAGTAATCCTTCGTAATACTAAAGCAAAATCTCCGGATTCACTACTTAGTATAAATGATATCAATATTTTCCTCCGACGACGTTTAATAAATGAATTTTTAGTTCCTTATACAAACTGTTGTATGTGCCTCGTCTGCATTCCGATACGAGTTCTTTTGAAAAATGAAATTTGTGCTTTTGGGTAATTTTAAATTGTTAATGAAATAAAGCTAAATACCAAGATGGATATGCTGTAATAACAAATAAGTTTTTTTATACGAATATTTCTTCATTTTTTCTACTTTTTTTTTTTTTTTTTTTTTAACCATCATCAGATTATATTTTAGACATTTTGAGAATTTAAATATTGATAAACGAAAGAATTTTTTAAACAAAATTTTATTACAATCTTTAATGTAATAAAGTAACGAAACTAAAATTAAATAAACACATTTACAAACCAAAATGTAATGAAATATCTCGCAGTAACTTAAAAGGCAAATTATTTTTAAGGAATACATCGCTTTATATAGAATACTCGTAGTTGAATACGGGCAGTGTAAAATAAAACAAAATACGTAAAACTTTAAAAACAAAGAAACCATTCGAATAATAATTTATTTTTATTTTTATTTTTCTTTCGACACTAGTTTGTATATACGCTGGGATAAATGTATTAAGTAAATGAAATATAAATATAGTAGAAATAACAAATTGTACAGAACCCGTCGTCCGATTAAGTTTATGGGCAACTGTGAACAAACTGTTTTACAATATTACGATATTGAATTTATTTGCATACATATTTATTCTACGACGATTTATTTTTGCAATAGTGAAAGTATTAAAAATTTCAAAACAGTTTAGTTACTGATTCATCTACTCTATTATCGCTAAAATCTCGCTATTACTAATCGGGAAAAGAAATATGTAAGGGAATCAACTGGTTGTAAAGCGTCGAGTACACCGGTATGAACATAAAAGACGTGATCGGCATCATCCATCATGTCGACAACGCATGAATGAGAGCAGAATGGAGAAGGCGTTTATTTTAAATAATGAATGTGGAAGTCGATTATTACCGAGACGTAGTCTGCATATTGTTGACAATGAACTTACGTATCGTATTCTCTTTGATCGGAGTATTCAGTTTAGAAGTGTATAAAGAGTATATCTGGCTGGATAGATTTAAACTTGTAGGCAGCGTAAGAAACTGACCACAACGTTTTCTAATTAGTAAGTAGATCGATACAAGGAGAGTATGGAATAAAATGAGTTATAGGATCAAAGGTTCTGACAGTCGAGTCAGTAAGGGAGTTGAGTTAGCCATAATGATTGAGTGGCCAGGAATCCATGCAAACTCAACTACTATACCAACATTATTGAAATGAAACATTACGTATTCACAGTAAAATTGGAACAGAACGAGGATTGAAATGAGTATTTCAGAACTGTAAGACAACTTTTAGAGTTCGGAAAGTTAAGGATATTTGTAGCAGGACGGTTTTGTAGCATATATTTAAGAGAAATCGCCATTGATTCGTGCGATTTTGAGTATTTCTTAATATAGAAATTATATAATATTTATAGTTTAAGTTGAAAAAAAATAACACGAAATTCTGATTAGACTCGATATGTTTTACATTATAAATACATAGTCATTTTATAATATATATTATATATATATGCGCGTGTGTGATATGTGTGTGTAATGCAAAATATTCTTGTTTAAAAAATAATATGAAATATAAATTGGCTATGTATTTATAAGATACAACACGTTGAACACGTAATATATTCATTCCAAAAACGGTATAGTAATAATTTTTTGATCACTGAAAACACGGGACGCCAAATGAATACAAAAATAAATCGTGCGAGATGTAACATTTTACGAATTTAACATGCCCGATCTAAAATGTAAAATATCATTTATAGAACATTTGTAAACGAATAATTTAAAATAGTTTTCCATTGGTTGAAAAATTTCGAGATTTATATAAATCGTAATTTAAAAAATTCCACGGAAACAAAATAAATCGTTTCCACGGTAATTCGAAAAATCGGAAATCATAATAGTAATATCCAGCCGAATAGAAAAACCGAACTCGTTAAAACGTCGATTATAATCCAAGTCTGCGTCGAAAATTTCGTACGGCCGTTGAAGATCAAAAGTTCAAGTGGACCATAAGATCCAGTGGAAAATTACCCGTTGATTATTTTCGTTCGACCCGGTTTGCAAGATTGAAAAATCTCGTCCTTACAACGAATGAACCGACGGTTTCGGAAAAAGAACACGCGGAAGAAATTAATAAGTTGTTAGGAACGAAAGAACGATAATATGAGCGACACGTTCAGTCGGTGTTTGAAAATTTTAAATAAGAATACTTAAAATCGATGAGCCGATTGTCTGCCGATTGTCTGCCGATTTTAGGTGCCGATATCGATGCGGAACAAGCTACCGATTTATTACGCGAAATTATCGGAGAAACGGTTTGGAACATGGAGAAGCGATACGCGAACGGACAAATTTACAGATTGTCATTTCGGGCGAAAATCTCACCGACGATAATAGCGGCAAGTCGGTAGGTGAGAAAGACTGGAACATCGAGCTACTGAAGATAAAACATAAAAAGAACGATAAATTGAAATTTTTAATACTTTCACCGTTATTACAGAGATAAATCATTTTGATTTATTCGCATTGTTTGCTTATTATTATTATTATTACAGGATCTTGAGAAAATGTAAAAATTAATAACACAAAAATAATTATTTCTTCGTCATTTGTATTGTTCTTAATTTTTGCATTTCTTAGTGTCTTAAAATAAATATGTATATTTTTTTTTAATTTCTAAAAAGTTGTTCTTTTAGTTTTCCGGATATTTAGTTTTATATAACATGACCCGAAAAACAAGGTTGCGGCGGCAAAAAACATAAACAGGACGATAAATTGAAATGCATCGTAGAAAAAGAAATCGACGAAGGAAAGAATGATAAACATACTGAAGATAAAACGGCAACAAAAGATAAAAATAAATGCGGAGGCTGTAGCCACGAAAAATAGAATGTATTTTTTTTGTTGTATTTCGATTTTTCATGACTGCCGCCTCCGCATTTACTTTTATCTTCTGCCGTTTTATCTTCAGTATGTTTATTAATTATCCTTTCTTTTGTTGATTTCTTTTTCTACCATGCATTTCAATTTATCGTCCTGTTTATGTTTTTTGCCGCCGCAACCTTGTTTTTCGGACCGTGTTATATAAAACTAAATATCCGAAAAACTGAAAGAACAACTTTTTAGAAATTAAAAAAAATATATATATTTATTTTAAGGCACTAAGAAATGCAAAAATTAAGAACAATACAAATAACGAAGAAATAATTATTTTCGTGTGTTATTAATTTTTACATTTTCTCAATATCCTGTAATAATAATAATAAGCAAACAATGCGAATAAATCAAAATGATTTATCTCTGTAATAACGGCGAAAGTATTAAAAATTTTAAACAGTTTAATTACTAATTCATTTGCTTTATTATCGCTAATTACTACGATTACAGCCGGAAATAGTGTGCTTAACACTATCAGCGAGGTTATACACATGTTACACAATTGTCGGAGGTGCGATATTATATATAAATAATCTTTAAATAAGCCGTGATCCGTCATAAATTGGACGTTAAAAAATTTATGTACGAACGATTTGCATAATTTTTTTTTCAATGTTTGGGATTTCTTTTTTTAACTATACCGTCATATTCATGCCGCTTTTATTGAAATTTTTTGTATAATGCGTATATAATACACGTGCAAAACTGTTTAATCGTTAAACTTTTTTATTCGCGAATGAAATAAAGTCGTCCATTTACATGACTGAATTCGTGATCTAAATTTATATGATATTTAATGAGAAAAATGTTAATATAGTTCTCTATATCTGAACTTAATAGATTCTTGCAATGGCAAAGCTTGCCAGATAGCTGGGGTATTTCTATCGGATTTAATCGATTTTATTGCGGTAATTTGTTGAAAACTTTTTAATATTTCGTGAAGCGTATCTCTCTCACTCTATATATATATATATATATATATATATATATATATATATATATATCATCATTGGCCCAGTCGAGATCGAGTATGGGGGCACCGTTATTTGTGGATTCTTAGGTGACTGATGAGTCCAATTCTAGCCGCACATTACTTTCCGCATTCATCGCAGTGTAAACCACATCATCGTTTCCGTTACCATGCACCCGTTTCTGCTTTTTCTTTTCTGCCGCTAGTTCTGCCCTTCGTTTTGCATTCAGTAGACCGTCTTCTGCCATACGATTCCAAGCAGACCGGTTTTGTGCCAGTTCGTGCCAGCTATCAGAGTGGATTCCGCATTCGCTGAATATGAGTTTCATGTAGTCTCTGTATCTCCAGCAGGGACGACCGATACGCCTACTTCCCAGCATCATTTGGCTAAGCAGCATCTGTTTGGGTAGTCTGGTGTTGCTCATTCTTGCAACATGTCCTGTCCATCTTAAGCTGTTCTTATAAAGTAGTATGCGAATCGACGATATATTAGCTCGTTGCTGCACGGCTCTGTTAGATATTCGGTCCTGCCAATATATATGAAGGATTCTACGTAAAGTACTTTGATGAAAACGTTCCATTGTTCGTAAATGTCTCTTATATGGAGCCCACGTTTCTGAGCCATATAGCAGGGTTGGTAAAACGATCGACTTATAGACAATTATCTTGGTGGACGTCAGTATATGATTGTTTCCGAATACCCTTCCATTCAGTTTGCTGATAGCTGCTGAAGCTGCTTGCTGTCTGCTCTGAATTTCCTCGTCCAGGCTGATCTTATCGTTTAACAGGCTACCGAGGTACTTGAAACTTTCAACACGTTCGATCGGTACATTGTTTATTTTTAATATAGCTTCAGTTTGAATACGATTCACGGATGAGAGTTGTACGATCATTTTCGTTTTGCTCGCGTTTATAGATAAACCAAATTTTTTCTATGTTTCCGCCAACACATCCACGGCATCCTGCAAATCTTGCAAGATGTGTGCCACTATAGCGCAGTAACAGGCTACCGAGGTACTTGAAACTTTCAACACGTTCGATCGGTACATTGTTTATTTTTAATATAGCTTCAGTTTGAATACGATTCACGGATGAGAGTTGTACGATCATTTTCGTTTTGCTCGCGTTTATAGATAAACCAAATTTTTTCTATGTTTCCGCCAACACATCCACGGCAACCTGCAAATCTTGCAAGATGTGTGCCACTATAGCGCAGTCGTCTGCATATTGAAAGTCGAATAGTTCCACATTAGAACATTTTGTGCCAGCTTTAAATCTTCGGGTATTAAATAAACCGCCATCAAAACGACAGCACAATTTCACCTTCTTGGTTCGCAACATCCTAAAAACGATATGATACACAAACGTCATATACACCGAAAACAGTGTTGGAGCTAAGACACAGCCTTGTTTCACACCAGTACTACTGGTGAACGGTTCGGTTTTACAATCCCCATAAATGACTTTTCATTATCTTCATGAAGCAGCGATAACATTTTTAAGAACTTTTGTGAACATCCAGAAATATATATAAAACACCGCCATTAAGAATATTGAGTAACAGTACAATTTGATCTGATTTTGTTTCATTTTTTGAACTATTATTATTATTATACTATTTGTTAAGTAAAATTAAAAATTTATTTATTTTGCCAGCATTATTGTAAAAAAAAAATAATAATAAATAATATTTAATTTGGCTAATCACGCTAATATTTAATCCGTCTTACGCTAAATTTAATCCTTTATTCTTTAATTTTTTGTTATATAATTTGACTTGTAGTCGTTTATATTTAAATTATATCATTTTAACCATTACGCGAGTTCTCTATAAACTTGAAAAGTTTTCTATTTCGTCGACAATTACTGTTGTTATATCGTCTAGAAATATGCATACATTTACATTGTTTGGAAATTTGATATTATGCATTTGTGAGAAATCTATGTTACGCAAGTATAGTTGTAAAACACACTTACTCCATAGTGATTTTTATTTTTTTATTTTTCAGTAATTTCCGATTTGTATAACGATTTTCAACATATTTATTGATTACGTTCAACATTCCGTTGTATAATCCTAAATCGTTTAATAATACAAGTAAACGATTTAAGTTTAAACTGTCGGAAGCCTTTGTTATGTCAAGAGTAAATAAGCATGTAGAGTATTTTTTTTTTATCTATACATTTTCATTGTATAATATCGTATATATCTCGATTTCAGATAATCTGCCGGGCAATGCTCCATATTAATCGACACGAATTATTCCTTTATTTCCTACAAATTCTTTTAATTTATGAAGAATACATTTTTCATAAATTTTACTAAAATTTGATAATTAACAGTAATAAAAGTGGGGGGACAGATTAGTTGATTTTTGCGAACGAAACAATCGGATCGTAATAAACACATGGTTTAAGTTACCAAAAAGAAACGTCTTTATACGTGGAAAGCTCTTGGGGACAGTAAGGAATCTGTTATTAGAAACTAAATCGATTACATCACAGTCAACGATAGATTCCGGAATACGGTCAAAAAAGTGATGACTTTGCCAGGAGCTGATATAATAAATTCCGATCATAAGCCGTCGCTTGCAAAACTTAGACTGGATTTCAAGAAGACACGGTGAAGTACAACAATTATGGAAATAATATAGACATAAATTAAGATCAGTCGATGCGAAAACTAACATATCTGAAGAGCTAAATGCCAAATTTGAAACCAATAAACACCGAACAATAGAACGATTGAAATTACTCGCCAAGATCATCACCTGAAGAAAGACAACATCAAAAAGAAGAAATGAATGACTGATGAAATTATGAACCTGACTGACCAAAATTACAAGAACGCCAACACTGTATAATTAAATAAGAAAATTAGACAAGCTAAAAGTAACTGGAACAGTGTAAATAAATTGAAGTATTAGCTAGAAAAATGGCAGTATTCAGAAATTAACTACACTTTTCAATGAAATATATAGTTCCGGAGAGATTTCATCGGACAAGCACGAGTCCTCATTCATCCTGATACCCAATAAACAGCACCCACAAGAATGTGGAGACTATTATCCTTATGAGCCACTTATTAAAATATCTTCTGTAGATTATTCATCAGCGAATTAGATCAAAATGTGAATTCGAAATTCTCACATATCCAAACTTAGATTTCGTCCTTGTGTTGGGACTAGATAAGCGATAACGGCAATGAACATTTTACTACAACAAAATAGAGAAATGAATAAGGATACATATTCATCTGTTTTATAGATTACGAACGGGCGTTTGATAATGTTCAACATGATAAACTAATTAAAGTCCTTCAAGGTATCGGAATTGACAAGAATGATATGCAAATTATTACAAATCTATATTGGAACCACACTTAGTCGGGATAATAATCTAAACATCAATGTGAAGAAAACAAAATGGATGGTGATCGCAAAAAACAGTTCAGTCAGGTCACAAAAAATTAAGCGAATCGTTCGTACATAAATTTTTTAACGTCTAATTTACGACGGATCAAGGCTTATTTAAAGATTATTTATATATAATATCGCACACTCCGACAATTGCGTGTAACATGTGTATAACCTTGCCGATAGTGTTAAGCGCACTTTTTTAGAGACTGTAATCGTAGTAATTAGCGATAATAAAGCAGATGAATTAGTAATTAAACTGTTTAAAATTTTCAATACTTTCGCCGTTATTACAGAGATAAATCATTTTGATTTATTCGCATTGTTTGCTTATTATTATAATTACAGGATCTTGAGAAAATGTAAAAATTAAGAACGCACAAAAATAATAATAAAATTGTTGATAGAATATAAATAAGTTCAAATATCTCGGATGCTACGTCGCGAAAGATCTAGATAATAATACCGAAATCAAAATGAGATGTAACTATGCCCGAACAGCCTTCAGTAACATGAAAAATCTACTCTGCAACAAATCCGTCTATGCCTAGGCATCAGGCAACACATTTACATATTTACATTATTTTTTTTCGTACGCTATAGAATCAGCAACGCTAAATAAAAATCAAACGGTTAGAAGCCATGGAGATGTGGCTCCATAGGAGAATGCTAAAGGATTTCATCGCCGAAACATCTAATAAAAGAATCTCGGAAATTACGAAAACCGAAAGAAAGCTAGTTAAATGGATAATAGATCAGAAAATTATGTATTTCGGTCACATCATCAGAGGAGAAAAATTCGAGATCCTAAAGCTCAGTGTATACAGGGGACGATTAACGGAGAAAGAAGTGCAGGAAGACGAAGAACAGACTGGATACAAAACATCAGGAACTGGACTAGTACCAGCTCTATCCAAGATGTTATCCAAGCAGCAAAAAAACGCAAGTTTTAGCTGTCATCTGATCGTCAACGCTCTTGGGAAGGCACACCAAGAAGTAGAAGAATGCTGCAGTTCTATGGGAAGTAGATAAAATAGGATTTGTATTACTTAATAATAATAATAACAATAATAACAATAATCGATCGATTGATTTAAAAATTATTTTTACATCGTATAAAGTAATATAAATAAAATTTTCACGCATGCGCAGTACAGCTGCGCGAGTCGCGAATTACTCGATTAAATTAATAAAGCAATAATTTACCGTACCGTTAACATTGCATTATTACGAAGTACATATATATATATATATATATATAAAGAAAAATCCTCATAATAATGATAATAATATTACTTAAAATATTATTTAATTATAAACTTGAAATATTTTTTATCGTATAATTTGAATATTTATAGATGGTTTGTTTTTCACAATAAATTGTAATATTTGTTCATTCGTTTGTTCTCGTATTTTTTCTTTCGCTTATTTGATTATAGTGTTTGGGTTTTTTTTTTTTTTTTTTTTTTTTTTTTTTGAATTTTGCTTATTTATTTGACGACTGAAAAAAATACAATATTCGTCATCCTTTAGCGTGTTCTGATTTTTATTTTTAATTCTTTATGTTTGAAATAATAAAATTGCGAGTTTAACATATTAAAATTTAAAATACAAAAAGAAAAAAAACCAATATTTTATTAACGATTATTTTGAATTTTGATAAAGAAATATTAATTTTTTTTTTGTCTTAGCCGAAAGACAGTAACGTGGTGTTTGATGTTTCCTGTAGATGAGAACCCTCTCTTTGACGGCACAGATGTGCCTGAAATGCACAAATATTTTTTAGGCAATTGGCCGTCTATTAGGTATTTTTCGACATGCAATCGCAACCACTCCGAACCGATTTTCGCTTTTAGGAATATGCTCTTCCTTTAAATATAAGTCAAATTCCGATTTAGATTTTGCGAAGCCATCCGCCGGGGACGATAGTTTAAGGAAATAGTTTCGCTCACTTTTTGCTATTTATTATTGTCTATCAACTTGATCAACCATCTCATTCTCTTTGACGAATCGGTTTTTCACAAAAATAAATCGATCAACTCCGGAATCTATTCGAATCGATAGCGCTAATTGAAATTATTAAAGAAAAGATTAAACAACAAATACACACGTTACGGAGTATAAATTTCTTACGAAGTAAATTAGAATTACAAAGAGTCGATGGGTAAATAACACAAATCTTCAATTATTATAATTACTATAAAAGTACCGGACATGTAGAATATAAATATTCGAATAATCTATAATTATAAATTTAATTTTAATAATTACTATAGTAAAGCACACTGCATGGACCGGAAGTTACAATAATTGCGCGCGCGCGCACACACACACACACATATAAATATATATATATATATATATATATATATATATATATATATATATATATATATATATATATATATATAGAGAGAGAGAGAGAGAGAGAGGAAGAGAGAGAGAGTTAATTTTAATAATTACTATAGTAAAGCACACTGCATGGACCGTAAGTTACAATAATTGCGCACACACACATATAAATATATATATATATATATAGAGAGAGAGTTAATTTTAATAATTACTATAGTAAAACACACTGCATGGACCGGAAGTTACAATAATTGCGCAGGTGCGCGCCGATTTCAAGCCATACACGAAAAATTTATTCTTGAGCGAACCTAATCTTCGTTATCAATAATTACGTGTAAATATGAATAAAATTGGATTCATACTGAATGGATTATTTTTCGATTCGTTCATTTTTAAATCAATTTTTCTAACGCGACGCCGATTCATTTCAGGCGGTTTTTTTGGTGAAAAAAGGTATTACGCGCACAACGACCACTTCGTGGCCCTTTTGGCGATGGATGAACTATTTCCAAAGAACCTGGTCTTGGATGTGGAATGTTATGTTTTTCTTCGGGGTACGTAATTATTGATCGAATTTTACAAAGCATATTTGTAGCACTTTTTTGGTGATACATATTGCGTAAAAATAAATAAAAATGTATTATTATAATTATTATTAATTAATAAAAAAAAATAATTCATGTTTAAAATTACTCTCGAAGATGTTGTCTATTTGTTTTCTTTAATATAAATAATTTTTATTTAATATTAATAGGTAATTTTTGTAACGATATGAATATTAAATAATTAACCAACTAATCCGCTTAACCAACTAATCCGCTTATATATATATATTTAAAATAAACAACTGATTCGTTTCTTCTAAAATAATTAATTAAATAATTAACCAACTAATCCGCTTATATATATATTTTTTTTATATATATATATATTTATATATATATATATATATGTATATATATATATATATATATATATATATATATATATATATATATATATATATATATTTAAAATAAACAACTGATTCGTTTCTTCTAAAATAATTAATTAAATAACTTGTTTTATTTTTTTTATTGTTTCTTTATTAATTTAAGTTATATACTCTTTTTTCTTTATACAAATATTGCGAAGACGTTATTTTGTCCGTGTAATTAAATTTCACGTTTTATGTCACTTGTACGTCGTATCCGTAAAAAATATCCAGCGTACACCCGACTATTTTTAAGTCAGATGATATAAATCCGATTAAATTTAGTCGCATTTCGACCTTTAATGCTAGTTATCGATATTAGTAAGTTCTGTTAGAATTGATTATAAAAATTAGTAGGCATGTTAAAAACGGCGATTCTTAGTTATATTTTCGACTAGAATAAATTATCGGTTTTTATGTAAACACTAATAGTTAGATACACTCGTGCTATATTATAATATTTAACTTATTGTTGGATTTCTAAGATTTGAATAATTACCTAATTTATTTTACAAATTTTATACGATTCTAGATTATCTGTTACTTACTCTTCGACCAAAATAGATGTTTTAATTTATTTGAAATATTTATTTTATTTCTAATATTATTATTCGCTATATAACCGGTTGTCATTACGGGATATTTTCTTTTACTGCACCGTGTATACTTTGTGTTAAAGAATTAAAATAAATGCGATCTAAAGTAAAAAACTAAATAAATAATCGATTTTTCAGAAATGATGTTACTAATCAGTCGGTTATATCAATCACAAATATATATATATATATATCACGATATGCCTATATCGACCCACTGCTGTGTATAGGCATTTCCCATACTTTTCCAATGATGCCTATCTTGTGCAGCTCGGATTCAATGAATTCCTGCCCATTTAACATACTTGATAATGAAGGCTAACAGCCGAAAAGCGTTGTGATTTTTCAAAAAATAAATATTAACTCCTTTTTGTGATATATATATATATATATATATATATATATATGTATGTATGTATGTATTTATTTTATTGCAGATATTCATCCCTTTATGTAGTCCTGTTAGTTTGAGAGCTCTCGTTTGCCTGAATCCGTTTTGCTCCGATTTAGAATTATCTCAAATTAATGGTACTTTATTTCCTAGAAGGTCTTCGTTAACTCCGACTCTTTATTATCGTCTATGTACACTATGGAGGCATATTTCAAAGTCGAGAACGGAGTTTGAGTCCAGACCAGATACAGGTATATAATAACGTTAATCTCATCGATTTTAATTATTTATTATTTATATATATATATATATATATATATATTTTAAAAGATAATAATATAAAATTAATGACGAAATATAAAAATTCTGGAATACGTGTTTACATTATTATTAGTGCCTAGTAAACTATTTACTCCATACTGAAACGCCATTATTATTTGACACAATTAAGCAATTCGTCGAACTATTTAATTGTGCTTTTGGTGATATATATATAATTATAAATTCATATATTTAACAAAAAGAATGATACTTTTCGACTATGGACTAACGGACGAATCGATCGATTTATCTGATCAATTTACCATATAGCATCAGTTTTTTTTTTTTAACTACATTATCTGTGCCTAATGTACCAGTTCCATTCGCAGACCTCAAGAGGTTCGTGAGATCATCAATTTCAGTTATGGGAAGAAGAATGTAAATCCGTATCAACATCAAACAGGCTACGATCTAGCAAGTCAAAAATAACACCTTGGAAGACACACTTACAACATCGGAGAGATGACGTAGTTGTCAGCAGACTTCGATTGGGCCACACTAAACTGACACATGTTTATCTTCTTAATAGATCAGAAACTGTATTGTGTACGGTCCAGCATATACTGACAATCATACTACGGTCGTTCATCTTCATTGCAGCTAGTCTTCGATGACAACGTGCTATTCGAACTTATCCCGTTCCCGTATGATACTGAATTATATCGTTTAATTTAATACTTATTTACCTCTGTGCCTCTAGCCACTAGTTGCTGTATATGGCACATTAATTTAAATAATAATAATGAACCAGCGAGAGACATATGGAAAATAATTTATATCTTAAAAACTCGTGTACCCGAAATAAACAGGATCGAGTATTATTCTAAAGCCGAATCGTAATATTCTGCGAACATTTTTCGCTATCAATAACTTCGAATTTAAATAATAACGAGTAAATTATTAATCAGCTACTTAAATTTTTCTGATAATTATCCACTTTAAATGGATTTACACGCTTTAATAACTATTTGAGGATAAATGTCTCGAGTGAAGCCGCTTAAAGTCGGGGAAAAAAACTTTTTTTTTTTCTTTTTTATTAATTACCATCCGAATTAACTTATAATATTCGGAATATTAAAAATTCGTTGATTTTAAATTATATTCTAATTCGACGCATTGCTCACCCCGATAGGTTTCGTTGGTAAAGGAATGAGTCAACAGTTTAATCGAATTTGGAATTATCTTTTTAAAGGAATATTTGGAACGTTAGGTTTGTTAATAGTTTTTCCGCTTGTTTGCATACTGGTCAGTTTTATCTGTCTCGCAGTAGCGGTAACAACGCCTATTTGGTAAGTACGAATTTTTTTTTTTTTTTTATATTTTTACGTATATTATTTTAAAAAATAAAAATAATACACTCTTTGGCGGAGTTACCCTGCTCGATTATGGACGAAAATTTTATAATTCGAAAGAATAACCCAAAACGTATAGTTAAAATCGCTAAATTTTTATATATAAAAATACCACCGAAGCTTTTCGGCTATTTAGTCATTATCAAGTGGACGTAAAACAAATAAAGTATAAAGTATAAAAATTTCTAAAAATATAAAAGAGAAAAAATTAAAATGTAAGGAATTTAGATATGTACAATATTACAAAAAATAAAGTCAAAAAACAGATTTTATTTCTAAAAAAAAAAAAAAAAAAAAACAATCGGAAATACATGTGGATATTCTTACGCAGAGATATAAAGCTCTGTTGACTAACATGCTTGTAACGCTTAAGCCTTCTTAAGTTCGTATTAGTAGGCAAACGTGCCGAGGCTTTACAGCGAAACCGATTTTAGCAGGGTGAAATCGATTTATTAATTACAATTCCGAACGACACTAGCGTATCTATACGAAATACAAAGTCTATCAATGTAAACCTCTATAATTGAGTGTATATTTATCATCTACGCACGCTGCTTGTATGTACGTACTATGCGAGAATTTTACTTTTAAGTTAGTATTAATGTAAACTACTAAGCGTTTTATAATATTAAAATAAACAACAAAAAAGAAGTTTTAAAATTACTAAAAGTTTTTTCTTTATAAAAAATCACAAAGCTTTTCGGCTGTTAGGCCATTATCGAGTAAATATTTATATATATATATATATATATATTAATTTGTAACGGTTTAAAATGTAACATCCATTCTGCCGCACCCTGTATTTAGTATATAATAAATCGTTCCATATTGCGGCGCGGCTCTATTTGCTGGCACATAATCGCCGTATTATTAGCGAATAATTTTTTTTTTATTTATCTCGTAAAATTGTACTCGATAATTTATAGGATGCCGGTATTCACTTTAATACTGCATTTTTCGATGGGATTAATATACGATTTCGATAGTCCGAATTTGAAGCGAAATCGAATATCCGTGGCATCGGAAGCGTTAATTTGGAATATGACGATTAAAGGAGTCGGTCAGTTTGTATCCGCTATTGCGGTTATTTTAATCTGTCCTTTCATATCCGTTTGCGTTACAATTGGTAAGCGGAACAAAACTTTTTCGAATTATCGGATTAATTTTGTATAAAAATAATAATTTAAGAATTATTGACGGGCGTAACTGACTACTTCACATAACCGACTAATTAGCAACACAGTTTCTAAAAAAAAAAAAAACACAAAAAAAAAACGGCTAATTATTCGTGGTCCCCCCCCCCATTTAGTCGGATTTCCTTTAATTCTTTCCTTAGTACGATGTAAATATCTCTAAATGATAATAAGTTATATAGCAAATACCAGATATAAAATAAAGTAAACGCGTGTTTAAAATTTTAAAGTTAAAAAATAGATTTCAGTTGAAGATTAACCAACAGATAATCTAGAAATGTATACACGAACTTTATAAAGTAAATCACCTAATCGCGCAGATTTTAGAACTCGGTCGATGATTTGAATATATTTTAATGCAACAGGAGTATATATATATATATATATATATATATATATATATATATATATATATATATATATATATATATATATGTAATCGGTGTTTTACGGAATTAATAATTTTTCTAGTATAAATATAGTAACGTAAGAATCATCGTATTCCTAAAGAGACTAATTTTCAATCGGTTCTCGTGAAATCGTTGAAAATTTGTTAAATAAATCGTGTAATCGTACAAATTTTAGAACCCCCCCACCCCATCGTTAATAAATTAAGTATATTTTAATACAACGTTAGTATATGTAATTGGTGTTTTACAAAATAAATAATTTATTTTAGTAAAAATATAATTAACAATCACCCTTTTTGAAAAATCCGACTAATTTTCTATCGGTTCTAGCAAAATGATGTCGATATTTTCCGCGTTCCGTATGATCGAATTACTTAAATCAAATTATAATTACTGTTAAACGCTTATTATTAAATCCGAAGTAAACTTTTATAAGCGCGGTAAAAAAAAACGCACACACGCGCGATAGAATATTTCGGTCGAAATATGATTACTTATTTTCGATCTAACCGAAATAATCGAATAACGCTAACAGATATTAGTCGAAATGCAACTAAATTCAGTCAGATTTATAACATTAAATTTACTTACGTGGACGAAATAACATTTTTACAGGATTTATAAACGTCGTCTATAAAAAAAAAAAACGTATTTTTACATTTATAATAAGAAAAATAGGCAATCAGGTCTGGTAACAAGTAATGCCCCGAATCGCAATCGGCTGATAAGACATTCCTTTCCGTTTAATGTTTGTAAAAAAGTACAACCATCAAAATTTAGTAACAGACGGTTGTAATTGATAATACGGAGTGAAGAAAGTGATGACTGTATATTCTCCAAATATGTCTCTGAAGTTTCCTATGCTTCGACTGTATAAAACTTCTGATATCCTGCGGAGAAATTAAAAAGAACATCACACCATTAGACCTCGCTTTAGCTAATGAATCTACAATTTCATTATCGAAATTTCCTCGATGCCCCACGGTACCCGTACGAAAGATAGAAATATACCCGCGCATTCAAGATGATTAAGTTTTAATGTGATGAAGGAAATCAATGTATCTTTTCCATTTGTTTTCCATAGTCTTCAAAATGCCTTTGACCTTTAATAAGTCGGTTATCACTACTGATATAAAACTATATCTTAGAACATTTTCTTTAAACTATTGACTAATAATACCCTATAGTTCGCGGGCTTTTCTACAAGTCATTCTTTCTCTGAACTTAATAGCAGTCAAGCGGAACCCATCCGCTGCCTAAATTCGTCGCCCATTTTGTGAATTCTTTATTTGCACTTCTGTTGCTATAAACAGGGATCCATTTTGTTACACATCCGCTGCCAGCACATTCCGAATAATCATGTGACTAGCTCATTTCCGCGTTTTAAGCTGGTCGTCGGAACGTGACATCCTTCATTTTAGTTTTTTGTCCGTTGTTTCCCCATTGAATTCTATCTAGGATCGAACTTGTACCCGACTATAAAGGTGGTAATCTATTCAGGCTGTTCGCTTTTCCTTTTAAATCATGTAATTAAATATATAGATACATACGTTACGTGCGCATGTAATAATTTAATCGTACCGTATTGTTTTAATTACGTTTAATATTATGTTTTCAGTGGCGATAGCACGTTATTGGCTCCGAATCGCGTGGGACGCTATAGTTTTCCATTTACTGATCAAAAAACGCGGTAGGATACCTTCTTCGAACAGTTACTTCGTTAATCGTATCGCGGGACCAGGATTCGATTCCAATTACGTTCTTCAGGTAAATCGATTATCTTCTCAGTAAATTCCGATACAGAATTTTATTTAGTATGGATATAAGTACTTTAAATAATGATAATAGTAGAAATTGCAAGGTATGGATATCGAAAATTAAAAAATAAAATGAAGTAGTTGTTCTATTTAAATTTTAATACGCGATTGAAACGTAACTTTGCGAATAGAACTGTTTTTTGTCCCCCCCCCCCAAAAAAAAAAAAAAATTATATATTTATTAAAAATTACAGGAAAATATGGAAACTTTACGGTGACAGTCCAATTAAGTTTATTGCCACCGTAAGCTCCATTTACTATCTTTTAATTACATTTTTTTTTTTAAATAATAATAATTTTCTTAAAAATATAAATGATATAAGGTCGAAAACGATCTTATTAATATACTAAGTTATTCTTATTTCTTGAATAGCCAAATTATTAAAATCATTATATTTATTATTTACTAATTCTATCAATCTAAAACTATTTGTTTGCAATTACAAACTTGCAGGATATGGTAAAAACCATAAAAACCACATATCTTCAAAGTTGCATGCTCTTCAGTTTTCAGATTCGGTTATTCCGAAACGTTTTAAATATTTTTTAAAACTGCCATGATCAGTAATAAATTGATAAAAGTTAGGAATAAAATGGTTATTATCGAATCATTTAAATTTGGGAAATATCGATAGTTCAATTTCACACGCTTCGATATTTCTCGATATCATGTCGCTTTAGTATAACTTTAAACTGTTTTGCGTTAACTATTTTTTTTTTTTTTTTTCATATACGAATTTTCTATTTCAATATTTTACTTGAAAAAATTCACGATTCGTATTAATATTATTCTTGATGAAAAATATATTTCTACGTTTACGAATTTCTAAATCTATAGGATAAATACCTGCTAATTGATGCCCAGTTGCTAGTGGTTTCATATGCGTAAATCATTTAATTGCAATTTGAAAAGATCTTATTAATGATATAAATCTTTTAATTTTTAACATTTCCTAATAAATGCTACTGTTGTAAGTTAAGCTCTGAATTATTATCGATTTTATACGATATTAATCCTTTTTTATAATTTAATTCGTCGTTATCGTTATATAGTCTATTAAATATGGACAAAAACTGACTAATTTTATTCTTTACGTTACGGAAATGTAAAAGTAAGTTTTTTCAATTGTTACCGCGAAATATTTTATACTTGTCCTAAACTGGATATTAATATTGTAATTTATTGTTTCGGAATTTTTTATTGAATAACATATATTTTTAGATTTTGACATATTTATACTTTAACCGTTTAAGAATTGTTCAACTTCATCGTATGTACTGCATTTTTCCCCCAAGTCTAATTCATCCTTATCCGCTATTATATCGTCGATGAATGTTACGATTTTTATCCCTTGTTATGATTTTAACATTTGCCGTTAGTTTAATTTTATACATTCTTGAAAATGCTATATTCCATAATGACTCAATACCGAGCCTTGTCAGAAGACTCTTGTGACCAATGATTTTTTTTTTTTTTTTTGTTCAATGTACCGATATTTACTAATGTAAATCTTGAAAATAACGATTTAGTTAGATAATTTCGATCTAGAACCAATTTTTCGAATAATATCATTAATTTGTTTATATTTCGGCTGTCGAAAGCTTTAGTATAGTGTGTCACCAAGGTTATACTCTTTATATTTTTTGATCGTTTTTATTACTTCGAATGCGGCTAGTTCTGCTAACCTATTTTGAAAATCGCCATATGTCGGAAGTATACATATTTCGAATCTTATGTTTCAATGTAAGCATATCGCTCTCTATATGGAGCTTGATGAACCCCCGTTGATTTATTGCATTTTGGTATTGTAACTGTTTTTGAAATTATCCACACTTCTGGAAAGAGAAAAGTATCATTTTAGTTAGTGCTATCTTAATATTTTTAAAATTTTAAGCAATCCGTTGGTTATCTTAACCTGCGGATATTTTATTATTTAAGTTTTTTATAATTTCATTTACTTCATCATACTTGATGTACTACTAGCGCGTGGTTTCAACTTTGGTATATAAATGGATTAGCGTTTATCTAGAGTTTATTGTGTAATAAGTTTACCTCATCTGTAATGGTTATCTAATGTCGGAATTTCGACTCTTTTATTTTTGTTTAATAATATTTTGTATTTCAATCCAAATTCTTGAGATAATCCGTATTGTCCTCTACATGCTGGTCGTGTAGTCTGCAACCCTGATCACGTGTTCTTCGAATGTCCTTCATTAACAGCATTACGTTCTGAACTGTATCTCAAATTACTGTACGCATCTCGTGGTGGTCCTCCTTATAACGTAATGTCCCTTCTGCATGTTGAGAATCTAGATTTGTTCCCGGACATAGCGACTTTTCTTGAGAAGTTGTCCGAGTTCATAAGAATATGAGTTAGTGATTATTACGGCTCCACGTTGGGTAAGCTGTAAAGGCATCCCCATAAAAAAATTAAAAAAAAAATATATATATTTTAGCCGAGGAATTCGAATAGACGAATGATCTTTACTTCATTCGAGCGTTTCTACCAGCATAATTACAAAATGCACGTCATTCGTATGTTATTAATTATCGATAAATTAATCGCAAACCTATATCGAGAAGCAGTGTAAACCTATTGTCCGCGCTAAAATAGAACATCGACAAAAATCATTGTTAACGTTAAAAAACAGAGAAATGAGATAGTCTATATCTCTATCGAAGGGTCTTTTATCAATTTTTCCAACGCGCTCACTTTAACATCCTTTATCGTATGGTTTATAGGTTTTAAAGTGTGTTTTCTATTCTTTCTAATATCTCGACTTAATTTGTATATTTTTACATCTGTAATATTTTTTATAATCCTTAATCTGCTATATCCTTGAATAGTTGTAATTCTTAATTTCACCAATATAGATTACTTCTTAATACAATATGACTTATTTAATATTTACGTGTATTTTGAAATGTTTTCAACTACTCCTCCTCAATGTTTATCTTAAGTGTTACAATTTACTTGGGTATCTATTACGCGCTTGTATTTCGTGATATTATAGTCTAATGTATTATAGTTTATTACCTTAATTTCGAACTACATTATTTGACTTAATGTTGAACATAATATAGAACAGATCGCTTAAACGTATCCCATAGCTGACTTTCCATTCGAAGATCGTGTCTTTTAATTTTTCTGCAACTAATAATATTAAATCTATTATACTGGTTCGATGTCCTCTTTTAAACGTAACCAGTTTTTTTTTTTGTGTTTTTTTTTTCATGGGTCCCATGTAGTATTTCTCGAATTTAAATCACCGAGTAATATAATTGTTTTTATATTATTACCTATTTATATATACACGTTAATTCGATGAAAATATACATCTGATGATTTATTCGGCGGAATATATATGTAAATATAAAGACCGTAATTAGAATGTTATATTTATCGTGACTATATATTGTTTTTATCGCTATTTCAGGTTTAGTTATTATTCTTGTTGCGCACTATTTTGTTACAGTTGTTCGGTATAATGTTATTTTTGCTTCTATCTGATAGGATACATCTAATTTCTTTCTAATTACGTTTGTCAGCAATATGTCTCTGGCGTCTTTGATTTTCCTTATATCGAAGTATCCTCGTGAAGTGTTCGGGGTTTCGATTTTATTTTATTTATTATTTTACTCATTCTCGCATAGAATTGATTCGTTCGAAAATGCGATATATGACCTGTATTTTATACTTATTTGTAGATTCGTCCTGAACAGGCTTTAGCGGCGTTTGAAGCTAAACTAGAATACGATGAACTACAAGCGTACAAAATACAAACGGACGATCTTATTCGACAACCATTAGTGGACTACAAGTAAACGTTTATATGTGTATATAGTATATTGGTTTGTCCATGATTGTCACATTAGCTTTGATTCGGCTCGGCATAATGGTATCATTTTTTTAAGCTCCCTTAAATTTAAATTTTCCTTATATTTAATCAAATTAATTAAATCTCACATTTAACCGATTGTTCCATATTACTCATCTTATATATATATATATATATATATATATATATATATATACCTATATATATATATATAAAAGTCCTCTTATTATCGCAGGGCAGTGTATTAGGTCCGTATCTATTTTTAACATTAATAAATGATATATCTAAATTACCGTATGTTTGAAGGCGCATTATACGCCCATGATTTACCGTTATATTGTAAGTCTTACAATAAGTAACCAATTACAAAAAGCTGCTAATTTTTAAGTTTTATAGTCGGTAGGGGTCAAAAATAAACACGCGATAAAACTGAAGCTATATTCTTCACAAGGCGGCGTCAGTTATCTTCAGCGGAAATTAATGGCAAAAGTATTCACTGGCGAAACCGAATTCGATATTCACACGCTGGATTCTCGTTTATCCTTTAATAATAATAATATTAATTACAAATTGATAATAAAGCAATCCGTGTATACTTTCAACGATTTTTTAATCGACGATCGTATTTAACCGTCGTTAATAAGAAATTATTATATACACATACTATTCGGCTTTAGATGAACCTACGCATTGTTTGGCTATCAGTTTCAAACAGTACACTTGGAAAAATTTAAACTGATTCGAAATCACACTGTTGCAGAATTATATACTAAATCGCGTCACAGGTATACAAAAATTCGCGATATAAACTCAGAACTAAACATCTTATTATTCTTATATTAGTAAATTATCGAAAAAGTTTCATTACGATTAATACGTCGAAATAGAGATTAATTCCATAGGTGATTACGATAATATGCTAAGCCTCGGCTATGCGTTGTTATATATAAACATCTTAGAATTAAGCGTAGGGTTACTCGTGTAGTTCGGTGTCTATGTCAATTATTTATTATTTACATGTGTATATATGTGCGTATGTACCTCGTATATTTTTGTTCTACTATATTTTATTTATTTTCTTGCAGGGTTTTTTTTTTCCCCCTATAGCCTAACATTCGTTTCATTACTAGATTTATTAGTAATACTATTTTAAACGTATACTTAACTTTATGAAGCCATTCGTGTCTCATTATGAAATAAAGTTTCTTCTTCATTTCTGTCTAGGTTGCGTGTCATTCTTTTCAGTTTTACATAAATGATGTTCGTATATAATGTATTTCATTTTTTTTTTTTGTGCTTTTTACTACTGTCATTTTATCCGTCGTTTATTTTATTTTTAGTAATCGTCGGTAAAATGTCGAATACCCTCAGTTTTATTTTCTTCGTCTATGTTTTACATCCACGATATTTGCTAAATTTTCTTAACGATTAGAACTATATAATTTACGATGTTAACGGATTTGATTTATTAAATAATACGGTTCTAAATCTAATTTAGACGACTTCGCTTTTCACGTTCCTTTTATTGCGGTCATTGACCGCTTATAAAAAAAAAAAAAAAAAAATGGACTTAAAATTACTAAAATTTTCTTTATTTTGCGGCTGTATTATCAAGTGACCGTTTATTCGCTATTTGATTATTTTATAAATACGGTTTTTTTCACTACTTCGTTAATTTTTATAAATTATATATCTAAATTAATAAATTTTTTACATTTTGTATTTTTATAAATTGCGGATATTTTTATATTTTATTTGTGATTTTTCGCGAAGAAAATTTTAGAGATTTTAACTCAATTTTTCTTTTTTTTTCTTTCCAAAATCGTTACGATCCGTACTTTTCAGCGATTATGCTTCAATGATAACAAAAAGAATTTAGTTACTTTTTTTATTTGATTTTCATTAATATGTTTAGATTTTATAAAGGAAATTATTTTTCGGAAACTACATTAAAAAAACATTAAACTAGTATAATTTCGTTTTTGCTAAAATAATCTGTCGATTATTTTTGTTTATCTATTTTCCGTTTTAAGTATCGATTTAAAACCCCGAGCTAAAAATGAATGAAAAAACTAATTAGAATAGATTTCACCTGTAAGCGATTATCATCAGAGAACGGACGTGTTATTTTAATGTACGATGAAATCAATTGCCCCCGTACGATTGCTAACAGTGAGCGTGTTATTTCGATAAGACACTCGAGTCTGTTTTAAACAATATACAACGGGTCAAAAAATAAATGAAAAATATTCTCGTCGGTTAGCTGAAGACAATAACAGGTTTGATAAACTAGAAAATCAGTACGGATTAAAGTATAAAATGACGCTGCATCGGTCTTTTTAGAACTATTTTTTTTTTTTTTTTAAAATCTTCGCAGTAAATAACATTTTAAAAAGTGAAATATAATGATTCCGTTAGAGAAAATATGATGAAAACTGAAATGGGTTTTTTTTGTATGCTGACGCGAAAATCTAATCTATACGATGAACGAACTTTAAGTAGCGTGTTGTCTGCGTTTTGGATATTTTTCATCTATTCCAGTCCACGAAGATCGAATTTAAATGTTAAATTTTTCAAACTGTTTAAAATAAAAATTACGACGTTTGATGTATTCTAAACAAAACTCAAACCTAAACGTTTCTCTGCCGCTCGTTCAGGTGTATACCCCCCACTCGAGTTGCCTTTTCGGATTTGTCTCGTAATGATTTACCAAATGTTCAACAGTACTCCGAGGAGATATTATGATATACTGATTATAATTCGAAACGTGTTATACACTACTACAGAAGGATAGGTTCTAATAGATGATATCAACGTGTTCGAAGATAAACTTGTCCCATTTACACGCGAATTTATCCCTATTAACGCGGTATATCGTCGCGTAGATCATTATTAAATTACGCGTGTAAGGGACGTTAGATGCGAATTTTTTTAAACGTGTCTCATAACGAACATGAGAAATTGTCGCGTATTAAAACACGTTTGATTCTAATATACTTCTTTAGTCCGTTCGTATTTCGAATTTGGTTTCATAATTTGAAACCCATCGAATAATTTTTAATATATCAAATTTCTACTTTTTCGGAACGACGCGATGATTAATTTATGCGTCGTTTATATTTCGTAATTTTTATTTTCGGTAAAATATATTCTTTCGTCTTTTAATTTCGTATTTATTTTTGTGATTTTTTCGTCCGTATACAAAACTTATAGTAATGAAATAAATAAAAAATGTGTTTTTACATTTAAAATAAGAAACGACAATTATCATCTATAATGGAATAAAACAAGATTCTTCCCGCGTATATATGAATAATAATATAAATAAAAGAAACTTATAAACCGCAGGAAAAACCACCACAAAAAACCCTGCGTGAAATAAGTATGTATAATAAAATGGAATATGAGATAATATCAGAAAAATAACTATATACATAAAATAAACTTAAACTTAAATAATAGCATCAGGAAATCGTAATAATGTACGTTTAATTCTTTTATGTTTATATTTCTTATATTTTAATTAGTGCGAGTGTATAGTCTCCTATATTGTATACAAAATTTTGTCTATATTGTATGGCGTAAACTGTTGCACCGGTACGTTGTAAAGTTTAATAAATAAAAACGATATTTATCATATATGCAAATATATTGCATTGTTTTGTTTTGGTAATTGCTTATAAATTTCGTTTACACGCGTACATATACATATATATACATATATATATATATATATATATATATATATATATATATATATATATATACTTATATACATATATACATATATGTATATTATTATCTAAATAGGCGCATACGCTGGTACACTGTATTATTTTGTTTTAAAAATTTTCAGAAAATTTGTTCAAACCTGTTTCGGTCCGTTTTCTGTACAACCTTCTAGAGATGGCGTTCTGTCCGATTTGGAAAAAGAGTCGCACGCTTTACTGGGAATTTTAAACGAGAAAATAAATCAGCGTGTACGATTTTTAGAAAGCGGTTTATGTTCGTCTGTTTTGTCCAAAATTCGACTCTCCGCCACCGAGCTGAAAGTAATTTTAAATCTTAATTTATCTAATACGTTTACATACTTATAATATATGTACGAGATTATGTTTTATGATAAAACATGCCGTAATTTCGATGAATTATTTCGAAATTTAAAACTACGATTTAAACTTCGGAATGCGGTAGAATTTTATTTCAACGGTGATCGTGAAATTTTCGATTTTTTTTTATTTTTACTTTATTTTACCGAGCAGCCTTATAACGCTTCCAAGCTCGAGGACGCAAAAGGAGAATTAGATTAAAGAGAGAAGAGGCTAGATTACGAAATGAAAGTTGTCTGTCGACCTTTTATGATTGTTGTGTACTGCAGAATTTCGGCTAGTGAAATAAAAGCGACATAAGCTCAGTCGGACACGAAGACGCGATAGAAATAGTATTGCACTTTAGAATAGATTTATGAAGCGTACGTTCGCAACCTATGTGGAACTGAGCGGACTTAATATTTTACATTTCAACGTGTTATCCGACTTGTCTTCTTCGGAAGTGAACTGTGGCAGACTCGAAAATCTTGCAGTTGGTTGTGTACCGATCTATAAAATCTGGTGGTGAAATTGATAGGGTGTGCTAGTTAGCTGTCTTGTCGACTACGGTGTTCAGTTCTACTTCTTTACGACCCGCTATCAACATGATTGTTTTGGGAATGTAAAAAAAAAAAAACCTAATAATTATGTGGTAAAAATTACTTGTAGCTAATTATTATCTTTTCAGTGAATTTTGTAAGTAATTCTTATACTGTTAATAACTTAGTAAGTCCAACGACGGATATAATCTTAATTATTTATAATCATATATATATATATATATATATATATATATATATATATATATATATATATATATATATTCATATTATGTTGTTATAATTTAATGGGCGCCACTGCAGAATATTTTTTTGCCGACCTGGCGTCGTATCTACGCGCAACATTTTACGGCTCGCACTCATCTCAGCTAATGCATCAGCTTTTTCTGCTCTCCGATCTAACTAATTATTTTTCTATCTTTTAGCCTGATATTAAGTTATGCTGTTGGCGTTTTCCCGATTTTCGTAATTATAGCTTTGTAAAGCTACATGTTTCGATTTCCGTATCAAGATACGTTGTTTATAAAATTCACTCTTCAAGCTTTATTCCGGAAAACGTTACGGATAACTTTAGGAAAGCTACTTTTGTGGTTAAAGTAGCTTTCCTAAAGTGGTGTCAACGTATATGATTTCTTGTCTGCCTATGATTATATTCGATACTAGATAAGTTGATTACTATCGATATATCGTCCGTATTGTTAGTCGTAATTTTTGATTTGTGTATATTTATTCTTAATCCTATTTTTACAGGATCCATTTTAAGTTAATTTAACGTAGTTCGTAACTCTTCCGAATTACTGTCCAGCTAACGCTATCATCCACGATTCTCTTGTCATATATATATTTTTTTTTTTTAATTTATTACGATGTCCCTTGAATCCTGGTTAAATTTTCCGATTCTGTTGCGTCACTATACCGATATTTGCTTTTAAAACTGTGTATTGATCTCAACACTGCTCGTATTTCAACCGAGTCAAACGATTTTTCAATAATCTACGAACGCCGATATAAAGTCGAACTGTTGTGTATTCTATGTAAATAGATAGTCGGTTTACGTATAATTTTACTCTCGTAGAACTATAAGAAAAACTCCGGGGTCCATTCGTGCAGCTATGATCATGTTCCATTCTTTAAGTTTTAACTTTCATTTATGCGTATTATATTTGTACGTAGATCCACCATTGTGCACCGGCTGCATTCAGACCTTATCACTGCGACATTTATTTCTCGAATGCCCACAATACTCCACATACCGAGCTCAAAATTTCACTTGCAATTTGCTACAAGAAGTTTTAACCGATAACCCAATTGCAGTGCAAACAGTTCTTCAATTTCTCCGAAATGTAGATACGATCAACTTAATATAATATTCAATAAAATTACCCTCTGACCATAGCGGCAGTACACGGTATTCGACAAAAAATAAAAAAAAAATTGTACGTGCATTATTCTTAAATAAGCCGTAATTTTCCTTTATGAATTTCGCGATTTTATTTAATATTATTTATATTACTCTTGATAATTACTAACATGGTTTTTTCTTGTTGTGTGTGTACAAGATAACACCGTTTTACGGAGAATAAATAAATATTAAACGTAATATATTTAAAATTCGTCTTTTATTTTTATGCGAATCTTTTTCTTTAATGTATTTTAAAAAGAATAATACGGAGCAAAATTGAGGTATAATAGTTTGATTGTTTAGGCTTATTATATATTCGTATAAACGTATATAATTTATATATATATACATATATATATATATATATATAATTAGATAAGTATTCAGCAAGCCGGCTTAATGTTAGAGAAATTCTATCCTCAACATGTGCTTAGTCGTCTCCAGTTGGGTGAAGAAGAATATTGGGAAGGTAGAGGATTAGCTGTTAACGATTGGACGGCTTTAGCTGCTCAATTGTATATACAAATTTTTAGTCCGAATTTCGTCGTTCCATTACACGACACAGATACGGTATTTAAACTAAAAGTAAGTTCATTTAAATTTTCGTTTTGTAAATTATTAATTTTTTCGTTGTTTTATCGTTTTATTATTGATAATTAATACTATTATTATTATTATTATTATTTTAATCGTTTTGTTATTGATAATTAATGTTGATATTTTAATGAATTAAAATATCGAATGAAGAACGATTATTTCTGGATATAAGTAGAAACATCTGAACGCAAAATTATATTTGTGTACTTAAATAATTTGTCTCGATGAATCAAAAATATATATATATATTTATTTATTTATTTTTATTATTTTGCTTAATAGAAAATTAAAAAATTCAGTTCCTACTTTTTAGTAGTTGTTATACGAAAGAAGAAAATCGTATTACGCTTTTTCTCGTGTAGTGTAAATTCGACCTTTTCGCAGACGTATTAGAAACAAAACATTAAATATCGATTTTTATAATTTTTTTTTCATTTTTTAGATATTTCATTTGTCTACGTACGAACGAGTGAATATACTAACTAAAAAAAAACTCTGAGCCTCGAAGCTAAGGGAAGAAGTGAAACTTGAAGAGGCTTTTCCCAAAAAGACACACTTGTTTAATAAACTCCGGATTTCGTACAAATTTCACAAAGAAAACGAACGCACTTTAACACGACGTAACGATGGCCCAAATGTTTCCGTTCTCCATATGTACGTCGAACATTGTAGCGAAATAACCGATAGCCGTACGCGCATGCGTAAGAGAAATAATACCAACATACAAAAAATATTATTTCATAATTTCTGTACGTGTTTGTACGTATGTATGTAAACTGAAAGGCCAGTGGATGTTCGGATTAAGGAGCATATAGCGCATATAGAATACCTTAGAACTAATGAATCTGCTATGATCGATCATATATGTAAATCAGGTCATGTCATCAAATTTGATAACGTCTTAGATAAATATCAGGAGAAATGGTTGGCACGAGAAACTGTTGAAAGTAGTGAATATCTAAATAATTTCAAACGACAGGATGGCTTTCGTTTGAGTGATATTTAGAATCCTATGGTCAAATTAGGAAAACACACAAAGAAAAAGAAAAAAATACTGTAAAAAATACAGACCAACCAACAGCTGGAGGCGGTCCTCTGACAACCTATCGAATTCATGATATTGATAGTAGTGGTAATAGTGGTTACAGATATCACCTGAGAAAAAATAATACGGTCGCTCCAATGTCTATAGACGTTCATTCGGTAGCTCAGTCAGTGCTACCTCGATGATGGAATGTGTAAACATGTTTGAAGTTTTTAAAAAAAAAAATAGCGAATCGACCGAAAGTTTCTTTAATTTATGTATATATATATATATATATATATATATATATATATATATATATATATATGTGTGTGTGTACGTATTTATGTGTGTTGTTTTTGGAATACGAAACTATACCGGTTATATGCACTTTTTTTTTAATTATTGTTATTTTTTGTCTGTAATCTAATTTCTCTTTATTATTTTAAGCCGAGTCCTCACGTTGATTTAAGAAGATACACTGAAATGATTCGTAGTGTCGAATTAAACACGAATTGTCCAGATTTATTAGGAACTGTGTATACCCCTCAAGGTAATATACACATTAATTCGCCGAAATTGGATATGTCCGCTTTCAATCCGGGCCCGAATTATAAATTAAAAATCGACATCATCAACGCTGGTATTACGCTCAGGTAGTTCTTTATAATGTAATCGGTTTAATATATATACATATATATTTTTTTCAGAACAAATTATTTTTTTAAATTATAAAATTTTTTTAAATTTTATGTATATATATATATATATATATATATATATATATATATATATATATATATTATTTTAGACCTTATTTTCAAGATACGGATACTAGTTCCAGCGCCAATCTTTTAGACGATACCAGAAATGATAAACGTTGGAAACAAACTGATATTAAACAAAATATTAATAAATTAACGGTTCCACTACTCATACCTCATCCGGCGCATATCGCCGTAATTATTCATAATCGCGATACCGATCACGATACCATACCGATGGATTCGAATTTATTCAAAGACATTATGCGGTATGCTATTATTTTGTTTTTATCCGACTAATATAGACATTAATTAAACTATTCTTAATGTTGACGTTTCTGAAATTTCGTAATGTACGTCTGTCATTCAAAATAATTCTTTGCTGGTTATTTTTAGCTCGCTCTACTCAGTGGCGCAATTGAAATGCACGCGGTGTACGTTTTTTTGGGTTGGTCCCGTTTATTCTCAAATAATTGACAGCTTTGTTCTGAATCAATCGTCAAAAGATGAAAAAGATGATGAGTTTATTGAAGCATTACGAATTAATGAATTTTTATTCTGTGGAATTATCGACCAATTTTATTCATTGATTTTTGTCACTTCTAAATTTAAAGAAAAAGAAAAATTTTATAATAACGACAAATGGATTCCAGATTCGAATAATAAAGTGAAGGATCTTGATTGTTAAAAATGACTTAATGACCTGCGACTGATGAAATAAAACCTTTTTTTTTTTTTTTTGTGTATATATATATATATATGTGTATATATATATGTGTATATATATATATATATATAGAGAGAGAGAGAGGGGGGATGTGTTTACAGCTTGTCCAACGTGATACTGTAGGTGATACCTAACTCATATTTCTATAAACGTGCACAACAGAAATATCGTTTTGTCTGGGAATAGTTGTAAAATTCTCAAGATGACAAAGAGACAATACACAATTTGGAGGGCCATTACACGATGAGAGTGCTAATTTAAAACACAGTTCAGAACTTAACGTTATAAAGAAGAACAGACGAAAAACACATGTTTAAGAATCGGGTCAGGTAATAAGTAATGCCCGAATCGATTCTTTTACGTTTGGTGTAAAAAAAAAATAATCGTCGAAATTTAGGACGAGAAGGTATTTTTCTTCCTAAAGTTTCCTACGTTCCAACTGTATAAAACGTATGATATCATTTGTTGCGGAAACTAAAGAGAATATCGCACCATTAGAAGACCTCGCTTTAGTTAATGAATTTCCAATTTCATCGTCTGGGATTCCTCGATGTCCCCGGTACTCGCGTGAAAGACTCAAATATATGCAAACATTCCGGATCATTAAATTTCAACATGACAAATGAAATCAATGTACGCCTTTCATTTGTTCTTCATAGGCTTGAAAATGCTTTGTAAGTCGGAGAAGGATATAAACACTCTTCGCGACATGTTAGATACGAGTTGAATCGTAAGTGACACGTGTTCTTTCGAAATGTAACATAAGAAAAAAAGAAACACAAAGCCGAGAATGGATAGTGCGATAGTATAGCTGGATAGTTCGCGTGAACTATACAACATCAGTGACAACAAGCACATTAGTCATAATTGTCACGGGAGCGAGCCAGATGGAACGGAAACAACTTTACATTGGGAAAGTGGCATTATTGAAGATTAAACGCTTACGATGATACCTTTTAATGCGTCAAACGTAACCGATGTGGTTGTATGCAGCCGAGCTATGGGCATGTGCGTTCAAAAGTAATATTAATAGAATACAACGTGATCAAAACAAAACCCTGAATTCGCTGGTGAGAGCACCATGGTATGTATCAAACTATACGCTACGTCAAGATCTATAAGTTGCAACGTCACTAACACACCGTCTAATAATACATATCCAGATTAGTGTGACGATACAACGGTTATTATTATGGTTTATTATTAAACTGTTGGAATTAAAACTTTATATATATATATATATATGTGTGTGTATTACCGACATTTGCAAATTCTCCAGATGGGATGACACACGGATTGAGCCACGATCGTTAATTAAAAATGAACAAAACAAAACAAAATAAAACGCAGTTTCTATTTTTATTAGAATTTTAAAATAATAAAAAAAAAAAGAACTAATACATTACGGATTTTCAAATACGTTTATTAAAACTAAAACTGAAACTAACATAAACTGAACTAATAAAACGATACTAACTTTGAACTAGAATGAAATGAATTAATGTAAAAAATAATTTGAATTAATTTGAACTAATTAAAAATTATACTATCTCCTTTTATACTAATAAATATGCATATATATATATACATATATGTCTAATTAGAATTTTCTAGATTTTTCTGGAAAGATTCGTTTATTATCATTGTATATATTTATGGAACTTCTAGAAAAATCTTCGTACATTTACATATGCGTCAGTGTATTTTTTGATTGGTTTAACATTTTTAATATACGATCATAAACACGCGATTTTACCGGCTCCACGCGGAGCGTCTCGCGTGTAGTAATTATCTTGTCATTTAATATATTATAATATTTGTTTGTGTGTGTGTGTATTTCTATTATTAATACGTCGATCGGATGATTTTCAATAACCAATCAAAATGTGTTAAATTTCTCCTCATTTTCAAGCGGTAAAATTAGGCATGTACCTACACATACATATATACTTATCGTGTAAGTAGTACGACGAGAAAGCAACAGAAAGGTTAATAATAAACCTTAATACAAGCGCGCTATTAAACCATCGTCGTTATTATTATTCTTTTTACTTATTTCTTTAATTCTCAAACTGGTCTTATTTATTTTATTTTATTTTATTTTATTTTATTTATTTCATCGTTAACGTGTAAAAAGTAGCTGCCTCTAATCACTTGTCGAGATTACGTGGAAACGCTCTTTGTACTGAATCTTCTGCAACAATCAGTAGGTCGCGAGAGGTTAGAAACGGTTGTTGATCTAGTGTGAAGGTTCGATAAATAAAATCACGATCCGGTTGTCATTAATATCTAGTAAATGACTATACTGGTCAATTGTAGATGCGAAGAAAAAGAAAAAAAAAAAAGTATTTCTTATTTAGCTTTCTCGTTCTTAGTGATATTATTTTTATTTTCGCTTACGTGTCGTTTATTTTGTCGTAGAGCGATCGAAGGTAAAAGAGACGAAATGCCGGAAACGCATTCTGTACGTACGTCGGGTGATAGTTGCAGTACCGAATCGAACTATTTCATATCTAGACATCATCAAAACGAACATACGCCAAAATGCTCGGTCGCATTTACCAGTTCGGCCATCGAAATGGCCGATAGGCGTCAATCGGTGACCGTAAAATGGAGACATCCTTCGTTGCAGTTGGACGTATCGTCATCATCGGCTTTAACGGATAATTCTACGAACGTGAAAGTTGATTTAGCATCGCCGGAAGAGATTAATTTAGAAACGGAAATGTTAAAAACGGATTTACAAGCGTACGGTACAATCGTATAACGAATATAACCAACTCGCAGGTAAGTGCGCGGTTAAGCTGGAAATTAATTCTCGGAATACAGAATAAAATTTTACGACGAATTAGGGACATCGTTTATATAAAAGTCTTCCGAAAGTGAACGAAATAGTAATTTTTAAGGAAATTGAACGCTTTAATTTTATTGCCCGTATATATTACGATGTATATTAATATATCGCGACGTTTATTTTTGTTTTATCATTTTTATTATTATTATGAATTTTTTTTTCTTTTTTTTTTTGTTGGTTTGTTTTCAGAATATTCAGTTTGCCATTATACTATATAGTATTTTGCAACTACGTTCTGGACTTCATTTTGAATAAATATTTTTTATAGACGTATGCACACATCAACTAATAATAAATTATTCGAATTTGTGCACGCTCAGATTTTTTTTTTTACATTTTACATTTTTATATTATTTGTTACTTGTTCACTATCGTGCATTGTTAATTGTGTTTTCTAGTTCATTTTTTGCGTTTATTTAATTAATAATTTTTTATTGGAATTCGTATTTTGCGATCGAATGATGTTATTTCGTGTTGAAAAAGAGTCGTAAGTTTGTTTAATAAAGACGTACCGTGTATATATATATATATATATATATATATATATATATATATATATATATATATATATATATATATATATATATATAATATATAAAACTTATGCGCGTGACAATTTTGAGTGCATTACTAAAAAAAATCGCATCAAATGAATATGAAAGACAAAATTTTAAACAATTTAATATTAATAATTTATCCGTATGCATTTCATCGTACTAATATTTTAATTTAGATGCTATCGTTAATTAATAAATGTAATAACATTTTCAAATAATAATAATAATTATACTTATACTAAGAATTGTAACACGGATAATTATGTATTAAATTACTCGCTTTAGACATAAATAAGTATGATAAGTTTCTACATCATATATATATATATATATATATATGTACAAGGGTCAATTGTAAAGTAATGCTAACAAAAAATCAGTGGTAAAAGGGCGATGCGGTTGGTTTTATATGCTATAGACTGAAGTGTTGTTTAGCAGCATAAGAAGTTTCGTTATATTTGGCTCACGCGTTTGTGTTCTGTTACCATGGAAACGAATGGTCTAGTTGCGTGTTCGGTTGAAGCGAAGCTGATCGAATTTCGAGCAACTTGAGAATGCACGCTGAAACAGATTCATTCGCGTTTATTAAACGTTTAATGAGTAATGTGTATGTCCATTAGTGGGTTGCTACTACAACAAATTTGAACCGGAGACCTCTCTCAATTTGCAATAGATCATCATTAGGATGAAAACAGCAATTACCGACGCCGATAATTAGAAAGTTAATGAACTGATTCGCTGCAACCGACCAATTAATCAGGCGAACATTGCAGCCTGTTCGGACATTTGAAGTTTGCAAACTGTTTGTTCTGTTTATGTTAGTTAACTTGATCCCCTCGAGAGTGATACAATGTTGTCTTCGGTCTTTTTATCGGAAAGTTTTCGATGATAGCAGGTAAACTGTTCTAACCTGGTCGTCAATGTTGATATTGCATTCTGCTTTATAATATACTAAATGATCATCTTTATTTAGATATTTATTTCAATCGCAAATTAATACACACACACACATATATATATATATATATATATATATATATATATATATATAATTTATATACATATTTTATGATGATTCAACGGTGTTTACTAAAGTATTGAGATATGTATTATTTGTTACATATGTTAGATATTTTTTTTTTTTTCCGTGCTCGTTATATTTATTTTGGAATTTAATTTTTACTTCTAACTTTATTCCATTTTAGCATATTATTACGACTCGATTTACATTAATCAATTTTGTTTGTTTGCGTTTATGTGTACATTTTTAGTCTTATTTTATTTACATGTTTATAGTTTAGTGTGTATATTAGAATTAACGATTAAAACAATATTAACCAATTTTTTTCACACGTACGTAGTAATATAGTGGAAATGAAGTTGTTACTTTGATATACGTATTATATATTTTAATGTTGACCAATGCTCGCTAAAACCGATAACAACTGCGTTAAAATCACCGATAACTTCGTTGTCTGCTTTGTATCAGCGTTAATAATTATTATTAATCAACGTCATTAGATAATATTATTATTATTTTTTTTTTATAACATATAATTCAAAAACATCTGAGTAATACGAAGATTATGTTTGTGTGCTTTTAAAAAAAAAAAAAAAAAAAAAATTATTTGTACAAATAATTAGTAATTTTATTTTTAGGTGTACGTTGTACGAAACTGATTTACGTAAATCACATATATATAGATATATGTATACGCATGTATAAATACGAATAATAAAAAAAAAAAATGAATTTAAAATAATATCCAAGAAGAAGAAAAAATCCGGAAAATTAGACACTATATAAGCAATAAATTTAAAAATAACAGAAAACATACCGGTTAGGAAAATAATTTATAAACGATGAAAATCCAAATAATGTGTCCAATTCGTCTAGAATACTATTTAGGTATCGATTTGTTTTTTTAATTAATATAAAAGAATACATTACTTTAGTGAGCGATGGTTCTATATTATATACTTTGAACCATTTGTAATCGATTTTTTTTTTATTACATTTTCATATTAGGTTTTATTTATTTTCGATAATCCGTATTTTCTAATATCGTAAGTATAAGTCGTATTTATTACGTCACTTATTTATACTCGCTTTGTTACATGACAATATTCGTCTGTTGTTAGTTCATTTTACGTACGATTTTTATATCTTTTGCTATGTTATGCATTTTGTAATTGATCAAAAAATATGTTTTTTTATTCTTATACACGTTTATAATCGTGTTAATATTAAACATTATCAAGGTAAAAGCTTGTGATATTATTCGATATAGCGCGCACAGTTTATGTTGTTTACGTTTGATATTATTTTATTATTAAAAAAATAAATAAAATAAAATAAAAATAAATGAACAACAATAATTTTGACCGGTTTTCTAGCTCGAAAGAATGGTATATATATATATATATATATATATATATATATATATATATATATATATATATATATATAATTAAATTTCTTCTAAGTGAACGATAATCGTTCTTTTATTTAGAACGAACTAGTAAGTACAATTAGTGTGAAACTGAACTGAGTTTTTAAACGAATAAACGAACTACTACTCTTTGAGTGGCGGTGTTATCACCAGCTCGTTCGTTGACATAATGACGCATCCATGGATTCATCTCAAAACGCCGCTTATTTTCTTTCGTTCGGTTTTAAAGCGCGCATATTTAAACATTAAACAAAAATAATCATAATTTATGGGGAAAAAACATTGAAAATGAAACAGTCTTACTGAATATCTTGAAACGCTGTAAGGGTATGGTAATACGAATATAGATATAATTAAGAAGGTAAACATGAATAAAACACGAACAACGCGAGTAGAACGTACATTTTAATCGCAATGTTAATACAATACTCATATATATATATATATATATATATATATATATAGGTATATATGAACAAACTTTAACATGTATACACGCACACTCCACAAGCAAAATTACGCATCCATGGATTCATTTCAAAACGCCGCTTATTTTCTTTCGTTCGGTTTTAAAGCGCGCATATTTAAACATTAAACAAAAATAATTATAATTTATGGGGAAAAAAACATTGAAAATGAAACAGTCTTACTGAATATCTTGAAACGCTGTAAGGGTATGGTAATACGAATATAGATATAATTAAGAAGGTAAACATGAATAAAACACGAACAACGCGAGTAGAACGTACATTTTAATCGCAATGTTAATACAATACTCATATATATATATATATATATATATATATATATAGGTATATATGAACAAACTTTAACATGTATACACGCACACTCCACAAGCAAAATTACGCATCCATGGATTCATTTCAAAACGCCGCTTATTTTCTTTCGTTCGGTTTTAAAGCGCGCATATTTAAACATTAAACAAAAATAATTATAATTTATGGGGAAAAAAACATTGAAAATGAAACAGTCTTACTGAATATCTTGAAACGCTGTAAAGGTACGGTAATACGAATATAGATATAATTAAGAAGGTAAAAACATGAATAAAACACGAGCAACGCAAGTAGAACGTACATTTTTAATCGCAATGTTAATACAATACTCATATATATATATATATATATATATATATATATATATATATATATATATATATGAACAAACTTTAACATATATACACGCACACTCCACAAGCAAAATTGAAGAATGTAGCAAGGTTTATGCATTGCGGTATTTTAAATCTTGAACGGAAAGAATCATGTAGCCTTCCTCGAATTTGCAGGAGTAAGCCACGCTTTTAAAACTTACAATTACAAATTAATCGAAGACAATTAGCTAACTTCAAACGGGCATGGTCCCCTCTCGCCAATACATATAATTCATTTCTAATTTACTATATATTATTAATATGTGCAACTATGTAATGATGTTCGTAACTGCTTTAAATTAAAAATATTTTAATCTTGACCATAATGAATGACGTTTTTCTTTTAATGATCTATTTATATTCTATAAACTTATCTTTCTAAAGATGTTTTTATTTTTTTTTTTAGAGAAGTAATTTATTTTATTTTATTTTACTAAAGATTTCTTCCTATAAAGATGTATTTTTCTTACTTTTTTTTTTTTTTTTTTATTCTTCTAAGATTTTTATTTTGAAATGGTGTATTTCGTTATCGGCAAGATATATTTTGGTATCCTTGTTTCTGAAGTTGTATTTCTTTCTCTTTCTATATTGTATATTTTTATTATTCATTACTACTATATACTCTTTCTAAATGCATACAGGTAGTCGGTGTGACTATGTTTTTCATCCTATCACTGCTTCTAGATTAAGTACACACATGCTTTTACTTACTTTTTAGCTACACACTAATTATACGCACTTCTATAATTAGTTATACACTAGTCCCCTGTCCTTTATAATAACACCTAGATTCTAAGCAATAAACTAGCTCAATCGGATAAATCCGGATTGGGGAATAAACTAAAAAAATAAATCCATCTATACATCTCTAAACTGTACCGGCTAGCGCCTTCCGTTTATATGTATACGTCGTATATCGTAGAAATACGTCGCACAGACGATCGTACTACTGAACGACTCTTCAAATTGAGTGGAGCGGAGTGAATCGCGTAAAAAAGTCCGATCGCCGAGTTAAACTGGAAATAAGAATACTAAGAATCTCCGAATGGAAACGGATAATTTAAACTATATGTCGAATATGTGTATAACATTACAGAATATACTCAAACGGTAGAACGATGCACACGAATGGTATTTTATAAAATGTTATAGATTGTGCGAAAACATCTGGCTGAAGATGTATGCGCAGTAGATCAAACAGTTCACCGCGATAGTACACGCTAAATGTAATATTCAATCATTGAAAAAAACAAAAACATGAAATACCTGTGATTATAATAAAATTCATCGGTATCATTTCAGACAACGACGTATAGGGCATTTCACAATTTTATTATTATTTAAGAAACAGCATTTTGTATACAAAATATTTTCACGGCTGCAAATCATTTTATATCGTACACGAAAACATTGTATGTATCTCAATAATGTAAGTACCTATCGAAATTAACTGCTATTTAGAAATGTTTAATTAACTTCTATATATCGTAATTTATAATTTCTTTGTGTAGTAAAAATTAATAGATTGTGAAATTAATAATTTAAACATAAATAAGATCGAACGTGTCAAATATATATATCACGATCACGATGCGCTTATATCAATCCACTGCTGGATGTAAGCGTTCCCCTTTTGTTTCCACCTGTAGCGATCTTGGGCCTCGTTTATCCATTTCACACCGGCTGATCTATGTATATCGTCCTGCCACCTTGTATCCGGCCGACCTCGACTTCTGCGTCCTTTTCTTGGAAGCCATTCTGTTATTCGTTTCGACCACCTATCATCGTTTCTTCTTGCTACATGACCTGCCCAATTCCATTTCAACTGCGCTACACGTCCGACTACATCTGACAATTTAGTCTGCTGTCTTATCCATGTGTTGGTTTTCTGGTCTGATATCTTGATGCCCAATATTAATCTTTCGTGGGCTCTCTGTGTCACTGCAAGTTTCTTAACAACATACTTCGTTAGGCTCCATGTTTCCGCTCCGTGTGTAAGCACTGGAAGGATGCACTGTTCGTATACTTTCTTCTTCAAGCTGTTAGGTATATCTTTATTTTTGAGGACAGTACTCAACTTCCCAAAAGCTATCCATTTTTTATTTTTTATTTTCCTATCGTGGAAATATATATATATATATATATATATATATATATATATATATACACGTATATGTGCGTAGTAAAAACGAATGTATTAAATATGTAAAATAACGCGTTATGTGTATAATATGAAGCTATGATTTAATGTTATTTCTTGTTATAGTTTAATTTTTATAAATGTTTTAATAGGAAATTTGACTAAGATTTATAAGCTCTTTTATTGGTTAATATGAGCCAGTTTCGAGGAATAATTTTCCATCGAGCTACTTTTACTAAAATAATTACATAACTTCTGGTACGCGTAAAAAAAACCATCATAAATGGAATCTTGAATGCGTATTGATTTATTTCCTATTTTGAAGTACGCATATTGCTCTGATATAGTAATTAAATAAATATACAAAAAAAAAAACAAAAAAAAAACGGGAAATCGTAAGAAAATTTCCTATAATAATAAAAAAAATCACGTTAGAAATTATAAATACTAAAAATACAAGAATTAAAACATTAAAATGAAGAAAGAAACGATTTTTTTTAAATTTTTTACTTATATTTTGCATAGTTTACGCTGCATATTTAATTAGATAATGATAGACTATAAATAAGGTAAAATCGGATCTCGTTTATTATGATGATTATATTTTAATACAACATAATATCCTGTAATACGACTGTAACAGAATCTGATCTCAATTTAACATATATGATTAAAATTAGACATAATTTTCTGCGGAACATATAAAGGTATAAAATGTTGACTAGCCTAATAGTTACGCCGGTGTCAACTAAAATATACTTAATGGCGAAAGTGGAAATAAAGAACAAATATAAAACAGTCGATATATATAGATATTTCAGTTAATAAGGATTTTGGTCGGATAATTAAATATGACAAAACTTCGGCAACATTGGTGACAAAATATCTATACTGTTCATTACTACTAGATTTTCGTTATTCATAAAATAAAATTAATATATTTCTAACAATTAAGTAAATTATTAAACTAGAAAATTATTTAGAGTTAACGTAAAAATGCGAAATATCGACTTTTATACAATACGTTTTTCCGATATGTATTATCAAAAATTATTTATTTTTAGTTATAATTCACAGCGCTGTTTGTTTTTGTGATAAGTAACTTTATTTATTGTTTAACTTAACGTCCTTTTAATTAAATTGTACTATATAGCAAATAGTTTTGATTGTATATTTTAAAATAGAAGCTTTCTCGAATGAAATTTTATGTTTATAATTAGATGACAAAATTATGGGTGCGTTAACATTTTCATTTACATATGCATTCATAAATACAAATATATATATATATATATAATATATTATTGGGACAGTATGCTTTTGAATATATTTCGATATCGTTAAAAAAAAAGTATATCTGTAGTGCATGTTTGATGATTTACGCTGAACAAAAATAAAAGTTCTATACTATATCAATATTTATATTTAAAAACACGGTCGACTTGTTTCAAGCCAATGAAGCTAATCGAGCGCGCTTTTAAAATATAAATATTATGACACGGTATAACGAGTGTTTTGTATTTTATTTATGTTTCAATTTTAGCATTCTATTTTGATAATAAAAGTCACATACTTCAATGTAATCATTTTACATTTATAATATATATATATATATATATATATATATATATATATATATATACTGTGAATCCAATCAGATATATAAGTTTTTCATCGACTTTATTATAAATAGTAGTTTTTGACATTTCAGAACATGTAAATGTTTGGATACTTTAGCTATTCTAGAATTTTTCGCTCACTTTCTAATAATTTCTATTATAAATTAAGCGTAGTTCTTATACAAACACTTGTAAAAAAAAATCCGCACGAAATATTTACTAACGTTTCAGGGAACTAATTTTATATATTTTACATATGGTAAAGACGTATGTTTTAACGATACAAATTATGCAGACACACGTGAAACTATGATCGATCGTTTGATGTAGGACATATATTTCAATTTAGTTTTTTAGACTTGAAAAAAATGTATTTTATCTTTTTTTTTTTTTTTTTTGTAATACATTCTCTTATCGTGAAAAATATTTTAAAAAATTTTGTAATATTCTAATTTTTTATTCATAACGAATGTTCCGGTTTTTAGGTATTCGAGCAAAATGTTTATTTTCAAATAGTCAATTATATAGATGCGAATTTCGATTGATTTTTCCGCCTATTTTCCAGTTGAAATGTTGCAAATTTTTTCATTCGTAGTAAGTGATTCAAATTTATAATATACTTAGGAAAGCGACACAAAATTTTACGATTACACAAAACGGACGAGAATTCGTCTCTACAGGAATATGTATAATGTAACTTAGCATATAAAATCGAATTTCAATCTTAAATATATAAAAAACGCGTGAAAAATGAACAAAAATTCGAATATTGAAACTGTACATTTTAGAGAATTCAAATTGTAACACATCAGTAACATTTATGATTTATTTTTAATTACGAATTTGTTACTATTTATAATACCGGGGGCTTTAAAGTTTATTTCTGATTTTATACGCATTATAAATTATAAGCTAGTAAACATGCAAGTTTTAATCTCAAACAATCGTATATGTATCATTTTAACTATGAAACGAATATTATATCGAACTATTATCGTCGCTTATATAACATTGGTAATCGAAAAAAAAAAAAGCATGTGTATATAAATAATACTCTTTAGTAATTGTTCCGTATGTTGCACTCATTAATTTATCCGTCCTGTTTGAAACCGTAAAAATTAAAATGTTTTTTTTTTTTTAATATATAAAATATCTGAAACGAGTAATTTATTAAATTGCAAAAATAATTAAATATATCAACGTCATATTTAGAAACGTATTCATACTTGAATATTTGAACATTTTTATGTAATTAAATGTTTTGATTACAAAAAACAGTTAAAATCACTAAACTTTATTTATTAAGCAAAGCTTTTCGGCAACTACGCCATTATCAAGCTATATATAAATAAAATTAAATATATAAAAACATAAAATATTAATTTAAATCTAAGTTCACAATTTGTACGTTTACCACAGTCACTGTCAGATAGTTTTAAGTATTTATAATTCATTTATTATGTAAAAATTGTGAACTTAGATTTAAATTAATATTTTATGTTTTGTATATTTAATTTTATTTATATATAGCTTGATAATGGCGTAGTTGCCGAAAAGCTTTGCTTAATAAATAAAGTTTAGTGATTTTAACTGTTTTTTTGTAATCAAGTATAAAAAATCACTACATTCCACAGTCTAAACTTTATTAAATATTTTTCTTCTCATTTCGTTTTAAAAAACTTGCAAAATTTTTCGATTTACAATGCTTGAAAATGGAACTGTCGAAAAGCTTTGAAATAAAAAAAAAAAATTTTACGATTAAACTGTGTTATATTTTGTTTGGTTAATAATTTATAAAATCACTACTCTCCTATATATTCAACATTATTTACAAATTTATACTTTTTCCTTCAAATTTAATAGGCATTTTATAAATGATTTTAAAAAGACGACTTTAATCAAATATTAACTTTTTTTTTTTTTTTTTTTAGAAATTTCCAATGTTTATAATTTATAGCTTTGAGAGGCAAAATTGTCGGCTAGTTACTTTTATTTTGATTTAATAGTTAATAGGTAATTTTCGATTTAATCGGTTCTTGTTCAATACTATTATACACAGACATAATATGTGTGTGTGTTTGTTATGTTAGTAGTTAAATGTTATATAACTTTTCTGTTCATTTTATCTTTTGTTGTATACGCGTTAATTAGGTAATTTCTTAGTGAATGTGTGTAATGGGGAATTTTCGTATTTTCTGTCTATATGTAGAGGATGCCGGGGATAAATTATGATTTATTTTTAATTTAAAAATGACGTTAAAGGCGTGTAATTTTTAGTAAGTTATACATTTATGAGATTTATACGAATTGCAGACAATCATCGGGTTAAATGTATATATATATATATATATATATATATATATATATATATATATGTGTGTATAAAAAAGAATTTATAATGTCACGATGGCATAGTTGCTAGAGTGCTCGATCATCATTACGTAACTCTTAATTATCACGAATAAATTAGTGGCACCTTATTCCGTATAACATCATATGCGCATCTTGCATATAATTAGTGCCTTGTTAGCTCATTTTATACGTAAAAATAAACGTACAATGTGCTTGTCACGATATAAGGCATCGAACAATACGACAATGTTGGTGATGATTGTACGTAATATTTTTTTTTTCTTTATTTTTAATTGAGTTTAGGTTATAAAACCATTACTACTCATTGTACATATAAATTAATATAAACTAATAACAAATGAGTTATAAAATAGAAAGATAACTAAACTAAGACATATAAGGAAAATACACTATACGAGGATGTAAAGGTTACAAAATAATATTGGATTTATGTATATAAGAGGCCATATTAACACGAGAGGATTATTTAAGCA
>CM065054.1:55845100-56012600 GCA_032883995.1 Coronaproctus castanopsis
AAAACTACAGATATGGAAAACATTTGTAGAAAAACCATATAATGATAGAAAGAAAAGCGCTGAGGAAAAAGAAGTAAATGATGATGAAAAAGGGGGGGGAAATATGAAATTTTTAAATCTGAGGTGGAATCCGCAATAAAAAAAGCAAAGACAAAAAAGGCAATCTGGACGAAGAAAACATGTGAAAACTGACTAACTTATTTAATGCAACATATAACACACGGGAATTACCGAAGGAGTGGCTAAAGTCAATGTTTGTAACGTTACCAAAAAAAAAAGTCAACGGCAAGCACATGAGAATGATTAGCCTCATGAGCCATCTATGAAAAATATTTGTAAGGATAATACATTCCAGAATTTGAACGAAATGTGAAGAAAATTTAAACGATACTCAGTTCGGATTCCGACAAGGTCTCGCAAGTAGGGAAGTACTTTTAGCCACCAATACGCTCGCTCGAAAATATCGGGAGTATAGGAACAATATGTATGTATGCTTCCTGGACTAAGGCGTTTGATAGAGTAAGGCATGATGAATTGAAATTCTGGAACAACGCAAGATTAACGCTTTTGATCTTAGAATAATTTAGAAAATATATTGGAAACAAATAGCTAATGTATTAATAGATGGAAAAGAGACTGAGGCAGTGCGCAAATAAACAGAGAGGAATACGACAAAGTTGTATCCTGTCGCCTCTTTTGTTTAATGTTTATTCGAATGAAGTATTTAAACAGACGTCCAATGGAAGAAAAACAAATTTTATGATAATAAGTCGCCAGAAACAACCGTTAACGAAAATATGAATTAACGGCAAATAAATCGAGCAGTTACAGGAATTTAAATACTTGGGCAACATTATAACAAACAGGCTAGACTCGTAGACAGAAATCAGACGCAGAATTATATATGCAAAAATAGCTTTTCAACGACTAATCACTTTAACTAATCGAGCAATCGATATAAGAATCAAGCAAAGAATGCTGAAGTGTTATGTTCATGCCGTTCTGGAACATATACGCAGCTAAGTCTTTCAAATATCTAGCAGCATGTGAAATGTGGTTCCGCCGTAAAATGTTACATATCCCCCGGATATGAAAATTAAATAATGATGAAGTACTGAAGAGATACAGACAGATATCTAGTAGAAGAAATAAAGAAATGAAAAATAAGTTATTTTTGTCATATAATTAGTATAGCAAGTATTGAGCTGTTTAATAATTCAGCGATGGATAGAGTGTCAGGGAGGACCCGGAAAAAAGAAAATGACGTGGTTACAAAATATAAAGCGGTGGACGTGGCTTGAAAGTATTGAAAAGCTGAATATCAATGCTATGAAGTCAACGCGCAGTAATGCGTAAGACACACGAAGAAGAATAATTATTTTTTAATAACAAGCTTATGATATATTTCACAAGATGCATCTTTTCCTTATATATTTAAGTGAAACCTCTGACCATTGACAAATATTACAGTTAATCTACAGTCGACGGAATTCCGTTTCTTCTCCATTTTGTGCTCCAATTATTTTAGACATCGTGAATGATCGTATTAATTTCTAATTTCATTTAGAATAAAAAAATTTCTAATAATAAACTAACCTAAAAAATTGACGGTTTTAACCACATACAAGTAGTATTATAATAATAATAATAATAATAATATTTAGAATAATATATTTAGGTTACTACTTTGTAGTTATGGTTGGAGCTTCGTGAAACAAACATTGGACGTCTATTGAATGATTATACTTTTATAAAAACGCATTCGTGAAAATAAATAAACGAATAAAATATTTAATTCCACAGTATAATAATAATAATGATTAGTGGAGCGGGGCATCTGGTAGTAATTGTTTTGCATTTGGTTCCCCTTATTGTGAAAAATAAAAACGAAATTTTTTAAAAATATTAACCTAATAAAATACTTTATTCAACTATACATCAGATACATCTAGCGAATTTTCAACTATTTAATAATCTGTAATGAAATAGTTTAATAAAAATTCAACAGATGGCTCTATTACATAGTTACATAAAGTATTTTTGTAAAAAATGATTAAATGCAGTAATTTCTGTAATATCATCGCGCTTGATATTTTCTTTTAAATATTTTTACTGTTTTGAAATGTTTGGAATGTAATGATTTAAAAACAAAATAAATAAACAACAAAAAGTAGTTCGAATCACTAAAATTTTTCTTTATGAAAAATTAAAAATCTTTTCAGATGTTTTAAGCCATTATCAAGGGAATATATAAAAAAATATATATTAAAAATCAACCGATAAAAACGAAATCAGTCATGAAATTTAGTAGACTTACACTGGGATAATGAGTTAAAATGGAAAGAACACGTAAACAAACTACTGATTTCAATTTCTGCAGACACGAATATGCTGAGAAAATTGGCTCACACGTCGTTCGGAGCGGATAAAAAAACCTTATTACATTTGTTCAAATGCCTCATAAGATCAAAGCTGGACTACGGAAGCGTAATATACGGCAGAACCATTAAAAATACCACATTGAGAAAACTGGATATCATCTGTAATACAGCAATTAGAATATAGCCATCGGTGCTTTTCGTACAAGTCCCGATTGACAGTCTTTATTGCGAAGCTGAAGAATGGCCTCCGTTTTTAAGAAGAAAATACCTTATTAAAAAATGGAATATACACCTACAAACACTTTTCCAACTTCCTGATAACTTTCCTATTTCAGAAATTCCTGATTTAATTTATAAAAATCACACGCAATATCCTCCCTGGCATCTCTCTTTTCCATCCAAACCGACACATCTCTAATGCATTCCGCAATAAAGTCGCTCTCTGCAGATCAAATAAATATCCGCATTGAACAATCCATAGATAAATACAGAGGATGTAAAAAAATTTATACCGACGCATCTAAACTTAATACATATTGAGGTTGTGCGGTGGTTTTAGAGGATCATATTCTTCGCTACAGCTTGCCTCCACAGTACTCGGTATTTTCCGCTGAATTATACGCAATCTACCTTGCTGTATCCGCTGCGGTCAATGAAAATCACAATGATAATATGTTCTGATTCACTATCTTCCATTATGTGTTTCAACCCTAATTCTTCCAAAATCCATCCTATTGCTATAAAAATATTGAATCTCTTGTACCAACACCCTACTATGAAAATAACCCTAATATGGATTCCAAGCCACACAGGTTTCACATTAAGTGAATTAGCTGATAGAGCAGCTAAAGAGGCAGCTCGAATCCAACCTTATCCCTTAATACCTATACCTGAGGCAGATGCAGTCACCTCCATCAAATATATAGCAAATAAATTATTTTGTGATCTGTGGAATGCAATTCCTCCAACGAATCATCTTAGATCCATTCGCTCCTCTCCTCTTCCTTGGAAATATTCGGCGCAAAGCAGAAAGGATCAGGTAGTACTTTCCCGTATTCGTATTGGTCACACTGCACTGACTCATGGTTATATTCTAAGTAGAACAGATCCACCTCTGTGCGCTCATTGCGCCCGAACCCCCTTAACACTCCGGCACTTGTTCTTTGACTGTCCACAATATTCCGTATACCGTCCCCAAAACTTCAATGGTAGTTCATTCAAAACAGTTCTATCTGATGATCCAACTGCTGTAGGAAGCAGCACTTCAGTTTCTTCGAGCTATAGGCATGATCAATCTAATCTAACATTCATTTTTCCATACGGGTGCTTCTGGCCATAGCAGCAGTACATAGTACCCGTCCAAAAAAAAATATATATATATATATATATAAATGTAAAAAATATAACTTAGATTTACAAAAATTATATGGATAAAACAGTATTCTTAAATAATCTGATCGTGAATGTGATAAAAGAACACAAACAAAAATCAACAATATGACATTTATGCATAAATAATAAAGCAATAGCCTTTTCGATTATATTATCACAATTTACAGCTAATTTCTCGATATTTTAATTATTTGAATCATTATTATTATTTATATATTTAATCTTTTGTCAAGTAACTTTTTATTGTTTTAAATTAAATTTATATATTATACGTAAACTTGTGATTATTTTTATTTTTATGATTTTGTTTTTCTAATAATTTGTTTAATTTTCTATTTATGGAATCATATTCGTTTATTGTTTTATATAATTATTTTCTAATTCTGATATAACTGATATATTTTTCTACTATATCCTATAATATTAATTAAGGTATCATTTTTAATATTTTTAATCGTGTTGTTGTTTATGTATAAATATCATATTGTTGGATGTTTTTGTTGATTTTTATTTTAATTGCTTTGTGTTTGTCTATGTATAAATTTTATAGTGCCGACTATGTTGTTTACGACATTCATTATCAGATTATTTAAAAATCCCGTTTTATCATTTTTGATCATTTTTTAAAATTGTGTATCTAATTACTTTTTTTTTTTTTACATTTAGATATATTTGCATTGCTTACTTTTTTATAGTCACTTGATAATGGCTTAACAGCCGAAAAGCTTTGTTATTTTTCATAAAGAAAAATTGGAGTGATTTTAACTCCTTTTTTTTGTTGTTTATTTTTACTGTTGTTAATGACTGGACATTATTTTAGATTTTCGCTATTTTATTTTAAATGAAATATATATATATATATATATATATATATATATATATATATATATATATATATATTTGTTGTTATCTTCTAGTGGGTACTTGAGGATTTTTTTTTTTAAATAAAACAGATCGTTTAAACGATTTTGTAATGGGCGTAATCTCTGACGCATTCAAGTTCAATTTATCCCGCTACATTTTTTTCAAATCATTCGGTAATTGGTTTTCGATTTTCTGCATCGATTATTGTATATTTTCGATTATAAGCGTGATACTCTTAAAATCTATGTTTTTTTCTTTTTCCTTAAATTGAGGGAATGGTGACCAGTCGATATTTATATATGTATTCATAAAAAATGGAGTATGCTTTACAATTATCAATAAATAAATTCAAAATTTACTGGAATGTTGCAGATTTAAAAGAAACAATAAAAAATAAGTTACAATCGCTAAACGTTTTTTCTTATAAAAAATCACTAAGCTTTTCGGCTGTTAGGCCATTATCAAGTGAATATTTAAAAAGTTAAAAAATATAAAATGAAAAAATATTAATTTAAGTTTACAATTCACAAAAAATCAGCAAACTGAATAACAAAAAAAAAAAAAATTTTGCGATTTTAACTTATTTTTTTTGTTTATTTTAATTTCAAAAATCACTACATTTTATAAAAATGCTGAAAATTTGTTCACCTTTTTCTTGAGGTTGTGACTTACCAAATAACAATATGTTTATGAAGAAGATTAATCGGTGTTCAGTTCTGAAAATTAGGCTTCTTATTAATTTGAAAACATGTCCTTAGTCGTAAATCTCAAATTTTTAAATATATGACTCATATATAATAAACCAATTAGTGCCTTTTATTTCTGTAACAGACGTCTTTAAAAAATACTATATCATTATACACACAAGGCCTATATTTTTTAACGGGCTACTCCAACAAACAAGTGACATTTTTTCAAACAAAGCAATTATTACCGGATAGATAGTTATAAATATCAGTATAAAAAAAGACTCCTAAACACCGTCAACGCCAAATTTGAACGCTAGGCCCCGTAAAAATAAGGCAAGGATTGATGGGGTCATTTTTACCTAGACGTTTAAGCATGGTATATAAAATGTGATTTCTGAATCACTGTTACTGGCATTAACGTTACTCGAAAATAACTGTTTTTATTAAACTTTATTTAATCACTGTTACTTAAATTTATGTTAGGAAGTTACTTTCGATGGTAACGAATGTTTGAAAATAATTTTCTAATTACTTAATCACCATCGTTACATTTATGGTTTCACGACTAGACATGATTTTGTTTTTTATATTTTATTAACGATCAGTAAAAATGTAACTATTGTCATTTTAAAATGGTGTTTAATGATTATAAATGTGAAAATGAAAATTTACTTATGAATAAAAAATTATTATTTAAATTCCATAATTAGCTAAATGTTGTACACTTTACATCCATATTATAAAAGAAAAACTCACAAAGTAACAATTAGGAGTAACTAACTAACGACAAACAAACAATTATAATATACATTTATATTTTTAGCTGCATCAGCTAGACTCTAATTGATCTGAATGTCAAAAAAATAATTTTGTCAATTTCTTCCAATAAAATTATATCTCTTCTATGTTAACGCGATAAATTAATAATTATCATCTTACTTTTGATATTTGAAGTAGAATTTAGAGCAGATATTAAAAATAAGTTATCTATAAACTCAAATAAAAAGTAAAACAAACTTCCCAAAAGTAATTACAGAACAGAAGTAAAATTGTTCACTATATTTAAAAACTAGTCACAAATAATAATAATAAAAAATGTAATTATAAAGTTGCAATAAATAGACGGACGAACAGTTGATCAAGCTAATAAAAACTGCATCGGTCTCGGGGTAACGATTGACTTAAGCGCTAAAAAGAAGACAATTTTTTAAATTTAATTCTCGTTTCACCATATGTAAGGAAATGTTCAACTTCCTTTGCTGCTTATTGGCCAGAACAAGTATTTTGCTGTTTGAATAAATGGCCGCACCGTAACCATACATAGCCTAAATGAGGCCTTTATACAGTGTGGAACGTTCTTTGAAAGCCAGGCCCCAAGCATTTTTTTGTATATATAATAATTTATTAAAAATTCTCATACATTTCATAAAAATATATTGAAAATGGGGTATAAACGTTAATTTTTCATCAATTAAAATACCAAGGTATTTTAATGATGACGTATGTATAACGCGAGAATCAGATAATAATTCCATCTCCTTGACCCGGCCAATAAGAGAAGCATTGCCAAACACAGAAAATCTGCATTTGGTGGGGGAAAACATGAATCCTAACTCAGCAACTACACTCTTCAAGTACTTAGAAATACATGCGAGAAGTAGAAGTGATGAAGATCTCTCTGCTTTAAACACTAAACACATCATCGGCATAGGAAATTAGTTGACACGTAGCATTTACATCGAAACAATATTTATCAACATTATAATGTATATTGGAATACAAAATATTCCATATAGTAGGTCCAAGGATAGAACCCTGTGAGACTCCACATGTAGGTGCCCTTGTACTGGGCGATGATCCGAGCTTAAGTGTCGCGGAACAATTATTAAAATAATCTCTGATAATATTAATGACAAAAGGATTAATACTATTATTTTTAAGTACATCGACAATTGCAGACCAACAGAAATTGTCAAATGTCCCTTTAATATCATAAGAGATCACAACAGCCGAGGAACCATCAGAAATATAATTCTCGATCGTTGAAACTAACGTATATGGAAAATAGGCCTATAAGCCGACAACTCCGAAGGATCTCTACCAGGCTTAGAAAGCAATCGACTTCCAACAATCCGGGAAAAGACCAAATTCTAAAGATTTTCGAAATAAAATGGGCAGTAACGAAGGAAAACAAGAGTGTATTTTTTTAACCAAGATATTGCTAACCCTATCGTCAGTAGGCGCGTGGTATGTCCACCTTTACTATAACGGACACTCTATTATTAATAAAAAATCAATTGAAAATTAGTTAAATCACTAATATTTATTTTCTTAAAGAAAACATAAAGCTTTTCGGCATTTACGCCATTATCAAGTGAACCATTTTAAAACATCAAAATTTTAAAAATATAAATTAAATATAATTACTTAAAAATATGCGATGGTGATTGTGAAAATATGATCCAAAAATGGTGTCTGCTTCTGTCCTATCTATTTTTTGATTTGTTGAAATTTAATATCGATATATTTGTTTATTAATTTTGTTTTTTTATATTAATTTTTTCTTCAATACTATTTTCCGGATTCTGTAAAAGTTGTGTACTGGTGGAATTTTAAATTTTTCATTAACTGTTGCGATGCATGATGTCCAAAAGTAAAATATAAAATATAAAAATATTCGAACGCAAAAATTTTTTTAAAAAATTAATATAAGGTATATAATTATTTTTAATCAGAATTTCATCATTTTTCAAATAGGGCTCTGCCAGTGTACACACATCCAAATTATCATTATAAAAATTTCTAAGAAACAATGCCTGACAGGCATTCGAATTGTCAACATTAAGGTATTAACAACTAACTTGCCGCATAGTCAATCCTAGCTCTCATGTCCTCCCGAGCTTTAAACAAACAGGGGCAGTTCTTATTAAAGGTAGCATGATCAACCGCCTTGAACATTATACCTAAGCTCTCCTTATCAGCCAACTTAGAATCTAGTTCCTGCTATGAGCAGGATGACTTAATATTATTAAATGTGCAAGTTGAGCAGGCACCATTATCGCAATGTAATTTATGAAAGCTAATATATGATTGAGGCTTTGCAATACTTCTCTGGATGCCTAAATTTACCACAGGTTTTACACTGTCTAGCGCTGACTACATCGATAAATGGGAGTGATTCCCAATTAATACGAATTCTTCTACCTTCCGGCAGGAGCTTATATTGACATGGCGCAAGTTGAACGTACATTCTCGATGCGCTCGATACTTTTGTAATACTGACTGGAGCAGCTCCTGTCTACTCAAAAATGTGATCCTTCACATCTTGATCGGTTATATTATTTGTATGGAAAAGGAGAATCGTTGGGTTAAGGAGTATCTTCTCTTTGACCATATACTCCAGAATTCTATCCTTGATTAACGTAGCCAGCTTGTTTGAATCGGTCTTAGTTGACGTATTTGTTGTTAATTTTCTTAAAGAAAGTCACATTAATTCTTTCCTTCTCTAACAAGACCATAGCCTTTAGTTGGCCAAGTATCTTATTTGCATCTTCGGACCTGAGTATTGGCATATTTTTAGGCGCAACTTTCTTCTTCCGATCACTCACTAGGGCATTCCTGAATGAGACCCCTGTTGCAGGTAATTTGGAAGAGTGCAAAACAGCAGTAACCGCCGATTATAGTAGTGTAAAAGTTTTCCTAAAATCTCTCATAGCCAAATTCTGGAGTCGTGTGCGGAAGTCGAGTCAACAAAACCACCTGATATCTGAAACTTTATTAACGAATAAGTAAATATCTGGGAGGTTTAATTGTCTATGCGTCTATTGAATTTTTTTGTACCTAGGAGCATTCAATATAATTCTGCAACACGAGAACGACTTGTAACCTTCTGTAAGTACTATCGAAGATTGAAACTCAAACTGGACACGCACTTGTTAATCCTTGGTCGAATTATAGTAGTTGTAAATCCGCTTTTTGTTGGCAGTATTAAGATATGACCTCCGATGAAATATTGGCGAAAGCATCCGCATGATCTTGTATGCACTATATCTACAGGCTAGTTTTTTGTAGTTGGTGGAGGTTAGTCGAGAGTCCAAAGTTTTCATTATGTTTTCTTAAGAAACTAACAAAATCGTTGTTATTCAGTGTTGCTGCTGATAAGAAAAATGGTTATATTGTATTCATGAAGTTATAAAGTTTGTTGTAAAATTATATATTTTATAAATTTATTCTAGATAAATAAATTTCGATTTCATTATTTCATACCTTGTATAAAAAATTATTTTGAAATATTCTAATTAGTTTTTTAATTGAGTCTACAATTTTAAACTAAATTCTAAATATGACGGTTCAAATCGTTTGATTACAGCGTGCTGTTGTGTGGCCTAATAATTTCCTTAAATTGTTATAACCACCGTTGTTTAATGTTAATGTTGTGTTTCATCATTGTTTGTTATTATATGCGTTAATTTTTTCGGTTTCTGTGTTTTAAATATGGAGACAATTAATATATATATATATATATATATATATATATATATATATATATATATATATATATATATACAAATTGTGTGCTGACAGATATCGTTTACGGTACAAATTAAGGGAATGGGTGTTTGTACCGAAGGATGGAGATTATAAATGTGCAAAATGCTCCCAGGCCCTGAAATTATATAACGATGTGAAAAGTGTCAATAGTTCGTCGTGACGTTGAAAAAAATTATGTCTAAAGGTATAATAAGTGACAGCTTTGCGACCCTTTGTCATGTCGAAGTAGCACCTTCTTTGAGCGTTCCCACTTGTCGATGTTTAAATTTGTAAGACTTGTGAACTTGTAGATGAGCAATATTTCATTAATTCTGATTGCACAATAGTTAGAGAGATGTGCATAAAGACGTGCATTAAATGGCCATTTTTCTGTCTTGAAATCTTAGTAAAGCATTTCCTACTAGATGAAGAAGGTAGTGTTTTAGATTGGCCGGGAAGGATTGTTGAGATTGATGAATCTCAACAAGCGGAAATATCATAGATATAAGTCTGTAAAGGATGCTTGATGTTCGGGGCCTACCAATATGAAACTGGGCACGTTTTCATGTCCGTAGTAACCGATAGGTTTGCTGCTACCCTCGTTCCACTTATATAGAAGTGGATATTGTCTGATATGGTTATCGTGTTTCAGACTGCTGGAAGTCGTATGATGATGTCTGTGACATCTGCGACACTTGAAAGTGAACCACTCATTCACTTTTAAGTATCCGGTAACTAGAGCATATACCAATAACATAGAGAGTTCATGGAGAGCGGCTAAAGTTGCCATTTCTTGTGCTGGACGAACAACGGCGGTACATGTTCTAGATAATATTTAATAGTAGTGATCAGTAATTAAAGTTTAATGCCTATGTCGAAATCTGACTGAAGCATATACCAATGACACATAGAGAGTTCATGGGGAGCCGCCAAAGCTGCTGTTCCTTGTGCTGGACGAACAACGGCGGTACATGTTCTAGATAATCTTTAATAGTAGCGATCAGTAGTTAAAGTTTAATGCCTATATCGAAATCTGTGCTATATTATGTGTTATTGAAAAATGTCATTTTATCGAAAAATGTTTGGCATTGATCGAAAAATAATTTCACTACTGGTCGTTTTAATATTGGAAAATGTGTTTTTCGTCCAAAATTCGGGATCTAAACTGCGTATTTATCATAAACTCGTAAAAGTTCTAAACGTTTCATATGTTTTAGTCGCAGCCTGGATATTATATAGTCGTTAGACGCTCTAAATATTGCAGGATTTTTACAAATTTCTTCCTCTTCTGAATATTCTCCACTGTTTATCCTGGTTAACCGTTCGACTTCTTTATTTCACTATTAGCTCTGCTTCTTGGAAAAATACTAAATTAAATGATTCATTATTATTGGAAGGATTTTTTCTTTTTTTGGTTTGTAAATATAGTTTTTATCCTTATGTAAAGTAACTTATGAAGAGGAAATCCAAAAGAATTCCAATTTTATTTAACGTTTTTTCTTTACGTTATAACAAAAGAAATAATAACAATAAGACTGATTATTATTATTATTATTATTGTTGCTGTTGTTGTTGTTGTTGTTTACGCGGAGGTTACTCTAGTAACTTCGGAGGACGTTTTCTGTATCGAAAATATCTTTACGGCATCTACAGTTGTTATACCTTAACGTTGCGATTTTGTGTGACGCTGGTTTAAACGAAACGTATTTTGCGTGTTCGAAATGAATACCGATAATAGTGGTGGTAAATCTAATAGCAACAAGTTTTTGTCTAGAATGAAAGGTAATCTACGTCGAATTTTCAAAGGTATATATCTTATTATTTGTTTTTTTTTTCTTTATTCGATAATTCGTTAGTTAATTAATTAATTTATTTATTAAGAGTGTACACGAAAGGACTATTCGACTACCATATGGGGCTCATTCCTAGAATACTTGTACACCTTAGAATTAATCGAGGCTTGGATAAATTAATGTATATATTGCTTCCCTAAACACGATAAAAAATTTAAAAAAATTTGCTGAAAATTTTTTTTGTATATACATTACACTCTTTCAAATTTTGCTTTTAAGTATGGTTATACAGATGAAATAGGTCGAACTTTTTCTCCGTTATAACGGTAGTGCCGATTGGGTTAATATAGTTATTGTTTTATTTTAAAAAGTTAATATAATAATTAAAAAAAATTGTTGTTCGATTGGTTAGAAGTGCGATTAATGAAAAACACGAGAATTCATCATCCAAAAATCACATTTAGAAATGTCAGCTAATCTAATTTCCCCCAATAAGTCTAATTCATCAGTTACATTAGGTGGAAGCCATTACTTTATAAGTGTAATTTTACCGGTTTTTTCTTTCAATATTAACCGTTGGTTATTATTATTTTCTTATGTTTCTACATTTTCCATCGTCCTAATTTTTACTTAATTCCGTTATTTCCTCTTTATTCTATATCCATGCTTCATCATAATTTTCTTTCTATAGAACCTCCAAAAATGGATTTGCGCGGTTTGTTAACTCTAACTCGTTAAAAATAGTCATTTTTGACATTTCCCGAGGGGGGGGGGGAAAGCGAAAATTGGGGGTGTAATAGTATTCTAGGCATCTACCGAAATGTGTGAAAAATTGAAGTTAATTAAAATATTTTTAAGGATGTAGTTATTACCCTATATATATAATTTTATATATATATATATATATATATATATATATATATATATATATATATATATATATATATATCTGTGTGCTGTATACTGTGAGAGGCCAGTAGCACAGTTTAACTATAAATTAAACTAATACATTAAGTGTTAAATACACTTAATGAAGTTATTACAATAGGTGTAGTATATTTGTCTGATTGAGGAAAGTTAGGAGATTATTAAGGTTAGCAATGGGACGTATTTCATTGATCGTAATAGGAAAATTAAGGTGAGAACTGAGAATGTTGTAGGTAGGACAATAAAGGACAATATGGGATAAGGAAAGTTGGATATTACAAAATGAACACATGGGAGGGTTAGTCTTGTTGAATACGTAACAATAAGTTAATTTGGAATGACTGGTTCGCACTTTTATCAATGCTACTTCTTCTCTACGTGATGACGCACTAAGGTGGATCAGCCAGACTCCGCTGAATTGCCGTAATTATGAAAATCTAGTCTTGACTTGTTTGATTGCGCAATTTTTTAGTAGATTAAGTATGTCACTTGGTGGCATCGGTAGAAACTCAACTTGCGTCATATACGAGGCATCTCTGGCCGACTGGTTTGCTCCTCGTTTTGGCGAATACAGCTGTGTCCTGGTATCCAGATTATATGGAATTTTTCTTTTCCGAGATAATGAAATAATCATTTTAGCTATAAGGTAAATTATTCTAGATTTGCTGCACACTTGATGAATTGAACATAAGGAGTTGGTAAATATAGCAACTTTAGCACTGGTTTCGTGTGAAGCTATCAATACAGCGTGCATAATAACAAAGAGTTCGCATGATAAAACTGAAAAGTAGCAAGGTAAAGATAAATAACTTGTATCATCGTTATGTATGATGGCACAACCACAGCCATTAATGTTTTTGCACCATCAGTGTAGAGCACTGTACGTCCTATGAAGTTTGAAAGAAGGTTCTGAAAAGTTTCTTTTAATACATGTGTTGAGGAGTGGCGGTACGTAAGGAGCAAAGTATCAGTAAAAATGGTTTGGATGTACCAAGGAGGAGTTAGGAAAGGATTGATCGGATCTACGGGTGGAATAGGAGGGATCTGAAGGTTATTAATTGAATTTTCTATTTTTGTGAAAAATTTGTTAAACGCCTGTAGTTTGAAATGGCCATGATTGGCGTTCGTTGCACTCATTGGTAATTGTGCTGAACCAAGTAAATGTATATAGCATTTTAGAAGGATGTAATGTCGATGCAGATCCAGTGGTAATACAGAATGAAATAAGTAAATGACCAGTGTTGTTGGGTGTGCGTCGAGTAGCAGCCTTAAGAGCTTTAAGATGTATTATATTTAATGTTTGTAATAGCGTTTTATCAGCAGAGGAATATGCAGAGATGCCCTAGTCATACTTAGAACGTATTAAAGTCTTTTTATATATATATATATATATACTTCTATACGTTGTACCGATAATTATATGCCACAACCAACGGTGATGAATAGAAGAAGTTGGAAAGATAAAGAAGAGGCAAAAAGGAAGAAATATATGCGACTAACATAACATAACCGGTGAGATAAGTTAGATCGAGGATGAAAAAAAGCACAACGAGTATATTGCATTTATATTAAATTAAGTTGATACATAAGTAGTGCTATTTGGGAAAAAATTAACTATTTGCTCAAGCGATCGGCAAGGCATCACGACACCATTTCACCATTTCCGTTTCTTGAATCGCTTGAGTTGTCCGGTAGGCTAAGCGTATACGTTCGATTGATATTTGGATTTGAGGTAAAATGTAGTTTATTGAAAAATTTTTGATACTGCTGTATATACACATCGTGGACATACGGAATTTGTAAATCGGAATGAAGCGTCAGGTTTGAGACATACCTCGGAGCAGATGCGATGGTACGCAATATCTTCGACTGTTGTTGCTGAATACGTAGAAGATTACTTTTACTTGTCTTCTGTATAATTCTATAGCGTAAATTGGCGCCACAATTGCGAGATAGATATTTCTTTTAGATTTTAAGTTTAATGGTGATTTTGCAGACAATAATGGGGATACATCAGTCTAGTACGCGCTATTATATTTTTCCTAGTTTGAGCTACATGAAAACGGCACGTCAGCCGTCTATCCATGTACATGCCAAGGTATTTGATAGAGTCCGTCTGCGACATTACAGTATCGTGCAATTTTAATCTAGGACATGTAACTTGTCTTGTAGTAAACGTAATGTGTTGGCTTTTCATCGGGTTGAATGTTATACGCCAGTTTTGTGCCCATTTCACTATTCTATCTATACCGCTAGGCTAGCATAATGCGGATTACTATTAACAACAAGGATGGTTATGTCATCTGCAAATGTTGCCTGGACCGTTTGATTCGATGTGGGTATGTTGGCAGTGTAGATTGAGTATAGCAATGGTCCAACTATACTACCCTGAGGTACAGATGAAGTGATACTAAATGATCGACCAGATAAGTACGACCTAAAGAGCTCATAGAGATTTTTGGGAAGAAACTGACGTAGTTTGAAGAGCAGACCTGGGTGCCAAACCTTGTCGAACGCCTGGGACACATCTAAGAATGCTGCATAACATATTTCTTTTTTTTCGAACGCTGATGAGATCATATCTATTAGTCTATGACACAGCTGCACCGTTGAGTGCGCTGTGCGGAAACCGAACTGATGATTTGGTATTAAATTAACTTTTTGAATTAATGGTTCCGCACGATATAATATTAATCTTTCTAGAATTTTTGACAGTGAAGGACGGAGACTGATCGGTCGATATGAGATGTGTCAGTCTGCAGCTGACTTGTGTATCATGATGATGACAGATTTTTCCAATTCTTTGGAAAGTATCCGAGGCTTAGTATACTATTAAATATATAGCACACGAATATAATTGCTTTTTTTTTTTGGTAAGTGAGAAAGGATTTCTCCAGTTATTTCGTGTCAAGTTCTGGAGCATTCTTTTTGGGAGCTGTCTGTATGCATTGTAATACTTCTTTCGGTGTAGCGTGTTTTATGATGCGTTGAAATTCTAATGGTTTGTGTGTAAGGTGTCTTTCACAAATCTTGAATGCCCTCTGTTTGCGCCAGGGGATTCGGTTTGAACGTGTTGCTAAGATGTTGGACAAAAGTGTCAGCTTTCTGCTTATCAGTTAGTGCCCAGCAATCGTTATTTAATTTTATATTAAATAGCTCAGGAGTTGGCACCAGTAACTTTTTCGTTTTAACCCGCAAGGATTTGCTGTTTTCATTCAGTAACTGCAGTTGATAATCGAGCAAATCATTTTTATAGACGTTAATTTATTTTTTGGTTTACTTTGTAATCGGTTGTACAAATCCTTGAAAGACGGAAAACGATTACGTTGCCATTTTTTCCTAGCAGAGCGTGTTTCTTTTATTAATTTTCTTATTTCTACGGGAATGTACAGGTTTTCTCGCTATTTTTGGTCACTTGTTTGTGTGGAACTTCTACACGCGTTTTGGATAATCTCTGACAGACTCTGAACCGCCAGGTCAACATCATCTTCACACTTTAGTTTAGTTTTCAGATTTATGTTATTTTCAACTATACTAGAGAAGGAGTTCCAGTCCGTGTATATGTTGCTGAGATGTTGTTGTTTTTAGGATAGCGTTGACATCCAAGATGGTTAATACTGGAACATGGTCAGCGGGGAGATCGATTGCAGTATTGCATTGTTTGTTTTTATACCGATGCAGTCCACGTATTACGAAAAATTATAATATATCGGGTAATCTGTTGGAATGGTTTGGCCAATGTGTGGGAGAAATTAAAGTGTGGACATCGAGAGAGTTGTTAACAAAGATCGCGAATAAGTCTTCGTCCCGGTTCGTTAGTTATTCTTGAACCCCATTTGGGAGACTTAGCATGTCTTACCGAGCTCTCTGAATATAGCATTAAATTCAATTTGCAGTATGTAGAATCCAGGATGACAGTAAACTGCCGCTACTGTAAGATCACCTCGATTTGTCTCGATGGTGACTGCGATGATTTGATATGCATGTTTACTTGTAGAAAATTTTTTCTACTGCCTATGCGAATTTTTAACACCATGACCATGGTACCTCCATGAGCTGTACCATCAGGATGGTGCGCTGTGTACAAAGTGTATCCATTCATTTTCATACTTCGTTCATATATCAGATGTGTTTCAGTAATTAAAGCAACGTCTACTGCATTTCTGATTGACAAAAATTTCCAAATTATTTTTGTTATCTGAAATACCATTCCATAACATCATCGCTAGGGAATTTTGGGTTACTGTTTTAACATTGTTTATCATTTGTGGTAGTAATTTGTCGATTACTCTTGTTAAGAGGGATATTAATGGATTTATTATGTTTTTAAATTCGTTTAAAAAGGAACTCAGCCTTAAGGAGATATTTTCTTCATTATTATTATTACCGTTGTTATTATGTATTTGATTATTACGATTTTTCTTATTGATGTTTTCTCTGTTGAGTTATATTTTTAGACATTTCATTATGATTTGCGTTGCCCACTGTAGTAGCATTTTATATAATTACCATTAATAATAGTAGGCGCTTCGCTATTATTCGTACTGCTTAGTGAACGTTTGCATAGGTTCGGCGATTTATACGTGTTGGTGCACTGGATTCAGACTTTCATACGGTGTATTGATATTTACTCGATGTTGAATGGTAAAAATACGGGTTTTAGAAAATTAGTACTGTTGCATCTATACCGAGCAAATTTTTCTGGTTCTGTTACACTTTTGTTGCACACGTCCTTGTGTTAGCAGTACACTTAACACATCGTGAAGGAAGGTTGCAGTGTGACCTAAAAGTTGACATCTCCTACACTGTTTTAATCTGGAGCCTTTTTTCGGTTCCTCGAAGAGAACAATTGAGTAATATTGAATATCTCCGCATTCTTTTCTGATGATCTCAGGTCGACAAAGAACATGGGAAGTGGTTCTTTTTGGCTTTATACCTTAATATATTGGTGATTTTCAATACTTTAAATCCGAGCGATTCTATGGATTCTTTTATTTCACCTAACTCGATGGTAGAGTGTACGTTTTTTAAAACTGCTCTAAATGGTTTGTCCTCTGTTAAGGTGTAGGTGTAATAATCATATTTTTTTTTCTTTTAAATTTCGAATAATATTCCGATAACTAGCCGCGTTTCTTGTTTTAACAATAACGCCCGATAAGGTTGTTTTTAAAATGAATTGTCGGGAATTTCCGATAAAAATTTTCCGAAAATGTAATTATGAATATTTTTAACCGCGATTGGAGGGGGCTTATTGATTTTATTCGACTTGCCATTAGTATTTTTAATAGAATTTAATGTGTTAGTTTGAATATTCGCATTTATAACGGGTATATTGTTTAAGTTATTTTCCGTTTCCATCTCCTCGTGAACATCTGTGTTATCATCTTCGTGTTTTAGAAATTCAAAGATGTTGCGTTTGGTGTAAGTATTAAGAGAAGCTGGTTTCTTCGACCGTTTACTTGTATTGTTTAGGCACTTGCCAAGTACGTTCATCAGTCTCACTAGGAGAAGATGTATTAGATAGTCGTTTTAATGTATAACGACCGTCATTATTTTTAAGTACTTTTAATAGTTTTATTTGATTTTTGTCATTGTTAGTGACGCGAGAAGTTGGGGTATTATTATTATCAATCGGTATCAATCGGGCGGAGGATAATAGACACTGGTCGTTGATTTCCCCACCTATCGAAGGAAGAGCTTTACGTTGCCGGGCGGGAGATCGTATCATAGTTGAAACGGAGTATGCGATCAACGTATGAGACGAGGGGAGGTGGTTACGTGTGAAAACACGCGAACCTATGATGATATCGACATGTTTTAGCGTACGTATGGCCGGTACGGATAGATAAAACGTTTAATTAGTATAATGTCCCAATCAATACGCGCATCACGACGACAAGCGGACACGCGCGCACAAATGCAACGTTGAAAAGGAATCGAATAATATCGATAAAAGATAAATGAAACGATCTTACTGGTAACAACAGCAGCAGTAAGCTATCAACAACATACAAGGTGAACGCGATAAACACGATTTGCCTAATAGATCATTAAAAGCATATTTTTATCGCCGCCATAATCAGTATAGTTTGCGAAGTAAGCTTTGAAAAAGTTTCGTAATATGTGCACTTATGCGGTGCTTTTTTTTAAGCATATTAATATGAAAAAGATCAGCTGCTGGTGTTGTGCTGAGTTTCTTGAATTACTAATTGAATTTATTTTATTGTGATCGTTTGATTGTACGGATTATCTATTTCTTGATTAATGTCTAATGTAAGTGAGGTAGAACCAGTGTAACCACACTGGCTGCTAACGAAAAGTGTGAAGCAAATATGTCAGCAATTTTATTTGGGTCTCATACAGGAATTTTACCGTTTTAAAAAATAATAGAAGGAATTTCTGTTCTTTTTTTTTTCGCTTCGATTGAGTTGATTTTTTCCAAACTATTTGAGTAGAAGTTCTGTTTGTAATTGAAGATGTGAATTCTTTCCAAGATTTTCTCCTCGCTTCTTTAAGTGTGAATGTTGCTTCGGCGCTTAAAGGCAATGGAAATTTCTTCAGTTGTACGTCATTTTAATATCCTCAATGCTTTTCTTCTACTTTTAATGACAGCGCAGCAGCCAGATGAGTTGTTTGTGTTGATTTTTTTTTTTGTAAATGTGTGAGGTGTATATTACTACATTTACCAGCGTTTCTGTAAGTTGTTCAATGTTTAATTCATTAAGTTTATTATTTTTGGTTAATAATGGATTACATAATTGATATTTATTCCAGTCCATATAATTATAATTAATCCCCGTATAAACTTGCTGTCTGTGATTACGAATTATGCCTTTTATTTGTAGAATATTAGTGAATTATACCGACGAGACTATTAAATACAGCGTTGACCATTTTCTGTAGGGGGAAGTTATAGTGCGCGGGATCTGTACTGTGTACTATTAAGGTTATACGAATCTGGTATTTCATCTAGAATCTTACTTCTGTGTTTAGTATTTTGGCTTTCTCACATTATATGATGCGCATTAAAGTCTCCTGTGAGGATTATTGGTTTAAGTAATTTATCAATTATTTCCTCGAGATCATCGATTAGAATGATTTCATTAGGAGGCAAGTAAAATGAACAGATTGTAATACTGAAATTGAATTTGGACTTCTATTGCCTGAAGATGACTTTGTAGTGTAATTTGCTTGAAATACATGTTATTTTTAATTGCCATAAGACGCCTCCATATTCCACGGTATAAATTTGAAATATCTTGAAAAATTTGAAATTAAAAAATATTCTTGTACATTCGTGAAAATTTTGAAAATCGTTAGATAATAACTATCACGTTAGATTGTTTCGACGAAGCTATGAATAATGAAATTTATTGAAATATTTTTGATTATATATATGTTTGATATATATATATAATAAATTTGTTAGAATAATTTTAACTTATTTGAGTTGAATAAACGAATGAAAATATTAAAAAAGAAAATTGACGCAATTTCTTATTTTAAATTTACACCGAAAATTCACCTGGGAAAATTGTTGTTCAAAAAAGGCTTTTTTTTTAAAAAAAATCATATTTCAATAAAAATGACTAGGAAGTGAAATTTTTTTTTCGGAAACTAGAATTTTTCGTAAAAATCCAAAATTTGAGAACCTAGGTTTTGTGTGAAAATTTCGACACTACCGTTACCTAGTGAAGCTATACAAAACTTACCTCCTATAGAGAGCTGTAGCATCGATATCTACATTTAGAAATATGAACACTTTACGTTTCGTAGACATATGTTTCATTATAAAACGATTCCTCACCGGAAGTGTTTTCAACATACGAAGATATTCATGTAACATTTGGAATTCAGGCTGAAGAGGATTATGAACCCTCGTAACGAAAAAATTCCCTCATCCAATTCAACTTAAATAGTCGGCAACGATTATTAAATACGTACCAAGCTGGATTAATCGAAAGGTGCGTTTTCGTTCGTCCACCATAAGGAGCAATAGCTTTGGTTGCCCTCCACATACTCTTATAGCACCTACGTTGTTAGCCCCAGTTAACGATTCCTGAGTCAGTGATTCACTTTCAAGTAATCGTAATCGCTCAGTACGATATGAACAGTAACCCCTACTTCTCGATAAGTGGAATAAGAGTAGCAGCATTGGTATTAGGGATGATAGACATGAAAACACGTCTAGTCTTACGGGTTTCCGTTACACTTAAAAGGCATTTATAATCCTCATCGGAAACAAATCCTCATTGCCGCAACTTGGGTAAAAACCGTGGTTTATCCGCGTACAAAGCAGTTAGATACGAAATATTAATAATACACATCTTATAAATAATCAAAATTATGAATAAGTAAATTTAATGTAACTAAGATAATAATATTTAATTAAAAGCGAACAATATAAGAGACGAACACAACACCATCAAGGATAAAAATTATGATTTCAGTCACAGCCATCGAGCTCCGAATTTTTATATTAGGCGAATTGTCACCTTTACGAATTTATTGCGCATGATGTAAACATTTTTAAACGACTCCGTCTTCGCTGATCTAATTGTCTATCGTAACTCTATAGATGTGAAAAACTGGGTAAAAAAATTTGAACTCCGAACCTGAACATTTGGAAAGGAGGCCGTGTCCCTTCTGTTTATTCTCGACTATCGATTTTTTCGCGATAATTCGCGAACAGTTTGAGATAGGAAAATATGTCTTACACGAAAGTTTAAGTGTTTTTAAATACATTTTAAAACACGTCATACTCATGTTTTGAAACCGAATAGGTGAAGAACAAACTGGGGGGGTCGAAATTTTTAAGTTTTTTCCTAGATATTAACGGTTCTAACTGACGTGAACATATATAATTTTGTTAATAATATTGATCTTATAAAAGTTAATCGTTAACGAGATATAGCCGATTAGAAGTTCAGTTTTAGATTTTCAAAATGACTCTCGATTAGTTTTTGGGTTGGCCGCAATACTTTTTAGGCTGGCCGCAATACTTTTTAATGGTGTATATATATATATATATATATATATATATATATATATATATTTATGTATATACTGTAATACGTCAATTTCTTTACTACGCATATTATATATATATGTGTGTGTACTTTTATGCACGTGCGGTAAGCGCGCGTGTTACATATATATATATTCTTTCACAATTTATTACGTGCATATGGCAAAATGTATACTTAATAAAATTTAACGTAATATGTAGGAATTGCGGATGTAGAAAAACGATTAAAAAAAATGTTATACGGACGCATAAAGTTGTATTAATTTTCATATTTGATTAAGGACATTAATTATATATATATATATATATATATATATATATATATATATATATATATATATATATATATATATATCATCATCATCTGGTGCAACAGTCCGCGGACTGGTTCGCCCTTATGCTTGTCTTTTTCCAATCGTATCGGTTATTGGCCATTCTTTTCATTTCCGAGTAACTGGAGAATCCGGAATCCCTCTTCAGATTGTCTATCCAGCTTAATCGTGGTCTACCTCTTATTCGTTTTCATGATATATATCCTTCAATTGCATCTCGCAGCAATCCTCCATGTCGTAACACATGCCCCATCCAACATAGTTTCCGTTTTTTAATCTGGTTCAGCATTTGCCGCCTTTCATTGACCCGTTTTAAAATTTCTTGGTTTTTTGTTTTCTCCGTCCAGCTTATTTTCTCCATCCGCCTAAGGCACCACATTTTATATATATGCCGTGTCCCCATGTATATAGTATGTATGCGTAGGTGGAAATATATATAATTTAGCGTAATATGAGGAGATTGCGGTGACCGCAAAACATTCAAAAAATTTATACATACATATGCATGAAGTGTTAAAAGTGATTTTCAGATTTGATTAAAAACGTAAGGTATGTTTGTGTATGGAGTGATACAATCCCACCAGCACGACGTCATTTTAACGATTTAGTTTCCATGCAATGAAAAAATTCTATAATAAAAAAATTGATTTGGTGGGAGAGTACTTGACAATTTGTAAGTAAAACAATTTAGCCGTATATATATGTATAATATTGTGTAAAATCAAGTAATTGTGATGGTAGCTTAACATTCAAAAATTTATATACACGCGCATGCTGTGATTGCAGAGTTTAAAAAAAAAAATTAATTTTCAAATGTGATTATGGATATTAGCGTATAATACATACACTTATATATATATTATATATATATATATATATATATATATATATATATATATATATATATATATATATGAGGCGGTGCGATCTTAACTACATGTAGCATAATAACTTATATTTTTTTTATTATTATAATTGAGTAATACAATCTTAACACTAGGTTAAATAATTATTAACATTAACAAAAGTTACTTAACGGGCAAGTAGAAACATGATTGGAACTACAATCCATTGACTGTAGTCCAAAACTATATATATACATATATACTTTTTACATGGCCAAATCCTGTGTTTTGAAGCGTTTAAGCCTACTGATGTCTAGCTCAGTGTCGAGAAGTTGTATTGCCTCCACGTTGACGTGGTGGTGTAGCCGCTTCTCATGAGTTACGGCAAAGTCTTTGATGACTTCGTTGATCATCTTCATGTTGAGGACTCTATGAATGTCATCATTCCTTGAGTAGCGATAAGCATCAACGACAGCTCGAATGATGATGTTTTGACGTGCTTGGATCATATACCTATTACTTTTTTTGGCACACACACAGGTCCAGATAGGCTTGATAATTTGTTGATACAAGAGTCGCTTACAGTAGATATCCAAGGTGGATCGTCTACCGATCAGCCAGTATAACTGCCTCATCTTGAGTTTGATCTGATTTGCCTTCTTTTTAACATGTGTTCTGTAGGTGAGCCTCGAGTCCAGGTGCATACCTAAGTATTTTGCAGATGAGCTCTGTGGGATCTGGGTACCATTGAGACTTACACAGTGCTGGCTGTCTATTTGTTTGAGAGTGTATGTGACGTGTACTGATTTAAGTTCATTTAGTTTAATTTTCCAGTCACAGGTCCATTTGGTGACTTTATCGAGAGCTTTCTGCAAGTTCTCAGTAGCTTCGACCTGTGAGCCACTTACTGCTAATATGGCCGTATCGTCGGCAAATGTAGCTGTGGTAGTGTCTTAAGTCAAAGGTATATCTTGTGTATACATCATGTACAGAAGGGGTCCGAGTACACTGCCCTGTGGTACTCCTGCTCGTATATCGTAGAAGTTTGAGTAAGTTTCTTCATGTACTACTCTGAATTTTCTGTTAGCAAGGTATGACTCAAGTAGCCGACAGTAGTTACCAGGAAGGAGTTTCTTTAACTTAAAGATTAGCCCCTGATACCATACTCTGTCGAAGGCTTGTGATACATCGAGGAAGGCTGCAGAGCAGTATTTCCTTTCTTCCAGCGCTTTCTCAATAATTGATGTAATTCGATGTACTTGATCGATTGTTGAGTGATTATTCCTGAAACCAAATTGATAGTGTGAAATGTCTGTTAATGGTTTGAGACGCTTGAGGAGCAGTTTCTCAAATAATTTTGATATTGCTGGGAGTAGTGATATTGGTCGGTATGACGCTTATATGATCTCATTTTTAGGATGGTAGTTTTATCCTATGATAAATCTATAACAAAATTATAGGAAAGTACATAAAAATCTATAAAATATATTAGCGATATATAATTATATAATATTAACGGGTACGTGCGGTTACCTTGCATTATATGTATATATTATCGCGCGCGTACTATATAATATTCCGTTAGATATGCAATTTACCTTGTAGCCCCTAGTTAACCAATTAATTTGTGTTTTTTTTTTTTTTTAATAAAATAATTTTTAAACGCTGTTTAAAGTAAAATAAGTTTCCAAATAAAATATTAATTAATTCGATATAACCGAGAAAGTTGGAATTAGATCGTCACACTACCGCTAAAACGGCGAAATTTTTAAGATATAGTTCAGAATGTAATGTTATTAAAGGACATTCGAAGAACACATGTTTAGTATTGCAGATTACATAATCAGCATGGAGAGGGCAGTAAGAAATTTCCCCCAAGTTGTATAAAGATTTTAGATTAAAACCTTTTCGTTACGTCGTGTTTTCCAGCTCGATGTTTCACTTAGATGTAAAATCGATATGCTCGATACATACGAGACATCTGATAGTCCATTCGTGACTGTTGAATTTTTTTTTTTGAATTATCAAAACCCAACACCACAGAAGACTTCATCATCATTCAAATGCGGAGGTCTTGGCACTTTTGCCCATAGATCGTGACTTAATAAGAAGGCTTAAACGTTTCAACTGACTTGGTTGTTAGAAAGTAATATACGTAACATAGCTTAACCATTGGGTTAAACCTTTGCACGTGTTGAATAATCATGATTGCCGCTTATTTAAACTAAGGTTTAAGATTGCAGAAAGGAAGTAGCTGTCCTTCCTTGGAGCTAAAATAAAAATAAAAAAAAAAAGATTATCAAAATTTTCACACGATACAGTAATGCAACAGTCGTACGTAACATTTAACGAGTCTATATTTTTCATTTTCCGGAATCTTCGAGCCAGTTTAATTGTAGGTTCTTAATTTTTACATAGTTAATATGTCTATTTAGAATGTTAGATATAGATATTGTTTTCTTTAATTAATTTATACAACATTTTTGCTGCTGGAGAACACGGTTCTGCTAATATCTGACAAATTGCAATTGGCATTGTTCCATACTGCGCCACGCATACCGAAAACAATTATTCACGATCATCTACACAACTTGAACAGGTCCGAATCAGATGTGTCAATATTCTTCTTCCTGTCCGCAATAATTGACAAAGACTCGAATTAATAATTTTCATTCTAGCTAAATGTTCTGTGTAGTTCGCGTGTAACCCATTCTCATTAACGTGATTTTAATTTAGCCACTTTCTAAATTTCTAATTTGAAACCAAGGTAATTTTCGAATAATCGGCTGTATATTGTAGTAATTATATCAGTTTATATTTCTGATTCCACGCATCATAATACGCTTTCTGCTTAATCCAAGTAGTGTATTATTCTGTGCGTTTCAATCGGTTTGCCTTCTATCTGGTTAATGTGTTCGCTTCTTCATTTCCAAAGGTATATCTAAATGCGGTATGATCAACTTGTATTTCGTTTTCTCGATTCTCTATATACGCTCTAATATAACAAGTTATATGGTTCGATATCTTTTCATTTCTAGTTGTTGTAATGTACTCATTAAATCAATGACGATTAGAATTTTTTCTTTATAACATCTGTTAGTGCTTCGAATATTTCAGTCATATTCGATTTCAATTTTTATTTCATAATTATAATAATTTAAATAATATCCTGACACGGTTGAATAAGTGGAAAATTTCAATAAATGAAAATAAAAGCAGTCACATCATTTTCACAAAGAAGAAAATTGAACGTAATAATTACCATATAACTATAAATAGCAAACAAACACATGTTCATCTGTTAAATATCTTGGAGTACACCTAGATGAAAAACTTACATGGCTGCAGCATATTAAAACCAAATTAACGTAACTCAATCTAAAAACAAAGCAACTCCGTTGGCTGCTTGGACCGCGCTCTCAATTACAGGTTGCAAACAAAGATATATCGCATGGTACTAAAACCAATATGGTTGTACGCAGCCGAACTTTGGGGATGTGCGTCCAAAAGTAATATTAGTAGAATTCAACGCTACCAAAACAAGACGCTGAGGAGCACCTTGGTATGTATCCAATTATACGTTACATCAGGATTTACAAATCAAGTGCGTTACAGAAGAAATAAAATTAGCTGCCGCCAATCATTTGTCGAGACTGGAAGGACATGAAAACGTTCTTGCACTAAACCTTTTACATCAACCAGTAGGACGCAAGAGATTGAAAAGGAGAAACGTTGTTGATCTGGTGTAAATGATTCAATTAATAAAATCGAGATCGTGCTGATGGGCTGATCTTGATAATCATGATCCTGTCATCACTACTATCTAGTAAATGACTATTATTAGTCAGTTCTAGATGTGAAGGAAGGAAAATAATAATAATAATAATAATAATAATATGTTCTATTAATATTTTACGGTTGTGAAATTTAAAGGCGTCGATTTGTTTGTCGTATAAATTTCATTGATGACAAGCTGAGAGATAGACTGTATATGAATACGTTCTGCTAATCCGTAGCAAACCTCCGTCTTGCGGTTAGAATTTTGTTTATCCAACAGCTCAATGACTAAAAAAATCTTAACTGGAATTCGACGCACGGTTTGGGTCTGACAAATCATTGCTATTTATTTTATTCAAATTATTTCCCATAAATAGAAATTTGAGAGGTGAATTCTCGCATACATTCCGCATAATGTCCTTGACAAGTAGTGATGATATCAGCAAGCAGTTTTAGTCATGTATGAGTTGTAGTAATAAATATTTACACAGACCCAACTCGTGCATTCCTGTTACTTTTATGTTACTTGTTATGTTTTATTGAAATCGTACGCTGTTGTTTCGTTTGTTTGTGATCAGTTCCGTTTTTCAATTTTATTAGTTTCTTTTTATAATAATTGCGACGATATTGTGAAAGAAAATACGGATGATTATTGAAAAGGGGATTGCTGCAATTCGTAAATTACTAGAAGAACCTACAGGTGGCGAGTTAAGCGAATTAGTGATGATGATTCTGAATTTGTGGAACTTTTGAAACACGAAACAGAATCAGAACAGGAAGACGAAGAAAATACGGTTAATTCGGTAGTTGAAAATATGCCAACTGGTAAATCAAATAATTATTATATAGGGAAAAGAAGATAAAACTAAATAACGGAGAGAACCTATTATACGAGACAATATAATTTCGCTTCCCATTTACCAGGTGTTGTTGGGGAAGGCAAAAAATATAACTGAAGCTTAGGATTGTTGTGGAACTTATTTTTTAATTAATATATCATTCGCACGATTGTGTCGAACACGTAATATATACATACATATGATGGCTGAGAATTTCAAAGACAGTACAAAGTAAAACACATTAACGAGATGGAAAGAGAGGTCGCTGCAAATATTGTGAAGACCGTGTAAAACTAGAAATATTACTGTAAACATTGTAATAATTGCCTTTGTACGGAGCATATTATAAATTTGTGTGAAGATTGTGTAGAAAAAATAACGGCTAAAATTTTATGTCTCTGTTAAGGTGGTTACTAAAGTAAAGTTTGATCTTTTTAATGTTTTTTGGTTCATAATAAACATATACAAAAAAAAACATATGATTTTATTTAAATTAGGTTATTTATTTATTTGGGTAGTATTTCGTAACGTATATATAAATTATGCTGTATGTATGTCCGATAAAAATATTTTAAATAGTATATTATAAATTTTTCGAAATCGATGAAAAAGAAAAAGGTTATATAATTATTTAAAAAAAAAAAAAAATTAAAACAAAAAATAATAATTTTACAAACAGAAATAAATGACCCAACCCGTCTATTTATGTAACTTTACGGCACTCGTGTATCGGAAGGTTAATGATATATGTTAATTTGCCTCCTAATTTCCCTTTAAATTCTTTCGACCGTTATCGGTGCTTAATTGTTGAAATTATCTAACATTTTAATTTTATCTCATAATTTGTATTAAAAAAAAAAAAATAAATAAAAAGGAATTTTACTAACCGATGTTGTTGATTGAGATAATCTGTGTCCGAAGTCGTCTAATATTTTAATTTTCCCCCGGTTTCCCGTTTAAAAATGTCGATGTTAACAGTTTGCAATAAAAAATAAATCCTAAAATGTTCTGTAAATTGTGTGGGTCAAAAAAAAACGTCAACAAAATTAATATTAGATAAGCAGTTAAAATGTAAAACGTGGACACTATTGGTGTGAAAATTTACAAATTCTTGCCAGATGTTTATTTTAAAATGCCTAACTAGTTCCTGTATAAGATTTACATAGATGTTGATCGTGAAAAAAATTGCTTGTTTTTTCCTATAATTTTAATAATATCTGAGAATAATACAAATTTATTTCCTAAATTCGTCGGTGATTTTTTTAATGGTAGGCATCCTCTATTTAGTTTTAACCTTCCTATACTCGCGTGTTGGTCTCTCAGACCGACAAATAATTAATATCTTATTTACTAAAAAATTAACATCATTATGACCTTGCAAATTTTAGTACCTTCCTAATTTATTGTTAGACACGGACTAGTGCAGCGTATGCATTATTGCCTAGTAGACGTGTTGCCATTCTTACAGTTATTTGTCTGTGAGACCGACGCGACTGTATGTGTTACTATTTCAGGTAAGTAACAAATTGTTAACTTTAAAATGTTACTTAAATGTATTAATTTGTTTTAGTGGTGTATAATATTTTATTCAGTATTACGTGTTATATTATTTGAGAAGTATTTTCTTTATTTTTGCCGTTTTTGTCACCACGATGAATGAAGAAAGAATAAGAGCATTGTTACAGTGTGAAGATTCCGATTCAAATTACGATGAACACAGAGTGATAGTGAGAAAGATGATGCTCTAGAAGTACAAGAGGAAAATACCGACACTGAGCAGGAGGGTGGTTCATCATCGTCTATGCAGTTATGTTATTGACTGCTATGAAAATAGACGTATAAATGATTAATTTTTATAATTATATTATGTTTTTCTTCTTTATACTTTCATATTTAGAGTTTTTTAAAACACCGAAAAGTTTATTTTTGTTATTAATGTTACAGCACCAAAAAATTACGTTCTTTTTTAAGAGACTAAAATACTGTTTCTACCGAATAAAGTTGGATTTCTGATATTTTTTCCGTGTTTTTATTCGATTATACCCTAATCTATATAATACATTCTAACGATGCTCAAAAAGTATTCAAATAATATAGACAAGATCAAATCTCGGTCTGACACACCATGCGCGAGTATATGTGCGATGATGTTGCGCGCGAGTATATGTGCGATGATGTTGCCCGCGAGTATACGAAGGTTAATTTCCATAGGAGTATATTGACGTAAAAGAAACTTTACAAGATTCGGGTGTTAGATAGATTGCTTTTTTTTTTCATCTTGTTTGTTTGCGCATAGTTTGTTCGAAAAATAGAAACAGTAAGAAAATTTAAATGTAATAAATGTTTTTTTTTTCTTTTTATATACACCACTCCCGGACCCCTATTGGTGCCGATAACATTATGACGTAACTGTTATCTATATTACATAATTATGACGTAACTGTTCCATCCCCAATAGGACAAATAACACCGATGATAAAACTACAACGTAGTTGGTATACATCAATGATCATTATTAACTAGTAGCGCCAACAAGTGACATCACACCATCTTGATTGTTTTTATCAGTTATGTGCTTACTTATAAAACACGCTGAGGTAACTTTAACATGGTTAAAGCCTAAAATATCTCTCGACTGCTTTAAGTCTTGCTGGACATCTTGGAAGCCCTGATGGATATCGACTATGTTAACATTTTCGTTTTATTTCGTATCGTTAAAAAATCGTATATAACGATGTTTATAATATTCCTGTACATACGGTACACAAAGATCGGTATGTAGACGATTACCAAAAAAATAATTACATAGTCTGTAGTAGTGTTTTCTTGATGTTTTATATATATATATATATATATATATATATATATATATATATTTATTTATTTATTTATTTACGAATAGCTACTGCCTATAAGGCTATTACTGGAATTATTCATTACTTAAAGATAATTACAAAGTTTAACGTTTATTATATAAAGTTGGTGAGAAAGTAGGGATTGTTTACATCCGGGATACTTATTTTCAACTGATTGCAACGATATCCAGTACATTTCGGACAGATTATAACAATACGATAGACCGTTATGCGCGTATACTTGACATATTGACGGCGGTTGGACACTCAGTAGATACGAGTTCGTACTTAGCGTGTGGCCAATGTTGACAATTATTTCCAGCCTGGGTGAACAGATTTCATCAATTTTTAATAGTCATAAATCCTTTATATGGCCAAGTATACTTGACCGAAAATGGAAGGATTGGCTCCAGAAGTGCAAGATTTTCCGGCTGTAGTATTTTGTATTGTTTTCTTCTAGCGTTATAGCGTTATCGGCAAGTTAACTTGGGTAGGCTCGGCCCGTACGGTATATCTCATCGTGGCCTATTATCTCTCTCGATGACTCGAAATCCGGACGAAAGTGATGCTGGTGTTACTACGTTCACTTAATTCAAGAATGTCCTGCCGTATTCGGTCCACCGTTACCACGGTAGCCGTTCTCGTTTCAATGTAGTGTAATGCCGAAACTGAGCCAGTCACTACTATGTAATACATATTGAAAATGAAATTTATCACGTATAAGTGATATGAGATCGTGTTTTATTTTTTCTCGAGGGAAGTACAAACGGTTTTTCTTATTTAACGAGATACGAGCTTTATTCTTGTTCATTCTTCTAGGCATGAAGAGGTAATTGGCACACATTTTATTTATTTTTTTAATTGTGCGCGTATGTGACGGAAACCAAGTGTATTCGAAGAGCGTGTAATTATTGATAGATTTGATAAATTTTTTATTTTAGTCACGAGAAATGCGAAAAATATTAACCTCTACACGATTCTTTATCCGCCAGTTAGATTTTTTTAAAAATATATTTCATATTTCCTTGCGCATGTAGAAAAAAAATTTATCTTTTATTTTTGTATATTGAATATCGGCTATTCTGTTTGATTCGACGAAGCGATTTTTTGTGAATTTTTTATTAATTAATGAATGAATGAATTTTTTTTCGACTACTAATTTTGAATAGACCCGTGAAAAATGTCCGTTTTGATGTGTATCGTTACTTATAAAGTTTTTAACCCTTTCCGTCGCGATAGTCTCTCTATACAAATGAGCTTTAAATACTAAGAAAATACTTTATTCTCATAATGAGGCATGTTAGAATGTATCGATATTAAAAATATTTTATATAAATACAGCAAAAAAAACTATCTGGAGTTATTTAAAAATCATCGCACGCAAAATATTACTTTTTGTTTTCTCACTCCTTCAGTCATTTGATAGCATATAATTTTCTAAACACTGGGAATTACTCGACTAAATAAGTTAGCTGTTAACTTTGTTTTTCACTACTTTTTATCAATTTGTTTAAAGCTCGGAGTGATGATTCTAATAATTTACTTTATGTTATGTAGAACGATAAGGCTTCACTATGACACATTTTTATACACAAGTACTTTCAAGCAATTCGTAAATTTGATCGTGCTCAGAACTCATGTCTTCGTCTCTGTATCGTATTACTTAATTCCTCTCTAACTTCGACCATTTTGGCAGAGACCGCATAACTTTCTTTTCATTCGAACACTTATTAGGTGTGAAATATTTTCCGATTAAACACCTTCCTATTACTAACTCTTAACTCGCTTATCAATTCGTTATAACTGGCGTTTTTCTCATTTTCGTTAAATGCATGACTATTCTGCATGTAGTTCTTTTTATATGCTCGTCAAATAATATATTATATAAGTTCTTCATATCCTCAGGACTTAAAAAGTGGTTTATGGATACCATCTGATATTCCTTTCCGACCAATACTACTGATCCCATTAGTCTTCGAATTCTTCCACTTTATTATCAATTTATTTTCATCCGGTTCTATCATAATCGACTTACTCTGGGGATTCCTTATCATTTTCTGATTCGCTGACGCGTTAGGCGGCGATAAGTATTCAGTTCTTCATTAGTAAATTGTTCCGATTCTCTCGCTTCTATCATGTGCTTCGACTGTAACTCTACCAAATTACATTGCCATAGAAATCTTGAAGTGATCTGTGGAATGTTATTCCTACAACAAATCACCTTAGAGCTATCCGTTCTCAACCTTTTCCTTGGAGATATTTTTTACGCAGTAGGAAAGAACAGGTATCTCTTCTTCGCCATTGATCGCACTGCATTGAGCTACATTATAAATAAAATATTTACCGTTGTGCACTCGCTGCGTCCAGACACCCTTAACACTCCGACATTTATTTCTTGAGTGTCCGCAATACACTCCACACACCGACCTCGAAATTTCAATTACAATTCACTACAAGAAGTTTTAACCGATAACCCAATTGTAGTACAAATAGTTCTTCAATTTTCCCTCATATATGGATATATATGATCAACTGTATGTACTATCTAATAATTACGTTCGGGTGCTCCTGTCCATAGCAGCAGTACATGATACCCGCAAAAAATAAAAAAAAAATCACCATGAGAATCTGATTACGTGTATTTGCCTCAGCTGGAATGTTGCTATTTATTTCTGCCTGGTAATAAAAATATGAATGACATTTTTTAACTAATTTATTTGCAGACATCGGTTTGCGTATTTACTCAATGCAACACACACGCATACCACACCCATATATATATATATATATATATATATATATATATATATATATATATATATCCATGCTTTTCAAAAAATTCCATTTTTCAGACTGGTGAAGTAGTTGTTCGAAGCGAAATATACTTTCTTGCGAATGAATATTTAGCATATTTCATGCGCGCGTGTGTGTGCGTTTGTACCATTCGGTTATGTTCTCTGACTGTGTTACTTGAAATAGGAATACTTTTTCTTTGAATTATTGGTAAGTACCAGAATACACTTCAAGGAAAATATGGAAAAACCGCAATAACCATAATAAATGAATAAACGAGAAGTGTATATGTATATGTGAAAATATAATATATTTCTAAATATTTACGCCCTTGTAGATTCAAGCAGTTGTTTATGAAACACTGAAAAATATCTTGAGATCTAACGTCATCCTCAATGTTCGAGTCACTGCTTTGAAATCATCTAATTCAGAATTTCTACAATCAGGATCGTTAATATCCTCTTCAGAATTTAATAAATATGCTTTCAATTCATCTTGAGTGAGCTTGTCCCCGGTTTTTACGTTTCAAAGTGCAATTTCGAGATTTTTCCTAACGCGATGGTCCTGCACCGTCGCAATCCATTACCAACTCCTATCAAAATAAATTTTAAAATTTACAATACTTATGTGTGAACTACTCAGAAAAAATCTTACACATACACATGTTTAACAGTAACTGCAGGCGATGGTTTAAAAGTTCAGCAACTCAACGAAGGAAAATCGCGTCATCGGCATCGAACGTCTTAAAGCGCGCGTTCGATATTCTGTCAATATGTGATCGATAGTTTAATCATACATTGGAAGTGTGTCTACAAATACCTAATTCCCGTTGGAGTGACTACCAAAATATCGTTTGAGCGAAAAATTCGAATTATCTTATTACCAGATTTAAAAATTTACGTTCGTATTTTACAATGATGTTTAGTAATTTTGAACTATATATATATATATATATATATACTTTTGCCGGATATAATAAATATTAAGTCTAATACGTAATACAATAGCGGTTTAAATGTAAAATTATGTACAGAAAGTTTAACTTATAGTAATTGACCAGTCTCTACAATTTGATCGAAACATTTAAGTTTGTTGTTTGTTTCTGTTGTTTCTCTCCCTTTTTTTTCTTTCATTTTTACGAATTTACTAAAGAATTTTTCAATGGAATTTGATTCGTTTAATATGTTTTCACCATTGTGTTTTATATTCCTTTAGTTAATTTCGGGGATCATATTTCTTTTGAGTATAAAATTCCGCATCTTGTTACTCGTTTTCGAAAAGGTCAGTTTTATCATTTTTGTTTCTGGACGTTGTTTACAATATTGTTATAAAATCTTCGGCTATTTTCTTTTTTTACATACACATACACACACACACACATATAATATATATATATATATATATATATATATATATATATATATATATATATATATATATATATATATATATATATATGTGGAGAAGAGAGAGAGTGACCCAGAGAAGGCGGACGATTTTGTTTTTTGAATAACTCAAAATCTACTCGACTAAATTTTTTGAATAAAATTTTATTTAAAAATAGAAAAGCAAGAGATTAGCCTACAATCATTTGTGGAAGACAATATCGTTCAGATGACCGCCGTTTGCAACAATATATTCATTTAGTGTTTCTACAAAATTTTCGAACACTTTTTCGAGCATAAGTCGCTGAATTGTTAAAACTGCTTCAGAAATCCGAGTTTTCAGGTCTTCTAGATCTCGTGAATTTAGTAAACGTGACTCTTAAGGGGTATCCTTACAAAAAAAATCTGTAGCGATCGAATATATAGCTAGCGCAACGGCCGCCTAGCGAAAATTCGTGCGACCCGGCAATACGCGGTTACCAAACGCTTCTTTCAGTTCTGCGAGCATTTCTGCCGTAGAGTCATTGAAACCATGTACGGCTGGAAGGGAGACGAAGTGAGGGAAGCAAATACGAGTTTATCATGTCGATATAGCGCGTTTCGTTGACATTGACAGTACCGGTGAAAAAGAATCATTTTTCACGGGTACGAATTGTGTGTTGTTTTATTTTTATTTTTGTTTAGAACGTTTTTCATTCGTTGCAGAAGCTGCCTCTCGAAAGCTTTCAATCCACCTTAAAATTGAATTGCGCGGTGGTACAACACCACGTAACTTTTTTTTTTTTCTTCCGAAACTCTGCACTGTCGTGATCGATTCACACAGAAAATAATGTTCCACGAAAAACGCGCACTCCTCGTTATAGGATGTAGTGATAACTGAAGCTGGACAAAAACGAATCTCTGATGTCTATACTAAACGTGAAGCACGTGGTTTGCGTTGTAGCAGTGTTACTAACTGTGCTATTGAAAAAACAAAACCATTCATCTTCTCTGGGTCACTGTGTATAATAATATATAGAAATATTCTATAACTACATAATCATCATCTGGTACATCAGTCCATTGACTGGTTCGATCCTATGCTCCTTTTTTATATTTTTGTATCGGTTGTCGGCCATACTTTTTATTTATAAATAGCTGGAGCAAGCATCCTCTCTTGCCAGGTTCTTGCCGAACTTGATCGCCGCCCATTTTCCCGGCTATATCCTTCAATAGTATTTCTTAGCATTCTTGCGTGTTGTAAAATGTAAAAACGCGTATATTTGACATTATATTAAAAAGTTATAATAATATTTAATAAATGTACCGGAGGCTCTCTCCATTTATGAAAGTAACTAATAATATAAACTGGTAAATAATAAATATACAAGATAAAAATAGTATCGATGGTCCGACAAAAAACCATCACAAATGAAAAGCGGCAATTTAAAAAATAATAAGTTTAATTATATAACGAATATGTAATATCATTTATAAGTAATGGAAACGAAAGCAAAACAAATTATAACGTTATGAGAATAATACATTATGTTTAATGCGTCGATGCTTATATACTTAGTATAATACTTAGTTCCATATGGGATCGTAATTTCCTATTGCTGGAAGTAAATTATTACGACGCGCGCTACAACTGGGAAAAAATTTTTGGGATAGTTCGAGGATATAGTCTTTTACATATATGGTGTACCTGCAGAGCACTTATATGAAATTTTAGTGTATAACATTGAGGATACATCTAATCTAAGACATCGATTTTGGACTAATTGCAGTCTATTAAAACTAGCATTTGAGACCGAACACCAAACTGGACAAGAATATGTTAAAATAGGCCTAATGATCGGCTTGTAGATTATTAGTTTATTATTAATATTTAAGTGAGATTTACGTTTGAAAATGGGGTAAATTGAACAGATTGCTCTGTTTGTCTTCAATGATGCATGGTCAATATGCTTGAAAAAGATTAGCCTCTTGTCTAAAACGACACCAAGATAGCGTATCTGGTCAGACGATTCTATATCAACGCCACTGACTGTGAAGTCTGGTCGGTAAAAACGGTCTTCGACGAGTGAAGAAAATTGCTTTCGTTTTGGAAGCATTAAGAGCAATTTGCCATTTAGAAAAATACTTAATTACACGACTTCCGTGTTGAAGCACACGTTTCATCCAATGCAGTTCCCAACTGCAAATTTGGTTCAATATTTGTCGATTTTCGCAAGTTCGATTTAGTACGTTTTGTTTCGAATACCTTCACCGTCTAGCTGATTTTCTCTAATCTTCTCCAGCACGACATTTCAAATGCTTCTATCATTTTATTTTTCGCTTTTTTTACGTCTAGGTCTGCGTTTCTAATATAACGCAACCGAATACACGCATGTCTTAACGATCTCCTTTCGTAATTGCGGATACATCATTCTGTTTGTGACTATTTTTATCTTGTTCATTAAAGCTTTTAATTATACGCTACAAAGTATTAACGCATTTTAGATGTTAGCGTGGCGTATAATTTTGAGGATATCGTGGACTGTGAAGAGAACAAATGTATCAATTCTGCAAGATTTAAAAAGTCCATTCGATGCCAACGGAAAATATTAAAGTAGTACTATCATAATAAACCGGAAAACGGTATCATCATTAATTTTATAACTAAAATCCAGTAAGATGTATATGGAGGGAAATAATATCATCGGTGCTGCTACCGTCGCGATACTCCGGAAGTTGCCGAATGATGATATGTATGTATAAAATAATATTTTTGGTACCCAAAATGTTCTCCTCGTGTTGTTTGCTTACGTCTGGAAATTTTTCGAAGTGTCGTTAACGTGTTGTCGGCTACTTTTATTGAATGATCATAGTTTCCGAGTATAACGATGAAATGTTCTCATCTACATTTTCAAAGATATATGTTTCTAGTCAACTGTTTTAAAACTACATCGATTTACGTCAATTTCCTCGAATATAGGGAGGACGAAATTAATAAAAAAACAAATTACTCGTATCGTAAGCCAACTTCTCAAACAGAGTAGATTAGTAAGTGTACTCGTAAGAGCCGGAATTGCGCGGGGAAGCGTTCTTGGTTCAGTACTTCATCTACACGTTTGACTTTCCCCGCGCTTAGTAATACAGAAGTAGCATTATACTGACGCAGCAATCCTAGCCGTGGGTAATTGTGAAAACACATCCGCAAAAAAAAAACAAAAAAAAACTACAGGAGTCACTCGGGCATATAGAGACTAGGCTAAAACGATCGCGCATAGTAGTCGATGAAAATAAGTCAATTGAGCACCTGCCAATCAGAATAAACAACGTAAAATATTTAGACACGCTATTCGCATTCAGAAAAAGATCGAACATTTGAGCTCTAAAACTAGAAGTATGTCACGGATGTTAACTAATAGATGTGGAATTTATCGTTGGAAAAAGAATACTATATAAAATAGCTTTAAGACCGATCTGGATGTATGGTATACAGTTGTAGCAAAAAACATCTAACTAACAGAAAATACGACATCAAAATAGGGTATTAAGAACGATTACTGCGCGCGGCTTCCTGGTACTTATCAGATTTTTAACATTCATAACGACTTGAACGTTATGTTTGTGAAGGATGAAAAAGACAATCGAACAAACGTGCCGTCCGAATTAGCGTTCATTCGAATCCACATGCTATTAATCTGCTGAATGATTATACGCAAACTGAGGCGGAATAAATCTTTGTACTTTGTCCAACTATTATAAGTTTATCTCTAAAGTTGGTCAGTTGTGATGGGAATAAATATATATATTAAAAAAAGAAAAAAAAATGTACCCAGTAAATATGTCACTTTTATAATCAGATGTATGCATAACCGTTCTAGAGCTTATTTCATAGGGTACGGCAGATACTTGGAACTAAAGAAACTGACAGAAAGGAGAAAAGAATATGCTGCAAATCAATTTTCGCATTGATGACAAATGATGATAATGATGATCAGGTTTTTTTAAGTTTCCCGTATAATAAATACAAACAAATACGGTTTGTTAACTCTCGCCATAATGCTTTTCCGGAGTGTATCGATGGATGTGCCCTTAAATGTGGAAACTCCCTATGTTGATTGGCGAAACTTTTATCATTATATTTTCGTCTCGTATTAATGGATTTGTTTTTTTAATTTTTACTTCTTTAAGCAAAGAAAGGAAATAAATTATTTTCTTTATTCAATAAAAGACTTCAATGATTAAGTCACCTGTGCGGAGGGGACACAATACGAGTCCTTCTACTTGTTACTGAACTAAGTCCACAATCGTCATCCTCCTGAGGCTCCTCGGCTGAGTATGATGTAGAAGCTGATTCGCCAGCTCGTTAGGATGATGCTGCAGCCGTTGTAGGTGTCTCTTGGCAATTTTTCGTATATTTCTTCTCGCTTCGGACATACGTGACCGGGTTCGAGTTTAATTATACGGTTTGTCATATACCGTGGACTCGATATATTTGGCGTAAAATTTTGTTTTGTAATCTATGTATTTTGTCTGTGTTTGACTTTGTTGCGCAACTCCTTAACTGTGCACTATACATCCGTATGGGGGCTTCAACATGGTTTTGTATAAAAGTACCAAATTACTCGAAAATTAAATGCATTTTATCTTTTTATTGTTGCACATCGAAACTAACCATAGTACATAACTTCGTGATATATTATTTACGTAATTCGTCAATTTATAAAAAGTATATTTTCGTATCGATTATTATCGCAATTTTACGAGAAAAGCTTTAATGTAAAGGAGGTTACAATATCGAAGAAGGTTATAATAATAGTACGCTATTATATAACGGGCGATTCTTTAATGTTAGAATTGTTTTTTATCCTTATAAGATTATCCTATTTGTCGTTTACTTCGTTTCTTTATATCGTTATAATCGTTACGAATTGCGTCGTTCTTAATTGTCGCTTGGGAAATGTTTCTAATATTAAATAATTGCCCTTTTATTCAATTCGACCTAATTCTGATTTAAATATCTATATACATACATATTTCTCAATATTCGCAAGAAAACTTAAGTAAGTTACGTCATGAATATTGAGAAAAAATATATATGGAAATCAGTTATTACTATTTCAACATGTACTCTCTGTTCGATCTTTCTAAGAATAATAATTGCGTGTGTTTCAAAACGTTTTTCCATTCTTTTACATCCTTCTGTTAGAATCGATATTATTTGCTTCTTTTAAATATACAGAATGATATTATGCAACAGTAGAAAATGTTTCTTTCAAAACGCAATTTATTATTAAGAAATTTCAAAATAACCTCTGATACGGTTGTTACATTTAATACACACACACATATATATATATATATATATATATATATATATATATATATACATATATATTTTATATACATACATTATATATATATATATTTATCTATATATTTATATATAGATATATATTTATATAGATATATATATATATTATTATTATTATTATTATTATTATTATTATACTTAACTAAAATAAATAAATAATTTAACTAAAAAAAAAAAAACCTAAAAACTAAAAGCCCTTAATATGTATATATATATATATATATATATATATATATATATATATATATATATTCATTTATTATTATTTATATCTGTCTAGTGTATATATTTGTAACGTTAATGGGTATTATTTTTTACATTGTGATCATTGAAATTGTTGTTAAATTTTTGTTAATTTATTCGAAATGAACTGCCACTAAATCGAACTTTAACTTGATTGTCTCCAATCGTCAGCTGCTATGAAGCATCTCAGTCGGTATTAAAATATTCAATTTTACACGTGATTAAAGTAACGAGAGAAAAAATATTTTAATTATCATCGACTCCTTAAAAACAACCAGAATTTTATGTAGGACATCGTTTCGTACATCTATAAAATCGTAGTTTGGTTTTAGTTGCGTCAATATGGGCTATATTTAAATAAATTCGATAATTTGATATTTTGATCACGTGCAATTTTAAACCGGTGCTAGTTTAAGTCATATATCTGTACGTGTAATTTATTTGCTATACTTTTAAACGCTATATATATATATATATATATATATATATATATATATATATATATATAAATATATATATATATATATATATATGAGTACATTGATGTATTAATGCTAGTAATGAGTACTATGTTTCATGTATACAGAGTTATAAGTAAGTACCTAGCTGATATGAACGGTAATCACTGAATTTTCTACCTCCGTTTATTATATCGGACGTGTGTTAACAATTTTACGACTAATTCACTCAGGAATTATTATAATTTAATATTTGATTACTATATCACGCTTATTTTTTATCCTGTAATTAAATTTAAAAATCGATTAAATTCCGTTTATTTTTATGATTCCCTGTTATTTTTTTTTAGCCTAATTACCACCTTTTTTTTTTTCTGATTTTAACAGGTAAGTCTGCTTTTACTATACCACCTGCCGTGATGTCGTTTAAATTTGTAGTAGAAGATCAAAAAATTCATGAAGTACTTCCTGGTGAGAGTAATGTTGAACAGCCGCAAGGTATCTGTAAACAATTCAATTATGTACTTCACCGGTGTACTTACTCCAAAAACAACATATAGACTCAAATATGTATATATATATATGTGTGTGTATGTGTGTGTATTTACAATTAATATGACGCCTAGTTCTTATAAAATATTAAAACAATGATAAAGGTTATTTCAATGATGTATACATTACACGTATGATATTTAGAGTGGATTTTATGTATTTTCCTTATATTTTAAAATTAATGGATGAAGTGCTAATTTTGTAAATGAAACTCAATTGTAAATTATTACTTTTTATGGATTTCTGTCCACGAATGTTTTCGTATTTATGTGTCCATCAACTTTTTATTTTTTTTTTTATTTTTTATTTTTATGCAATCTGTATTTAACATCAAAAATCAAAAGGAGTAAAGCATTCCAATGCGTTCTGATCCTATTTATTGATGATTACTTTTACGTTAGTTTAATCTGCAATTATAAGAGTAAGAGATTATTAGGATCGATGTTCAAATTGAAGAGTATGGAATCTGTATATTCGATTGAATTTAGTGCAGTTTGACAACAGGTTCTTTGCTAGTATATTTGAGTGTTGATTGAGTCTTTTTTGTAAGCACTTGATCTGCGGATTTCATCTTTAACCGAGCTGATCTTCAAGTCCTTAAAGATGTCATTTCGTATGAACCAAGGAGGAGCATTCACAATTTTTCGTAAAATTTTTACTTGTTTTCTTTCCGTAATAGTTATATTGGATTTAGCTACAATACCCCATAGCTCTATAGGTCCAAATTTGCTTTATTATTGTTTTGTAAAGTAGAATTAAATTTTCTAGTGAAAGAACTGAATTTCTTCCAATCATCCAGTTCATATTTCTCAGTTTCAATCTGAACTAAGTACGTTTAGAGGTTACGTGTTTATTCCAAGTCAATCTCTGGTCGAGATGTAGACCAAGGTATTTCGCACAATTTGCTATTGAAATTTGTTTATTGTTGAGATATATCGGATTGGCCGTTCCGTTTTTCAATGTAAATAATACGCTGAGGCACTTATCTTCGTTAACTTTTATTCTCCGCTATTTGAACCAATTTGTTAGATAGTTTAAGTGATTTTGGACGTAGCTGGCACTGACGTCATTGTGGATTGCTAAAATTGCGGTATCATCGGCAAATAAGCCGGTTGTAATATTATTATTTACCGGAAAATCGCTGGCGTAAACCTTTTTCCGAAGTGAATTATGTTAGCACATTTGTAAAAATATAACACCAAGATTTAAGGAAGTTACAGAGCATATATATATATATATATATATATATATATATATTTTAGATCAGTTGACATAATATGATATACATACTGAAATCGGACCTATTCATAATTTCGGAGTAATCTTGATTTATTCATATTTTGATGGTTAGGTTATACGAAAAATATTTTACGACTTTTTTTTTAATATATACATATATAGGTATCATATATATATATTATCATCGTAAAAATTATTTCAAAGCTCTGTATAATTGTAACGGTTTTCACATTTGTTTAGGAGAACATCCTGCATAACAATTGTGTACAGTACATATGATGTAATATGTGTGACAGGTACGGCGTGAAATTTATTTATTTTCTTCATTATGATAATCTGGTCAACCGCTTATCTTAATCGTGATTTTGTAAACGTTGGAATTATTTTTTAGGCGTCTAAAGATGTAATGTAATATTTTTTTTTTAACTATTCTTAACTCTCCGTTAATATAGTGTCACAGATGGACTCAATAAAAAATTATGTTTCTTTCCGACAAGAGACCTGTACATTGAACCGGCTTCTTGAAATGACCTTTTATATTTCAAAGCTTTAGTTCGAGTTTACAACGGTGTATTTAACAGTTAGTTGTGTATTCCGATTCCTACTCTGACTCCCACCCATCAATTGCGTTTTCTACTCGAACGGAGCTTAATATTTTGATATATATTTTTTTTAAATTGGTTTTGTTTACTTAATTTGTAAAGTGTATGTAACGCTGAATTATAAATTTTTGAAATACTACTTTCATCAACCAAAGGTCTCTGATCTTTACCGATCAACTGTTCATATTATTATCATTTTTACTTTTGAAATTTACAAAAACCATACATGTTCTCATCCAGCCTGACGAGATGGACGATATTGAAAAAGCAACCAAAGTCTTCATCCAATGTAGATTGCAAAACGAAGTGCTGGAATCGAAGCTATAGGGAGCTATTCGTAAAACATTTTCAATTGATCGTTCTTTTTCAAATTGAAGAATTAAATTTATCATCTGAAATATAAGCTAAAATTTCTGGATAAAAATAGTATAAGATGGCAAAAAAACTTCACGACGCGGTATACCATCCACTAAATTCATCTGAGGAGAAATTCAGATTAGAAATTTTTCTAACTACCATCGATAGACTTTTATTTAATTTGAATGTGTTAGTCAGCGGTACAAATTTTGTGTGTCGTCTTTGTATGCCTATTTTAGATTTAAACAATTTTTGTGAAATTATCAGCAAATTCGATCTGAGTCCGTACAGTCTTTATTATATTACTATAATGAAACAATTACAACTGATGTTTAAAAAATGCATTGAAATTGGATAGTCCAGGAATAACTTGTTCGGTATTGTAAACGCTTAATTTAATTTATGAAAAAGGTCTTCACTTAATTTTTATCCAAATATGTAACGTTTTCTTATTATAAAGTAGAGAAAGGTCCTGCATAATAGTGTCGTGATTATATTTTGTTTAAAAATAATGAAATTTAAACGAAAACTGGGCTAGACATGTGGAAATAAATATTTATGTAGTAATGCACAAGTATACATACATATATATATATATATATATATGTGTGTGTGCACATACATACGTTATATATTTCTTTACCGGTAACGTTTAGAATTTAAAGAAACGTATATATTTTTATCCTATTAGGACGAGTGTCAATAGTGAGTCGTATGGAAAACCTTATTAACATTGATATTTTGTTAAGATTATTGCGAAAGCAAAAAGTTTTTACTTGAGCTATTACCGTGTGTATACAATCTGCAAAATAGTTATCAATTGTGATGTTATTTCTAAGACAATGGACCTGCTTTCCTATTACCTCGTATTATAGCTAATTGCATGGTTCATCTCATATCGGACGACATCAACTCTATATTCAACGTTTATCGGTGGCCATTAGGCAAAACTATTGTTTACCTCGTGTCGTGCGAGCCAGCGTTGCCGTATTATACATCTCAAACCAGTCTTTAAAAGATTTTTCGTCTACTTCTATTTGTCGTTGTACTATGACCAGCAGTATGACGTATGTATTTACTCTGTTTTCAATTATATATCCAAAGTAGGCTGTTTTACGTGTTTTTATTAACTCGATAATTTCGAAGGTTTTTTTCATTTTTGTTTTAGAATGGGTTCATTAGATGCCTTATCTACCCCGGGGTACTAAGTAAGAATCCGGCGATAAAGCTACATTTCAAGGGCCTCTATTTTCTATGTTTATGCTGGCTGAAAAGTGTAAATCTGTACCCTCCTATAAAACAATCTTGACAGCACGTAGAATTTCGTACTTGTTTCCAATGTAACTTCTCTACTTCGCAGAAATATTTTTTTTTTTTTTTTAATATACCCTGTTTCTATTCTAGTTTTAATTTCATAGTCAGCAGGTTTTCTAGTAGCCAATGTCGTAATATTTATATATCGTTACTTTCTCAATTTCTTTACCCGCAATACTTATATCGATACAATGTATATTCGAAAAAAAAAAGTTTTATTTACTTTTAATGGATTCTGAAAGAGAGAAATGATATACAACTATGCATTTAAATAATTTACGTAATATATATATATATATATAGAACAAAAGTTGTGTTTTGTTAAATGGAAATAAAATTGGTTTATATTAGCGATAATTAATAATTTGTAGATAAGCCGTTATTTCACCTAGAATTCAGAAAAAATTATATGCAAATAGATAGAGATAAAAAAACAATCGCTAATGAAATATGTTTTTAAATAGTTACGCTTTATTAAAAAAAAATTCATTACAACTACGTATGCATGTATGTATGTATATGTACTTATTACATCTATAAGTGGACATAACAAATGCTTGCATGTTGTTGAAAGCCGGGCGAGAAAAATTTATATATATATAAGTGTAATATACAATTGTGTGTTGTGTGCGTATCCTTTATTAATTAAAAAAATTTTATGACGTAGTTGAAAAAATTTAATATCCTTCCATTACAATAATGTAATGTTACAAATAAGAAATTAAAAAAATAATAATAGTGATGAAGATGATGATCGGTAATAATAATTACTTTTGCCGAGAAAATTGATAATCGTGAAAATTGTGGCGTAAATGGTAATGTTTATTTTTCTTTGTTATCGTAAAAATTGTTAATCAGTTCTCAATGAAAACTACGTTTTTTGATCCACAATACTATCTAATATATACATATACATGTACATTTATACATGCAAACAAACATACATACTATATATATATATATATAATATATTATATATACATACATACATGTATATATATATATATATATATATATATATATATACATTAATTATGTATTAAATGTGTGTATTGCATGTGTGCACACATCGTATAGTTTTTTTTACCAAGTTGATGTTTATTTGAATGACGGAATTTGGACACTCATATTTGTATTTCGTGTGAAAACGATTCTGTTATCATCTTATATTATTCTAAGTCGGTGTGATGCCTCGTTATGACTACAAGTTTTACCTCAACTTAGTAGTATATCCTTTGTAATTATTATTATTGTTATTAATGAACATTATTAATTATTATTATTGTTATCATTATTAATTAATATTATTATTAATTATTATTATTATGATTATTATTAATTATTATTATTGTTATTATTATTAATTATTATTGTTATTAATTATTATTATTAATTATTATTAATTATTATTATTAATAATTATTATTCTTATTATTACTATAATGATTGTAATACTATAATAAATTTGAATTGATTTGATTACTAGTTATTATTATTAGTATTACTCTTTATTGTTATTATGATTTCTCGTTATTATTTGTTTTTTCGTTTTATTTACGTAGAAGACTCACGCGAAAAATCGTCTAAGTCTTCTAAAGACAGTCAATTATCGGTGTCTGAAAATGGTACGATTACTGATGTCGTTGATGACGATGCGGTTACCGGTGCTCTGGAAGAATCTGATCAGCGATCACCGGCGCTTTCATCTATCGATACGTCGTCATGTACACCGATAAAAGTGTATTTCAATCGGCTCGGTACGGTTAACGTCGTTAAACGTTCTATCAGTCTTGACCAACAAGACACCGCTACCGGTGACGTCAACTCCGCCGCTGCTTCTTCTAGTTCATCGTTTTCCGCCGCGTCAACTTCTGAACCACCTTGGACTAATTTTTTCTCGGAAATCAAAGGTAAAATTACGAAAACCGTCGAAGGAAAATTCGAAGAAATTCGTCAGGAACATAAGAAAAATAAAATTACTCGGAAGAAAAGTCAATCGAGTTCTGATGAAAACGATTTATTGTTCGAATCGTCCGTTTCCAGTTCCTCTTCTCCGCCCCCATTGACGCTTCACCTATCGAAAGACGTCGATATTAGAGATGGTATCGCTCTTACCGCTACCACTATTGCAACTCTTACTACTACTACTACTACTACTAGCGCTATCTCTACCACTAGTAAGACAACTGTTATTAGCGGCAATGTTGATAACGTTAATAATGAATTGTCGAAAAATTTGAAAAAAGCTGCTGCTATTACGACCTCCGTAGGCTCTGGTAGTAAATTATCTAATGTTGAGACGACGACCACTATGAAATCGTATCGAAATCTTTTAGATCTAGACGAAGGTGAAATCGAAAACGCGACCGAAGCTATTAAATTAAAGAACGATCCAGCAGCTCCGGTAGATCATCAACTTCAACAGGACGGCCATCGTTATCAGACTAAATGCGTGAAATGCGTGCATTTGTTTCCGCGTGTCTATTACGACCTTTTGAATTTTCTATGGATTTGGAAATTCGGTGTGGCTGTGGTTGTTTGCACCTTAGCTCAACTGTTTAATCCGTCCTATACGGTAAATGTTTAATTCACTTTTATATATAATAGTATTTAAAATAAACCGAAATAACACGGTATATATATATATATATATATATATATATATATATATATATATATATATATATATATATATATATATATAGAGAGAGAGAGAGAGAGAGAGAGAGAGAGAATTTTTTTTGCGACATTCATTGAAATTTTTTCTTTTCAATTGTACCGGAAATTATTGTCATAATGAATAATGATGATTGCGTTATATAGAAATAGGATAAAAAAGGAGAGAACTGGATAAAAAAGAAAAAAAGAGAAGTAATTATGGAACTATAGAAAGATGTATTCGTTTACCGTCTGTAGTGAAATGAGTTAAATCGCTGATGATACTGAAGTGAGTACGTATATTCTATATATGTATATTATATACATATATATATATACACATGTATATATATACACATCTTCTTGTCCTCAATTCGTAGATTGGTGGATAACCTTTTATGATTTACGATCTTGTTAATCAAACTAAGCATTAGAATTCCCTTAGTTCGGTCTTTCTTTTTAAATTGTATCTTTTATTATCTGTTGGATGTACGTTTTCATGGTTCATCATCTGCAGCGTTTGTCTTCCACTTTGCTTTCAATTATTATTATTATTTTTTTAAAATATTTATTTGTATTACAATCTTAAGAAAAAATAAAATTCTTAAATAAGTAATAATTGTAGATACATTATTTATACACGAATACATAATAATGTAGATGTGTACCAACGTTTAATTATGAGGGAATAAATGTCCTATCTATTTAATTCGTCTTCTCTTCAGTGTGAGTTCTCGATTCGTGTATTTCTTTTAATACTTTTTCATTTGTTATTTTCTCCATTCAACTAATTTTTTGCATCCACGTTTCGAACGCTTCAATTCGATTATACATTTGTTTGTTTATCGTCAATGTTTCTGACCCGTGTAGCAAAATACTCCATATATATATATATATAAATCCTTACTAACATCAAAAAGTATAAAATTATTAAGAAATATTTCGTGAAAACATGTATATATATATATATATATATATATATGTTTTCACGATATATATATATATGTATATATATATATATATATATATATATATATATATATATATATATATATTTTCACGAAATACTTCTTAATAATTTTATACTTTTTGATGTTAGTAAGGATTTTTTTTTTATTAAACGCCGTTTTTGCTAGGTTGATTCTCGTTATTATTTCTTTATCGCTTCTCCTGTCTTGGGTTATCCCAGATATGACTATTAACTTGTTTTAACGTTTTTTCATTAATTCTTTTGTTTACTGTTCCTGGTTTCTTATCGCATTTCATCACCACCGTCTTTTCTTCGTTTATTGCCATATTATATTTCTTGGTTACTTCTCCTAAACATTGTTTCCCTTCTGATTTGTTTGATTTTATTTTATCTTGGAGTCGAATTCCTAGTAGTGTACGTTCCATATTTCTTTCAGTCTTCCTCATTCTAGCAATTATTTGTTTTGTTAATGGTTATGTTTCTCCACCGTACGTCATTACGAGTACTACACACTGGTTAAATAGTTTTGCTCTGTTTTCTCTACTAATTTTACTTTTAAGCATCCTCTTTATTCTGTGATATGCGACCCATCCATGTGTTATTTTTCTGAGTAGATCTGGGCTTGTTTGTTCTTTCTTTGTTGTGAAAACTTTATCTAAATCTACCTTTTCCACCTCGCCTTTTTGTAATTTTAATTTATACATTGGTTGTTGTATATTTTTATCGTATTTCATATACTTAGTTTTCTTGTGTATTTATTTTTAACCTACAGTTTTTACCGCGCTTTCCAATTCCTGTAGCATGTCTTATAAATCATATATATCTTGAACTATGACCACTATATCGTCCGCAAAACGTAAATGGAGCAGGTATTTTTCGTTGATGTTTACATCCTTTTAAACTCCAGTTCAATGATTTTAGAGCATATTCTAATACTACTGTAAACAATTTGGGAGACATAGTATTTTCTTACGTGTTTTAATATTGGGAACGTCGGTGTTGTTTCATACATGTCCACACTGGCTGTTGCAAAGTTATATATATTAGTTAAAATATCAATGTATATTTTAGCTATACTATTGATTTCAAGCGCTTTGACTATTGATTGCCTATACACCGAATTAAACGCTTTTTCGAAGTCTACAAATTCCAAATATACAGGAAGATTGTATTCTTTAAACTTTTGAATTAGAAGCGTAAGTATCTGTATATGATCTCATGTACTATACTTCATTCGAAAACCGACTTGTTACACTTGTTGTTGATCTAGTCTTTTTTTGGCCTGTTTGTTAATATCCTTGTAAATAATTTGCAGACTAATTGGTCTGTAATTTTTCAGATCTTTCTTATCTCCATTTTTGTGCAGTAGGACTATGGTCGCATTGTTCCATGGAGTTGGTATTTTTTGTTCGTGTATACAACGGTTGAATATATCTGTTGGCCCTTTTACAACAGACCTACTTCCATTTTTCAACATTTCGAGTGTTACTAATATCTATATCTATATATCTATCTATCTATCTATATATATATAATGTATATGTAAAACAACAAAAAATGAAAAACTGTTGAGAAAAGTCCCAAAAGTCAGAAGTCAAAATGGTTCTAGAACGGATGCTTGTTCAAGCGAAAAATCTAGGTCACAACCTGAAGGAGTTACCATGTGATAGTGGTAAAGAATTTAATAACGTAGATGTTTGAAAAATTCTTCAGTAAAAAGAGATTATGCGACAGTTAACAGCACTCTACACACCTGAACAGAACTGCGGTAATGGATGAGATAATAGAACAATCGTAAAGTGATCAGAGCTTTTAAATATTAAAATTCTGATATTCAGTTTTCAAGAGCAATTTGGACAAAATAAGTTATGACGGTTATTTATGCAGTGAACAAAACGAGTACATTGTCATAAGATGGTATTAGTATATATGAACTTTGATTTAAAAAAAAAACACTCGTATTTAACACTTGAGGATTTTTGCTATGGTAATATACCAATACAGCAGAAATACAAAATGGGCAAGAAAGCTACAAGGGGGTATCTTATCGGATACGATGAAGCTGAGCGGTATCGTATTTTTATTCTCGAAAAAAGAATCTATTGTTTTATCAATAGGTATCAAGTTTCACGAGATACTTTAAGATTGTGAAGATAAAATAAAAATATCCTTTTCAAGTACCTCATCTAAAGAAGAAGTTAATAGTAAACCAGAGATTGTTGAAAAAAAAAACATAGAACATGATCACGAAACGGATTCGGATAGTGAATGTGAATTGAGCATAGAGATCAAAAAGGATAAAAATCAAACCAACCATACTCGAATTCCAAAATATTAAGAAGATTTTGTTACTATTATGACAGCAGAAGAATTTCCTGAAACTTATAAAGCTGCAATGCAGATCGAAAACGGTATAGCTTGGAAGAACGTAATGAATAGTAAAATTGTCTCACTAAATGAAAATAAGATGTGGTAGTTAATTGAATTACATGTAAGAGAAAAGGTCGTTCTATGCATATGGATAGAATAAAATTAGACTGTAGTATCTCTAAGTATAAAGGTAGACTAGTAGCTAAGGGTTATGATCAACAAAAAGGAATTTATTTTAGTAAAACGTTTTATCCAGTTACCGATTAATGCTATAAAGATATGAACTTAGCTCAATTCGATGTATCTACAACTTTCCTTTATGAAGAGTTGGATGAAACCATCTTTATGAAACAACTAGATGGTTATAATGATGGTTTAGATAAAGTTTGTAAGCTTAAGAAAAGTCGTTATGGGCTAAAGCAGTCACCACATGATGCTGGAGAATTGACGATTATTACATTTCATGTTTATACCTAAAAATTTCTTCGATTCGCCAACTTGTGAATTTCAATTTTTTATTTATTTTTTTCTAATAAATAAAGATACAATCTTAACCTACTAAGTTAAATAAGCATCAACTTTTACAAACTGTAGCTTAATCTAACAAAACCTAATTTTATTAGTAAAGCCTATGTGTTTAAAGTCAATGGCCCATCGACCATAACTTTGACATAATCGTTTAAGATATAATTGGTTTTATATAATTATACAATTAGATCCGCTGGGTGGCGCCGCTTAAGACGCCTGACGTCATGTCCGGTATCTAGCAACTGGATTGCTTCCACGTTGATATGTCGCTTCAACCTCTTTTTATGAGCAGTTGCGTATCTTCGAATCTCTTTGTTCACGAATGGAATCCGTAGATCTCGATGCACATCATCATTTCTAGAATAGCGGTACGCATAGACTATTGCTCTTAGTATTACATTTTCTCTGGTCTGGATCTTTGCTCTGTTAGACCTACTGGCACAGCCCCCATAACTGCAGGCCATAGGTCCATATTAGTTTTATAATCTGCCAATACAGTAGGCATTTGTGTCCTACGTCCAGCTGTGAGTTTCTTCCGATAAGCCAATAAAGTTGTTGCGTTTTTTTCTTTATCTGCTTGCTTTTCATTCTGGCATGCACTTCCCACATCAGACGCTTGTCTAAGTGCATACCAAGATACTTGACTGAGCCAGCCTGCGGAATAGGTTCACCCCAAAGTACACTTGATAATGCGCCTCTGTTTGCCGGTATGTGAAAATCACATGTTTTGATTTCTCTTCGTTGATCTTAATTTTCCAATTTATTGCCCATTCATACACTCTATTTAGCGAGTTATGCAATTTATTTGTTGCGTCGGACTGACTACTGGAAACAGCTAGAATAGCTGTATCGTCAGCAAAAGTGGTCGTTATGGTTTGCGCGTCCGTCGATAAGTCTTGTGTATACAGCATATACGAGATCGGACCGAGTACGCTTCCTTGAGGAACTCCGGCTTGTATTTCATAGGATGCAGATTGTCGAACTTCCTTGCTGTACTCTAAATTGACGTCTGTTAAATATGATATGAGCAGTCGGCAAATGTTGCCCGGCAGTAGTCGGCTTAATTTATACGCCAGGCCTTCATGCTACACCTTGTCGAAGGCTTGTGCTACGTCCAGGAAAACGGCTGGACAATATTTTTTCTCCTCGAAAGCTCTATTGATTATGGATACAATCCTATGCACTTGGTCGATTGTGGAGCGCTTTCGTCTGAATCCAAACTGATGCAGCGGTATTCGTCTGAATCCAAACTGATGCAGCGGTATGCTTTCTTCGACCATTGGCAGAAGCCGTTTGAGTAATAATTTCTCAAATAGCTTTGATACAGATGGTAGTATCGAAATCGGTCTGCATGACCTTACATCATATTCCGGTTTATTATGTTTCTTGACCATTATAATTTGTGATATTTTGAAGCAAGGTGGCATGTATTCTAATCGCGTACATGCATTGAAAAGATATGTCAGCATAACTATACCTTTTTTAGATAATTCTTTTAACACTTTGGGAGGCACGCCATCTATGCCCGGAGCTTTCCGCGGATTCATATATTGTACTGCTCTTGTGTGGTGGTTCTACTTTTATTTTGCAGTATGCAATATAATTTAGGTTGTATACCTCTTTATTGTTATATTTCGGCTTTAGATCAATGTAGAACAATGGGTAAGATTTCCTTTGTCTGTCGATTATCTTGTTGTCTTTGTCGCGAATTTTGAGAGTTTTTGTAATGTTGACGATACTGACTGGTTCGTGACCCCACTTTAATAACTCATTTTCTATGATTCTTAACTTTGTAGTAGGATGAAGGCCTCTCACTAGTACTCTATATGATCTTTCAGATTTTAGTTTGTATGTATGATAAGCAATGTTACTTAATCTTAATGTGTCAACTAGTGAACGAAACGTATCCTCGTTTTGGAGGGCAACTATAATGTCTCCGTTATTTAACACCTTAAAGGTAACTGTATCACCGAAGGTTGAATTGACGTCAGCATAGAATTTGTTGAAATCGTTTATACCGCTTACTGTAATTTTTGGTGGTAATTTAATGTTGTCATGTCTTACTAAACATTGGGTTTGCATCGGCTCTATCTGTTGCTGTGTTTGATGCACGTCTTTCTTTTGGCGACTGATGGCCATTCTGTTGCAGTTCTATCTGGTGTATTTTGTCCACCAGGGAATCTATTTTTAGCCTCAGCTGATTTATAATCCCAGCTTGATCGTAACATATTCGTTTTAATTCTTCCGGTTGTAAGTTTTCATAATTTTCTCTATTACTATCGTTTTGTTCTTGACTAAGCTTCTTGTTGGTATTCTCCTAATTTTATGTAGATAATTGCCTCTTTATGGAGTATGAGTTGCCAGATTTTGTTAATTTTATTGAAGGAACTTCACGGAGTGATAGCGTCACTTACATGTACATACGACTGTGATTGTATATTACACGCAGCCGGTGATGATAGACGCGATGTTGGAGGTGAGTGTTGAACACTCATTTCTAAATTCGCTCTTAATTATATTCTGTACGATATTTCGGAAACCATATGTGACTACACTGGTGCAGCGGACCGTTAACGGAAGGTTTCTTATTACTCTAGTTACCCGAATACCGCGTGATGTACATAGAAATAAAATAGAATAAATAAACTAAAATTGAATACAAATTGGTTTTATCTCACCAATTAAGACTGCGGTTTTACACGTGGAGATATCTGGTTGATCGTAAACTATTAACCGATAACGTCCCGATGAATAGAATGTAATCGAACTTATACTTGCGTAAACTTAAACAATGTAAACGCTAGAAACACGATGTAGTCGCACTTGATTTCCATTAAAATTTTTAAGTAAGAGCCTTTTAATAGATTTTACTTAGTCTTGATTACGAATTATTAAGTAATCAAATATAATAATATAAAAATTACATTATTTTACATTATTATTAAGACGATCAACGTTTACGCACTTACTAAACTTTGATCGAATAAATGCATCGTTAAATAATACGTAATTAAATTTCTCATTTCAACATTTTGACGACTTCATTAAGTCCATCCGGTCATTCAGGTATACCACCGATTTTATTGCTCCATTTTAAAATGCAGATTTAACATTCATTTGAATAATGACATAAATGAATTGAACTGTAATTGATAACATTGTCCTTAGTGTACATAGTTGCGCTATAGACGAGTAAATTTAATTCATCTTAAAAGTGTCTTCTTATTGGAATCCGCCAGTTACTAACCTAGCCTTATACTTCTTGGAACCATCGGATTCACTTTTGTATTAAATACCCATCAATTACTTTCAAATTGACATTATCTGGTCTGTCATACAAAGTCTATGTTGCATTTATCGTTTTACCAACTGTTCCTCAACCACGGTAATCGAATATTCTTCGTCTTTCCTTTTAAACGTCCTTAGAATATTTTCAAATGTAGTATACATTACTGATTAATCGCAATCCTTTAAATATCCCGTTGTTTTTTCGTTGTCTTCGACTTTTGTTGGGATTTGGTGAGTGTGTATTCGGATCTTGTGCGGTTATTTCAGAAATAACTCACGAATTTTTTTCTTTTTCAAGCGATTTTTTATAAATATTTTATCAAATATTACACATCTCCTGATTTCAATTTTAACTTTTTAATATATAAAACTGTAGTGTCGGTGTGTGATTTGCGAACATTTTCATTATAATCACTATATTGGGATACTTTTATCACACATAAATAGAAAATCTATTTTTTAAAATTTTTGTCTGCCTTTCTGTCTGTTCCGATTTAACTCAAAAACTGTTAAAACGATAATGATGAATTTCGCATAGCTTATAGGCGGTATTATCGGATTCGTTCTAAGTTTTGTTTTACATCGATATCACAAATAGGACAGAAATTACAATAATTTAAAGTTTTAAAAAGTAGTAAAAAGCGATATCTCTGCCAAATCGTTTAAAATTTAACTTATGAACCTTCACTACCAACACACGTAATACAAACTACATTTTGTTGCGTTAGGGGCGTGCTTTAAAAAATAATTGCATAGGCGAAGCCGTGGGTAACCTGTAGTAAAAATATATAAATATATACAATTTATAAAAAATAAAATGCAAAAAATATACAATTTATAAAAAATAAAATGCAAAAAATATACAATTTACAAAAATTAGCAAAATGAAAAAAATTATATAAAATAATTAGGTTATTTTATAAATACTATTTTTCATTTTGATAATTTTTCTAAATGATATATCTAAATTAATATTTTTACATATTATTTTTTATAAATTGTATACATTTTTATATTTTACCTTTATGTTCACTTGATAATAGTTTAACAGCCGAAAATCTTTGTGATTTTTTATTAAAAATAAATTTAGCGATTTTAATTTCTTTCTTTTTTAAAAAAATCGCTTCCACAATTTTCAAATTAATGTTTGTTGTTGATAGTGTATTAATGAAACACGCGGCAGTTAAAATCTTGTATATCCCCAAAATTCCTTTGGTTGATTATTATCTTTTAGTAACATGTTAACTTTTTAGTTATTGTTCGATTGAACCTTTCTACTGCGCAGTTCTGTTGTGATTAATATCCGATCGTACATACTATTTTGATACCTTTCTTTGCATAAAAATTCCGAAAGGCGCAATATGTGTATTCAGTACAACGGTTACATTGCAATGTTGTAATTTTGAACGTCCGGTTACATTATCTTCGCATACTTTAAATTTTCCTTTTTAAAAAAAAATAAAAAAATATGTAAATCTTCATATGCCGTTTGTAACTACCAGGGTTTTTACAGCATAAGGAGACATGTGTCTGGTTTATATGGAGTCCGCTTTCTCTGGCAAATGATAGAATTCTACCTATTTATTGAGGTTTGTTTGAGAGGATTTCGTGTATTGGGTCCTGTATTTTGTGTTTTAACCTGTGTGGTGTGAGTGTTCGGCAGTTGTAGATTAAGTGTGTGACTGTTGATTCTGTTAAACATCCGCTTAGGGAGCACTTTGTTGGTGTAGGGCTTTTGGTATACAGATAATTGCGTGATACAACTGTATGACCCACACGTAGACGGTTTAGGGTACCATATTCTTTTCTGTTTGTTCCATCTGGAGGCCACCAAGGTTCTATGGTTGATTTTATGCTCCTCAGGAAGGTTGTTTGTGAGGTGCAGTCTCCATTCCTGTTTACTGTTGTTCACGAGTATGTGTGCTAATGTTGCTGGAGGTGGTGAGTATTCTGGTACTGGTGAAAGACTATAGACCGAGCTTAAAGGTCTACTTTATCACTACCATGCATCCCTACAAAAAGCGGATTTCACATCCTTCCTTATGTAGTTTGTGTAGATTATGTTGAATTTCTAGTATTGTCTTGACGGCATATTAGTTCTAGAGAGGAGAAGGAGTCTTATAATTAATGCTTTTCGATGTGGAAGTACAACTGATCTGATGTACTGAATACAGTAAATAATTCCATACAGCTCTGCATCCAGAGAAGTGCAGCCGTCGCTTAGTCGGATCGAGTGTAGTATATTATCAATTTGGTAAGAGCAAGTTTTGCTCCGTGTGTATAGTCATTGTATTTTTGATGGGTGCTTAATACCATTTCTTTTATATTTGTAAGGTGTGTAGATTTATTGTGCTGTGCGAGAAATAAATCTATTTTTGTTTCGGAAGGGTCCTAAGGAGGTATCATTATATTGTAATTCATTGTTGGTTTTGGAATGAAGCTTATGTGATATATTGATAGTATGCTAAGTAGCTTTGGTACATTTGGTAAATGCGGGTTAGGGGATGTACATTCTTTGGTGTATGCAAATGTTTTATTGTAGCTAAGTGATGTTAATATCTGCCTCTGTAAAGTGAGCAGATGACCTATAGCCGATTTCGTTTTACGCCCACCAGCTTGCAAAGGAGAAAGGAGATTGTTATTTTCAAGGAAAAATAAGAGACGCCTATTAACCATTTTCTCCAGTGTTTTTGAAAGAACACTCAGAAGAGATATTGCTCTGTAATTATCTGGAAAGAAGGGATTTTTATTTGGTTTTAATATTGGAATAACTATGGCTGAATTTCAGCTTTTGGGTATGATGTTGGATCTCCATATTTGGGTTTGTATAAATTTAAAAGGAATAGTTTTTCACCTGGTTAGGAGGTATTTTAACATATGTGGAAATAAATTACTTTTTTTTTTTTTTTTATTAATCAAATGATACAAAAATATGTGTATAATCTGAAATAAAGTAATTTTTTTCTCACTATATCGCGTAGTAACTTCTATAGGTCCACCAATATGGCTATAAATTAATTCTGGTGGACGATTAAATCTAATACGCAACACTGTCTATAAATGTAGACAATTTTTCCCAGTTTTTAGATTTTGTAAAAAAACTACTTACGTTTCTACTCTGATCCACTTACGGAACGATATTCACTTAGTAAATTTGTTCGTGTTTTAAATTCACATTCTGATGTATTATATCTTTGTTTTCTGCAATTGTAGGAATTATACCGTCGAAAGGAATTTCCTTTATTTCAATTATTTTGTACAATATTTTTAGTACTAACTTTTTGCCACTTGATATGAAACGCTGATGATTTTGATGTTACAGTTTTATTATCATTTTTTTTTTTAAGTTGAAAGATCAATAATTTGTTTTTAACGAAATTAATGTTTTCCTTCCATAGTATCTAATGCAGTAACAAAAGGATCAAAAAAACGTTCATTTCTGGTTCTCTGTCAATTTCATCAAATTTTAAGAAACATTTTTCGAATATTGATTTTTGTTTGCATTTTAAAAATGGTAATTTTCTGCTTAAATTAAGTTGAGAAACTATATATATATATATAAATTAACAAAACAAAATAAAATCAAAGTTAATCACTAAAAAATTTTTTTATTACACAAATACGCACACGAAGCTTTTCGACTATTAAGTCATTATCAAGCTATATTTGTGTAATAAAAAAAAATTTTTAGTGATTAACTTTGATTTTATTTTGTTTTGTTAATTCATAAAATCACTACTCTCCAATAATTCAACATTATATATATATATATATATATATATATATATATATATATATATATAAACGTTTTCTTTAATGCATCCTACATTTCTTTTGCCGCGTTCTTTCTTTTTATATGCTTCAAGCGGACTCAATATGTTGCATTACTGTTTTTTTCCTTTCTATATTTCTTAAGGATATATACTGACTCTGGTTTCACTTCTTGTAATATGCACGATTGTCATTCATGTACCTTTAATACACGTTTCGCGTTTTATGCTTCTCATTAACGTGATTTGTATCAGTAGAAAGTAATATAACACTTTTTACAATAGATTATAATATTCGTTTCATAATATAATAGTAGCGAGCACTAAAGTCCCCTTAAATGAAAACACAACTAAAATATGTGATTTAATGAGAACAACAACAAAAATCGACACTTCCAACAGGCTTTAGATTACGTAAGACAATAATGGTATTTAAAAAGAATGGAACATTTAAGTGCGAACAACGCAGAATGATAAATCTCCTTTCACGTGCTTCGAAAGTATTAACCTAAAAATCTGTTCAATAGAATCAATAGCATAATCGCTCGATAGCGATAGTGTTAAGTAGAGATCAGTACGGCTTCAGACAAGAAACAAGGAAAACAATTTTGGGTTGAAAATTAATAATAGAAAGGAAAACTGAAATTAATCCTCTTGTATATATTACCTTTATTCACCTAGAAAAAAGGCCTTTGACGGATACGATTGAAATGTAGTAAAAAATATACGGGAAAAAAATAAATTGATAAAAGAGATATTTATAGATGCGTTGTATCGAAACCAAATAACGAAAATAAAAATAAAATATACGAATAATACGGGAGTGCGACGGGGACGGAATCTGTCACCCGCCCTATTTAATATATAGCTAGAATAAGTGATGAAATAATGGAAAGAAGAATTTGCAGGCGATATCGCTACGCTAGTAGAAAATGAACAAGATTGTCCTAAATCTAATAAATCTAATTTTTTACTACATACAACATGAGAATAAACGAAAAAAAAAAAAAAAAAGATCGGTTCCGAGATGCGATGAAAAAGAAATAAGACAATAAACATAAAAATAGATGGTGCGTTAATAAAACGAATAAAAAGACGAAGATATTTGGGAAGCATAATAACAAACGATTAAAGGAGTATACTAGACATAAAAGAAAGAATAGGATTGACGTAATTGGCATTTGTGAAAAATAACGGATTGTTAACAATCAAGACACGTGAATAATCAAAACACTCGTACGAAACGTTTTACTTTATTTTGAAACGATAGATAAAAAGACGTAAAAGTCAGTTGGAGATGTTCGAACCTTGGCGATGGAGAAAAATTGAACGACTAGCATGGACGGAGCGAACATTAGTAGCAAAGAAGTATTTAGATTCATCCGTAAAAATAGAAGTTTATTAGGAAAATTAAAAGAAAGAAGATACAAATGGATAGGTCATATTTTTGCAGACATAATGAAAACATTTAACACGAACAATTGAAGGCGTTATAGAAGGGAAAAGATCAAGAGGAAATCCAAGAATGAAATATATCAAACAAATACAACACAATGTACAAGCAACCAGGATACAGTAACATGAAAAAATGACGCTAAATAAAATTAAAGAGGAGTGTTTTATATATATATATATATATATATATATATATATATATATATATATATAAAATTAATAGTATATGATATGTATATCGTACACTTAAAATTTCAATATGTATGACGTTTGATTTCGTTTCAATGGATGTTCGTCCTTTTTTTTGTTTTTGCAGTTATAATTTCTGAAATACTTGTATTTAAACAAGACTCATAAAATTAAAACATATATATATATATATATATATATATATATATATATATATATATATATATATACATGCATCTGTCTGTTCATATAATTCCATTATTGTTAATAAGACGAAAATACTTTTGTGTACTAAATTTTTTAGGCGAGATATGTTGAGCACTCTAGTCTACTTACTCTTTACGCGAATAGATTATCGTAATTAATCAGTTGTCGTCATATTGTTTATTTATATTTGTTTTTATTTTATTTTATTTATTTATTTATTTATTTATTTTTGATAGTCTTGATTGTATAAATACGTTTTCATTTTTATCGTTCTGTAGCTGTTCCGACTTAACTTTTACTGGCAAAACTAAACACCGTATTTCAATGTTTATTATACTTAATTTTTTTTTTAATTCGTATCTACTTAAATCAGTGATATTATCCGTATTTCAGTTTATTTTCGTTTAACGTATAAATCTGTTAATAATTTTTTCAGTTCGTTTTCCTCATTCTGTACATTATTTTTGTCAACAATACCGCTATAATTTTATAAACAAATTTACTCCTCCATTCGCTTCGATTAGCTTATTTTAAATTTAAGTTGATATTCAGACTTTCGACGAGTATTACATTTAGTTAAGCATTTATTGTATTTTTTTTTTTAGCTTAAATGCTTGTTTTCAAAACACACTATAGTATTTGCCTTAATTTCTCTCAAGGAAAAAAGGAAATTTTAATTAACCTCTCAAAATTAATAGGCTTTACGCGCAAGTTATTTTTTTCCCTCTGAATACTGGAAACAATTAGGTTTTGATTGGACACTGGATTTATGACTATGAATAAACGGTGTGTTAGTATATTATATATATATATATATATATATATATATATATATATATATATATATATATATTCTGATTAAAACTAGATTAATTACTCAAATTGAAAAGTATATGATTAAGTTAGCTTTACTGTATTTGCCTATATGTGTATACGTGTGTGATATATTTATTGTATTTGTGTGTGTTTATACGTGCGTAACTAATAATAATAATAATAATGATGGTGATGTTGATAATCGTAATAATAACAATATATCTCTTTGCGCAGTGATTTTGTATACTATTCGTCTTCTCTTCTTATATTTAAGTTTTATTTAATATCCGCCTAAAGTATTTTTATTTCGTTAATATTTATTTTCAAATAGGCTCGAACGGTAGATCTGCGAATATCATCCTGACAGTTACAAAACTTAATATTAATATTAAAAAAAAAAAAATTAGTTACTTTTAAAACCTACCAAGATGGAACAGAAAGATTTTGTTCTAAAGTCGAGCGAAGAAATCTATATTCTTTTAAATAAACTGACTACGATAATGTGAAAACTAAAGATAAAATTTTACCCGCTAAACAAAATGAAGTAGAAAGTATTGTTAAAGTTGTCTTACACGAAAAACGCAAAACGAATAGTAACAGCATCAATAATAATAGGATATCGTTTACATATTAAAAAAAAAAATATATAATAAAAAATAAAAAATTATTTTCTGGCTACTGTTCTGTAAATTTTATATTACTGATATTTGATTGTGTTGTTTACCACAGTCACTGTCAGATTGTTTTAAGTATTTATTCTTCATTTTGCGAACTTATATTTAAATTTATATTTTATGTTTTTATTTTTAAATCTTTATTTTTATCTAAATTTAAATATCGCTTGATAATGGCGTAGTTGCCGAAAAGCTTTGTGAATTTCGAGAAAATAAAGTTTTAGTGATTTTAACTGATTTTTGTAATTAAAGTAAAATCGGTGATGCTAATGAATATAACATTAACAGGGCCAGAGTATCTCAATGCCTAAATTATTTGATCCTTCTATACTATGTCTTGTACTAATAACATTAGTGTAGATAATGTAAAAGATTTTTTTTTACACTCAAAACTGAATCTGATCCTATTAACGTAAATAAAGTCTCCAATAATATGCCTAGTCGAACATATGTTAGACTATCTCCATCACAATACACTGCATTACGTAACGATAAACAAATTAAACTGAGAAAGACACGTTTGTCGACGCAGTATTAAAAAATGTCGTAAGTGCAATAGACTAGGTCGTCCTGAAAAGCATTGCCAACCGGAAAAGTTCTTTTTACTTTTTCAAGATAAAATTAATAAAGACGGTTCTTGTAGCAATTGCGTATATGATCACATTAGAAAGGAATGTCGTAATAATGTAGTTGATTTAAGTAATAATGGCATTATCAGCATCGCTGTACAGTGGATTGATCACTCCGTTCACGATCGTAATTTTCCGATCTATAAAAAAAAACAACATAATTACCTACTTTTTCAAAACTAATTATGGTTGTTCAAATCCTATATATCCGAATGTTGACAATTGTAATGCAGCTCAATTACTCTTATTCGAGCAAATTGATCATTTAAATTCTGACGCATCTGTTATATCTGACCCCTATTTAAAACAATAATCTTATTTATATATATATATATTAATAACGTAATAGCATTTATAGTTAATAGATTTAGCAATCATGAATGGAAACAATGCTACATTTCAAAATTACAATGGCAGTAGTATAATTGATTATATAACTGTTTCTTACAAAATTCAAAATAGGTTCAACTTTAAATTAGAGTATACCGACCTCACGGCACACAGACCCCTTCTCCATTATCCTCAATGATTCAACTGTCTCGGTTAATAAGCCAGTGTACCGTAAAATTAATCAAATAAAAATTATTAGTGTGATCAATAAAACTTTTATTTATAATTTTATCCACAATATCGATGTAATGACCTACTATCTGCTTGACGCTAATATATAAGTAATTTAGGTCAATATATTAAAGCAAAAGTTAAACGTTACACGATTAATCCTCCACTAAATGATTGGCGGATGTTTGAATTGGGAGAGATGAAGGACGAAAAGCAACACCAAAATATTCGATTTTTTTTTAATGAAAAATTACAAAGCTTTTCGGATCTTAAGCCATGATCGAGTGAATATAAAAAATAATTTATAAAAATACATACAAATGTAAAAAATATTACTTAGATACATGATTTATAAAAGTTATGAAACAGTATTTTTAAATAATCTGATAATAACGAACGTGGAAAACAACAAGTAATATTTTTTACATTTTTATATATTTTTATACTTTATATTTTTTATATTCACTCGATAATGGCTGAACGGCCGAAAAGCTTTGTGATTTTCATTAAAAAATAATATTTTAGCGATTTTAATTTTTTTTTTTAATAAAACTTTATCTGGCTAAATATAATTTTCAGACAAGGCGTACAACATTGATATTGTCGTTTGACTTCTCATATTATTTAGAAAATTACCTGTAATTTAAAACACTAATCTCCAACTGTAGTCCTCAATAACTGTTGAGAAGAACCACAACTGCTTTTGTATATGTCTGTATTGTTTTAAATATGAAACTATCCTTGATTGCAATGAAAATCATATTAAAAGTGAAATAAAATTATGTATATAGTAATGATTTTCTTAAATAAAAAATAAACAGAGTCATTAATAAAAATAATGTGTATATATATATATATATATATATATATATATATATATATATATATATATATATATTCCGATTTTAGTTGTTTTTGTAGTTAAGTATTTAATTTTCATTTATTACCTTTCTTATTATTATTATATATACTTGTTTTATTTTTATTTTTATTTAAAAATTGTGTAACTGCCTAAAAGTTTTGCTATTAATTATTAACATTAGTGCTTTTTACTAATTACTATATCATTTCATTTTTTTATATATTATATTACATACAATTAGTTTGTTGATTGATTTTCTTTATTTATATAGAATTAAAATTATTATTATTATTTTAAACATTAATTCACATCGTTACCGGTGTAATTCTTTGCGTTATTATTAATTACGCCGAATAATATTATTTAATACAGACGTGGCTTGTTTTTAGTTATTTTATTCGAATTAAGGGTTGTTACCATTACGTATATAATATATATATATATATATATATATATATATATATGTATTAATCGTCAATATTTTTATAATAATTGTGGTTTTTTTTTGTTTATATTTTTAGATGTCCTTCATCCTTGGTATACTATTTGCATGTAGACTACTACCGTTAATAACCGGCTTAGGAAATTTTTTCGCTTTTAACGACTATGAGGGTTCTTCTGCTGCGCTTATTTCTAATCGTAGAAAAAACAAAACATGCGATAGCATTTGTACAGATACATGTAATGATGCCTTTAGTAATGAAATGAACCGTTTAATGAAAATTGATTCACAAATACACGAAGTAAGTGTTAAAAGTAAAGTTTATTATATCACGATAAGTCTTTGTCTATTCACTCCTGAATGAAGGCTTTCCCCCAACGTCTTCCACCTACTTCTATCCTGCGCTTTCCTCTACCAATTTATCCCAGCTACGTTTGCTACATCACTGTGCCATCGCGTCATTGGCTTTCCCTGTTTCCTTTTTCTGTCTATCGGGTACCACTGTAAGATTCGCTTTGACCGTCTATCATCTTCTTTTCGAGCCACGTGACCAGCCCAACTCCATTTTGTTATAGCTATCCGCTCCACTGCATCATCCGACCGCGTTATTCCTTTCACGATCTGATAATCTTATATCCAGTATCATTCTCTGAGCTTTCCTTATCCTTTTTAAATTTGTTTTTGTATATATGGCCATATACAAAAATCGGGAGTACACATTGATTGTATGGTCTACGTTTCAGATTTTATTGCCGAATACTATGCGTATATGGTGAAAATTGTTTGAAACGAAATGGAGGAGACTGAAATCTTTTTTTTTTTCTGTTAAACGATATTAAAAAATAATAATAATAATAATACGCATGCTCAATAAAATTATGTTTATTCGAGTATACTTTTCACCCTATATTTTGTTATTAATTTCACCCCGTCGGATAATGCGTCTAAATAATTGCGCACACTTTAACGCGACGTTACGTATTTCAGATGTTGGGGGAACATGAACTGCGCTGTTTATCTCATTGTCTAATTCATCGTCGGAATTTATATAAATGATATTTTTTGAGCTTCGAACAATTTCCAAAATCTCCTTGTCTGTACATAATTTGTACTGCACGCACGTTATCATCATCTACTGCTACAAATTTATCCGAATAATGTAGAAATCTTCCCCAAACATTTCATTAAACGTCGTCTTCTTTTTCTCGACATCTTCCTTCTTTGTGCTGTTTGGCATTAAAGAATTTTCTTTTTTTGAAAATCCTGCATGATGTAAGTAATCTTCAACAATCGTCTTTAAGGTAACTGAATTTCATGCAGACTGCAACGTATTAGAGAAATCTTCGTTTGCTTCGATTGCGAGTAAGTATTTTCGATAGTAACATTTTAAATTTTGTCTAATACTACGAACATTGTAAAACCGAGAAACGAAATCTTTTTTCTTAAGCCAATTTTTGTTTCGTATTAAGAGAAGAAAAAGGTACGAAGACACGTGGCAGTTTGTCCCGACCGTTTCATTATTTCGTGTTAAGCGTTTTTTTTTTTTTTTTTTATATAATGTTTTGTTTTTTTTCTCGAGACAGCAAAGTTAAAACCGCTAATGTTATAAACGAATAACAAAGCTTTTCGGCAGTTAGAGATTTTTCGAAGTTAAAATAATAATAAATAAATCATATTCGATGATGAATTAGTTTTAAAGACCATATAATTAGTCTCTTTAGTATTTAGTTCAGACGATTGTAGCTAATAATATAATGTTGACAAGCATTTCAGTCTTAAACTAGCTTCTTCCCGGTGACGTGTCATAATTGCTGCAAGGCCAAAGACACAAATGAGAAGACTCGGAGTTGAAAGTACACGATGCATATTTATCTGATCGTGAATTCGATAATTCGTTAAAAATCGTTGGCAGAACTAATTTAGTGCGCAAAGAGCTGTAATTAGTACAATCAATTAGGAGACGATGCACTGTGATGATATTGTTGCCGCGTGGACAAAGCGGAGGAAGTTGATACTGAAGCAGATGAGTGATGTATGACGAAATCTAAGACAAAACTATTTCTGATTTCCGCGAGATAAGTCAGAAGGAGTGATGAAACGCGCAGTGTCTAATTTTACTGACCTAAATTTATTAGTAATCGGCATATGCGCCCAGAGAAATCGCCAGTTATGATTTAATTGATGGGATATTAATTTTAAAGCATCTACACGCGAAATGGCAAGATTTGAATGGATAAGCGTGATTGTTGCTCGTATGGTAGCCCAGTCTTCCGTATCATTACCTGCAATATGAGAGTGTCTCAAGAACCTAAAACCATTGCCGGCTGATGTATTGGTTCCATTGATTGCAATAACACGATGATCATCTTAGCTATTGTTAATGAAAGGAATGATAATAATATCGCAGATTGAATCTCGAATTGGTTTTTCAATTATATATATATATATATAGGATAGCGAAGAAGAGAGCGTAAACATCTCGTCAGAGAAAACAGAGTAATTAGGTGGTAAGGAATCACAAGGATCTCGTTGTCTGTAGACACTGCTCATCCTACGTTGTTTTAAAGCCATCAGTATATAGGATCGGAATGTTCTTATATTTTTCTTATTATTATATATTTATTTATTTTCATTTTTAGAAATTGATTAACTGCCGAAGAAAAGCTTTGTTATTAATCTATATTATTAGTGATTTTAATTCTTGATCTGTTTATTGAAAAAATCCATATATACAAATATATATTTCTTTTTCTTACCGAATCTAAGACCGTGCAAGACTTTGCGTTACTTTTCGTATTCCGCATTAATTGGTAACCAAATATTTTTGCGCACGCGTACTAATCGTTTTGTTTAAACGCTTTGATTAGTCTATTCACACGAATCGTTTCTTTAAGATGATTTCGACGATTATGTATGAAGTTAATAGCACCTGTGACACTTCCAACAAAATGATTCCGACTTATTCATTTACTTCACCGAGGTATATGGTTTTCGACGTTCAAGCCGGCATAAATCCTCACAGTTGTCCAGGTATAACTTTAATATGAGTGCGTGCTTGTACAGTCTTTTTGCCAGGTTTGCTCGTCGATGGTCATAAGTCTCGGTGTATTATGTCATTATTGAGTTCAAATCGAGATGCGCGGGCGATCGTACAAAGTGCAACGTTTTGACGTCTTTATATGAAATCTATGTTTGAAATAACTCTGCAGTTGTATTTCATAAATCCGAATAGGTTTAACAATGACCATATAGAAAAGTCGTCTATTCTCAATAGATATATAGCGTTGAGTTCTATTAGCCCCGATAAATATTTCTCATTTTTGTTTTTATTTCTACCGGACGCGGTGCTTCCGATTTAGACGCAAATCGATGTTCATCCCTTAGGTATACTTGACCGATTTTTTTTTTTTTTTTTCGTGGGATTATCTGTTGATTTAGTGTCATTGAAATATTTTCCATTTCCCTTAAAGTGAATTTTATGTGCACCGATTTCTCGCTCTATTAACTTTAATTTTCCAACGTTTCAACCGAGCGATTAATTCATTTATTGTTAGCTGTAGGATTTTCACTAGCACATTGTTGACCATCGGCTGAAATGAAAACATCAGCTGGATCTTATTAATAATTATTATTTTTTTTTTATATATATATAAAATAATTTAACTACTAGTGAAATCCTCCTATAATTAGTTATGGTAAATTATCTTTACAGTCCCAATAAAAATCTTTATTAAAAAAAAAAAAAAATTATGTTTAGCGTCTCGATATATTCACGTTAATTATATCTGTATTATTATTATTTGTAATTTCATCATAAAATAAAGATTAATTTGATTTGAACAATGCTAGTAATTTTCATTTGATAACAGTAGGACAAGATTAGACGTCCCAATAAAAATCTTTATTAAAAAAAAAAAAAAAATTATTGTCAGGGTCTCGATATATTCACGTTAATTATATCTGTATTATTATTTGTAATTTCATCATAAAATAAAGATTAATTTGATTTGAACAATGCTAGTAATTTTCATTTGATAACAGTAGGACAAGATTAGACGTCCCAATAAAAATCTTTATTAAAAAAAAAAAAAAAATTATTGTCAGGGTCTCGATATATTCACGTTAATTATATCTGTATTATTATTTGTAATTTCATCATAAAATAAAGATTAATTTGATTTGAACAATGCTAGTAATTTTCATTTGATAACAGTAGGACAAGATTAGACGTCCCAATAAAAATCTTTATTAAAAAAAAAAAAAAAATTATTGTCAGGGTCTCGATATATTCACGTTAATTATATCTGTATTATTATTTGTAATTTCATCATAAAATAAAGATTAATTTGATTTGAACAATGCTAGTAATTTTCATTTGATAACAGTAGGACAAGATTAGACGTCCCAATAAAAATCTTTATTAAAAAAAAAAAAAAAATTATTGTCAGGGTCTCGATATATTCACGTTAATTATATCTGTATTATTATTTGTAATTTCATCATAAAATAAAGATTAATTTGATTTGAACAATGCTAGTAATTTTCATTTGATAACAGTAGGACAAGATTAGACGTCCCAATAAAAATCTTTATTAAAAAAAAAAAAAAAAAAATTATGTTCAGCGTCTCGATATATTCACGTTAATTATATCTGTATTATTATTATTTGTAATTTCATCATAAAATAAAGATTAATTTGATTTGAACAATGCTAGTAATTTTCATTTGATAACAGTAGGACAAGATTAGACGTCCCAATAAAAATCTTTATTAAAAAAAAAAAAAAAAAAAATTATGTTTAGCGTCTCGATATATTCACGTTAATTATATCTGTATTATTATTATTTGTAATTTCATCATAAAATAAAGATTAATTTGATTTGAACAATGCTAGTAATTTTCATTTGATAACAGTAGGACAAGATTAGACGGTACGTGTAGAGCGAAAATTCCGTGTATAAATAAGAAAAAAGACTTTGTACGCTGCCGTATATAATTCCTTACCTAGGAATTTAGAATTGATGGCTTATTTTTATTAAATTAAGGAAATTCAGTCCACCTGTATATTATACATTATTAACTCTAATAACGTTTATCGAATCTTAAACATTTCTCTTTCTACATGATCTTATTGTATATCACGAGCGTTAATTACGATTGTATTTATTTATTATACGAGAAAGTATACGTATCATAATGTGAATCTTCTTGTATCGTACGTTATTGCGTTTGTTTTTATTTGCATAAATAGAATTCGTTAAATACATTTTAAAACTTTTATGGTTGATATCCCGCGTATGCGTGCGATTTTTTCCGCGCGATGTTATGGTATTTTGCCATTCGCGCATTATTATAGGCGTTTTATTTTAAATATGTTTAAATTACTTTGAATCAAACGGAAACGTGAAATAAATCGGAATTGTTGTTACTAATTCAAGAAGAAATGTGTTCGATATCATTTGACTGTTACGTCGCTATTATTATTATTTTAATTATTTATTAATTTCTTTTTATTTTATTTTTTATTTATTTATTGATTGATTTGTAATAATTTTTATTTTATATTTCTCATTTTCATCGTCACTTTTTGAAATGTACCGATGTATTGTATTGAAATTGAAATTGAAGTTGAAATAAATTTGATTTGAAAATATAAACAACGAGAAAGAATTAAAATCGCTATACTTTTTAAATAAAAAAAAAAATCACAAACCTTTTCGGCTGTTAAGCTATTATCGAGTGAACATAAAAATAAATAAATATGTACAATTTATTAAAAAAAAAAAAAATATTAATTCAGATATTCGATTTGCAAAAATTAGCAAAATGGAAAATAGTATTTATAGAATAATCTGATAGTGAATGCGTGTAAAACAACGCAATTTACAATCGGCAATATATAAAATTTATACGTAAACATAACGCAAAAGCGCACAAAATGAAGAATAACTAAGAACTTCTATTTGTTTATAAATTGTATATATTTAAATATCTTTATTTTTCTCTCTCGATAATGGTTAAACAATCGAAAAATTCTGATTTTTATAAAATCAAAAAAGCTTATCCATTTTAAAACTCGTTTCCTATTATAATTTATTTTTAAAAATCGATACATTCCGCGCGTTTCAAATTTTGAAAATATACTTTACTTATAATAATGTTTATTGATTTTTATAGTTACGATTATTAAAATAATTCAAATTATTCATCGGTATAACGTTAGATTTTTTTTTCCCCTGATTTTTCCTTTCGATACGCAGGGATGGATGAACGAATTTGCATGCGCCGAATATACTCCGGAAATATATCATTTCAAGTTAACCGAATCGGTGTATATAAATTTGAAAGGTCACAAATTAAGGATTTTAGAAACTTTGGACAAAATACCGAAAAGAGCTTTCTACGATGAACCGTGTTGGAAGGCGCATTTTACGCGCGAAAGAAGTTACAACCTTTTGAATTGTTCGGTTACCTTATTGCCTGATAAACTAGTTCATAAAAGGTATTTTTATGATTTCATTAACCGATGTATGGCCTATATATATATATATATTATATATACCTTAAAACCTTTTTCTAAAGTTGATATGATTATTACTTATATAAAGCCTCATCCACTGTTCACGTTTCTGAGATGAGAAAAAGTCGTTTATTCCGAAGACAGCTAATTTTTTAAACATTCTATTTGCATACGTCTGACGGACGTATTACTATGTAGATGTAACGTTTTAATCCGAATATTAACTCACGGTACAATGCGAGCCATTCTCACCTTTAAGTCAAATACTTACTTTTAATTTCTGTTATTTTATTTATTCGAATCCATGTAACGTTTACGCACTCAAACAAATTTATATATATATGTGTTTGTGTGTGTATACACACACGTGTATATATATATATATAAGTAAATAAACAAAATGGAAAAGAATAATTAAACGAAGGACGAATATGATTGTGTACATTCTAAGGAACGATAGTCTACAAAAAGATAATTATAGAAGGAATAATGGATGGAAAACGAGAAAAGGGAAAATGAAGGAAACATATGCAACAGCTAATAGCGGACACTGGTTACACCGGATATGCAGACATGAAGAGTATAACAGTAAGTCGTCAATTGTGGAGAAATTATCAAAACAGTTTTAGGACTGATTTACATGGTGATTATCAAGCATACGCAATAAATGTTACTTGTTTATAATTCATAAAGTCGCTACTGTCCGATATATCAACATTTTATATATATATATATATATATTTGTGTGTATGTGTGTGTGTATAATATTTATACTGTTATTGATACTTCAGGTAAATGAATACAAATTAACCATTCGATAGTATTCGATTTAATTTATCTATCCAGTCATTCTGCCCTCCTCTCGAATTAGTAAAATCTATCTTTGTACTTATTCGTATCCACATACGGCGGTTGAGGATTTGAAACCAACTAGCGATATAGAAAGTTTTTTTAAAATGAAATCTTCTGTGCCATGTACTGCTGCAAAGGCTAAAAGCACGGAGTCTATTATTCCATTATTATAAGCGTGAAGTTAATTTAGTGCGAACGAGGAAAGTTATAGAGATTATTTTCATTTTTAGATAAAAGTATTTCATTAAGTGTGTTAGGAAACTGTAATGAAGAGCGAATAGTGTTATATAGAGAACAGTGGAGTAAAATACGAGCTATAGTGATTTGAACATTACAGGATGAACAAGTAGGAGGATCGGTTTTAGATATGATATAAGAATAAGTTAAACGAGTGTGACCTGTGTGGATACGGAACAGTATCACTTCATCCTGTCTTTTACGATGAACACGTTGAATAGATGCCACTATGTATTTACGGAACATGTCGCTGGAAGTAATTCTGCAGGAGACATTAAGGCGGCTTCTTTCGCAGCTCGATCTGCTTCTTCATTCCTTCCATATCGCCCTATGTCCAGAAATGCAAAGTACATGGGTCTGCAGACTTCGCTTGCTGATTGTAGAATTAATTTTCACAGCCAATGGATGCATGCATCTGGAAGTTTCTTTCAGCTATTCGATCGAATACAGCGAATCTGTGACAATGACAATTCCTGCTCATTTTTAAAAGACGCAATTAATATAGCCTGCAGAATTGCAAATAGTTCACACGATAGGACACTATAGTACGGTGGAAGTGGGTAATGGACTATGTCATCATTATACACGACAGCACAGCCACGACGATTTTTATTTTTTTATCCATCTGTGTAGTATATTGAAAAGGTGCTGTATCGGGAAAGGAATTTATTGATTTCCTATTGAGATATGCTTCGGTTTTCGGAGCAGTATGCTGCAAGATCAGTATTAGGAATGACAAGGTTTGTCTTCCAAGGAGGTAACACGAATGGATTGATAAGTGTAATTGTTCGATTATCTGAAAGTTGAATAACAAGTAGCGCTGTTTTTACTTTGTATGAAAGATTTGTATTCATATACGGTAATTTTGAATTCTTCTAAGTAAGCGTATGTAAAACGTTAAGGTGACTTAGTGGCGATGTAGTTCTAGGGTAATTCATTTGCTTCATAATACAGTTGGATAATTGACGTTCTAGGGAAAACTCCTAGAGAGAGAGAGACGAATTACATTGTGATGTATTCAATCCAAAGAATGTAACTGCGTTGGTTTAGCAGATGAATAAGTTGGAAATCCGTAATCACATTTGGAACGTATCGAGGTTCTGTAAATTTTTAATAATGAGTCTTTATCTGCACCATAAGAAGTATGCGATAGTTTGCGTAGTAAATTTAATTTACCTGAGCAAGATAGTGTAGGATGTTTTATATGCATTTTCCAAGTCAGTTTGTCGTCAAAATGTAACCCAGTAATGTTATCTGTACTGAAATAATTGTGTTATTCATTCTAATATTAAGTTGATGATTACAGCTATATGATATCTGCAAAAGTGAATTGATTTTGTTTTTGAATCTGAAGACTGTAAATCGTGATCGTCTAACCATTTAAGTAAATTGTTCGTGGTATTTTGCAAAGCTAACTCCCCGATAGCTGTATTTTTGCATGATATGCATATTACTAGATCATCTGCGAACAGTGCTGCTCGAATTGGAGATTTTATCTCGTTGGCAATGGAATTAATGGTAATATTAAATAATGTTGGTTCAAGCACAGAACCTTGAGGGACTCCATTTACAAGACTTCGGTTGTTAGATATTATATTGCCAATTTTTACCACAAAATTTCGACGATTCGAGAAATTGTTAATGAATACAGTAGTTTATACGTCCTCGAATGTTCCAGTTGTGTAGTTGTTCCATTATCGTACGTTTCCAAACAGTATCGAATGCTTTTTGAAGATCGTGCAAGTATATTCATCATTATATAATTCTTAACTATGACAAGGCAGTGACACACTTAACTCCGTATAACATCATATGAGCGCGCATCTGCGTTATATATAAATAGTGCTTTGAATGCTAAATCATTTTGTACGTAAAAATAAACATACAATAAGTCACGACGTTGAGCAACGAACAAGACAACGATGATGATGATTGCATATATAATTAAATATAACAAAATTAATGAAAAATATAATCATGGGAAAAAACTAATTGGCTATATGAAAGCATTATTATACGTTAGTGTGGTCATCGTTATCCTTGAACAATGGGCAATCGTCGAAATCGCTATAGAGCCGAGATTTGGGAAATTTTAAAATAAGATGGAACTAGTAAAAAAAGTGAAGTGTATTGTAAAAAACGAAGATTTAATGTTTTTTTAAAAAAAAAAAAATAATAATAATAATAAATAAATAAACTAAAAAATCTCGATACAATAAATTTCCAATAAGTTTTCTTCGCCGCCTCTTCTAATTAGGGCGTGTTGTTATATTAATTACATAATGTATAAGTCTACTTCTGTACTCTCTTTATTTTCGTTTTAATTTTTATTTTACACAAATTTAAGTAAATTAGAAGAATTTATTATAAAAGCTCGTTTAATATTTTATAGATTTCGTTGTTATATTTTAATACTTAAAAAAGAAATTGCTTTATATTCTTCTTCTTCAGAAAATGGAGCAAGAAGTATCCCATTTGTATTACGTTAACGCCAGATGCTTTTCTCGGTGTAAGATCTCATGATAATAATTGCGTCAGATATTCGTCGCGGAATAATAGTGATAATCGTAATAATAACCATACGTCTGATAGGGAAAATGTTGAAATTGAAATCGGCCAAACTGAAGGGGAGACGCATTCCAATAGAAAACTTATAGGTAGGTAAACCTGTATTTTTCTTTACGACTTATTTGAAATTTATATATATATATATATATATATATATACGTATATTATGAATAAAAGTCAAGAATTGATCTTTTAATATTATTATCGTCGTTGTTCAAATCAAATGTTAGCACTCAGTTCAATAACGAATAAATAATTCAACGAACTAATTAATAAATAAAGAACAAGAAAAAAAACAGTTAAAATTACTAAATTTTTAAATGTAAAATCACAAACCTTTTCGCCTGTTAAACCATCATCAAGTATATATGAAAAATATTCACTTGATAATTTTTTAACAACCGAAAATCTTTGTGATTTTTAATAATTAAAAAAAAAAAAAAAAAAAGTTTAATGATTTTAACTCCTTTTTTTATTTATTTTTAAAAATTATTATTATTATTATTTTGTTTATTTATTATATCTTTTATTGTGCTTTATTGCTTTTGATCGTGATTATATATATTTTAACAACGTAGTCATGTGTATGTATATGTATATAATATATATAAAATATATATATATATATATATATATATATTACACGGACTGAGCACAAGTTAGTCGCATTATTTACTTATATATTTAATTATTTATCGCTTAAAATGACGTTCTAGATCGCATAATTTAAAACGGTGTATTTCGTTAGATTAAAGTTATATTTAAAATAAACAATGAAAAAGAAGTTAGAATCGCTAATTTAAATTTTTTGACTGTTAGAGGTCATTATCATCGAGTATTTAGAAGATAAAAAATGTAAAATGAAAAAAATATTAATTTAAAATTACAATTCACGAAAATCCGTATTAATAAAATATGATTTTTTACATAGCAATAGCCAGTAAAATAAAAAATAATTTAAAAAAAAATAGTTGTCCAATATCAAGTTTTTGTGTAAATAAACAGAAACCCAATAACCGGTAAACTAAAAATAATTATAAAAAATAGCGGTTTTAATTTTGTTTTTGTTTTGTTTATTTTCATAAAAATCACTAAATTTCACATTCTTCAAATTAAAGTTATATTTATCTATGTTATAAATTTTCACTCTGTTGCTTTGTTTATTATATAGAGACGATCGTGTAGGTAGGCACGTAGTAGAATATTATCGCTGAATGTTTCGTTTTCTATGCAATACAGAAATGTAATATTGAAATAATTTCACATTTACATTGTTATTATTACGATAGAAATATTCAAAAAACACGGTAACGATAAAAAGTCGAATTTGTCGTCGAAAATTAAAACCACGGCAACAGATATTAACAGACAAAACACGTTAAAGTCGACGAACAAATCGAGTACAGAGTTACGCAAACGTACGAAAAAGTCTCAAAGGCAATGTAACTGTCTTAACGAAGACGATAGTCCGGATCATACGAAACGCGGTACAAATTTCAGCGCTTTAAATCGAAGTAACGACAGTCCGAATATCTATCTGTTCGCTAGAACTGATCGTGAAAAAGAATTATGGTTAGCACTTTTTAATTATTTCATTTTAAATTTTTCGTTGTATTTCGAAAGAATATAGGGCTGTGTAATTTAATTAAATAGAACTGAACCTCAAAATAGAATACGGGGTTTAGAAAAAATGAAAATTTTGCCGATTATTATGTATATATGATATATGTTTGCGTGTGTGAATTATGTAGAAGTTTAGAGTTCAAGCTGTATGTTTTATACTTTTCGTTTATAGTCCAAGTCGCGGCGATAAATTGTATAAGGGATCGACACGTAATGATGTAGTTGGAAAGTACTAAGAAAAAACGTATGTCCAGGTAGATATAGGCTAGTTGTAAACGTAATATGTAACTAGAGGCTGACCCGTTATATTATACAGTTATATATATATATTCGTCTGGATAGCCTAGTGGCTAGAGCCATGGACTTCTATACGGAAAGTACCGAGTTCGAATATAAATTCGACGATGCAAATATTATCGTCGGAAAATACAAAATATAAATAGTCCTAATATTATCGCGTGGAAGGAAATGGCAAACCACCACGCGCAACACCGTATGCGCGCTAGTAACAATATAGTACACTACGAAAATACGCTGGGCTGCATTGTATCGTGACAACAAAGCGATTAAAATCAGTTCACCCGGGTGTGTATGTCATCTGCGCTAACGCAATATTATGATTACCTTGTACGCTACTTACACAGCAACAAAAATATGTATAGGTAAGTAGTCGCCTGCTTTCGATACGGGGACCACTTAATGTATGTATATTATATATATATATATATATATATATATATATATATATATATATATATATATATATATATAATATATAATATATATATGTAGTTTCAAAAATAATAAATAACTCATATATATATTTCTATTACATATATATACTTACATATTCAAAATTAGGCACGTGGACGTTTTTTATGTTAAAGATAAGATGATAAAATATTCAAAATAAATACATATTATGTATATATATATTTATATATATTTAAGGGAGGACAACTGAGATAACTTACCCCGGGCCTCAGACGAAAGGAGGCCCCAAAAACCTAAAAATTTAAAATCCCTTTACCGTTTTAGTCGTAAACACAAGTATAAATACATTGTTTATCTACTAATCTATTTTTTATGAGTTTCAAATTTTTTGTATTCTCATACGCCGTATTCAAGGACCTACTAACTATGCTGCTTGTCGCCAGAGTCCTGTAAATTAAAACGTACCTCTTCTCTTTATTCGTTCAAAAATAAAAAATACAAAATACAATTCTATAACTAACGAATTCGAGGTATACCATCTCGAATCTTGCAAACAACAATAATAAATAAAAAATGTCACAATTGTAACTTCAGACGCGTAAATAATTCGAACGGTTTAAAAATTACGATAAAGTAATTTTTTTATTGGCCTGGCTTATATACACCGCTTGGCCACAGAAAGAACAAAAAAATAAATCATAAATAAATATAAACGTATGGACTGAATTCAACTAAAGATAGAGAAAGGAAAGAAAACATATAAAAGTGGAAAAGGAAAACTACTAAACAAAAACCAACTGTTTAATTAGAATATGCTATTAATACTAATGAATTTAATTACTATTAAAACACTGGCGTCCAAAGATAACAGGGATAAGATACAGTAAGGAGGGAAAAATCCAAGAGAAGATATACACCACTTGGCCACAGAAAGAACAAAAAAATAAATCATAAATAAATATAAACGTATGGACTGAATTCAACTAAAGATAGAGAAAGGAAAGAAAACATATAAAAGTGGAAAAGGAAAACTACTAAACAAAAACCAACTGTTTAATTAGAATATGCTATTAATACTAATGAATTTAAATACTATTAAAACACAGGCGTCCAAAGATAACAAGGATAAGATACAGTAAGGAGGGAAAAATCCAAGAGAAGATAACTTATCAAGCAAATCCATATATGTTCGAACCACCCACAGATAAAAAACAAATGATTAATATCTCCAATTAAAATTAACGCTACCATGATTGGTACAATGAACAGAAGGAGGTTTTACAAGATTGAAGTTCAAAGTTACTCTAGATTGACCAGAATGTAGCCTACATATGACAGTAACAAATCTGCGGTGAGTTATTGTCGGAATAACAGAAGGAAGATTATTTAGTTGATTGACCAGATCATTATTATAGTAGAGATACGAAAAACAAATTCATAATTCGAGGGGGGTTAATTTCACATTCATCACCGGAGTTCACTTTGAAAAATAGAATATCCATTATCGAAATGTTATTATTGATTTCTGTATATCTCCGCCAACCTACATGCACATTTAACGCTAAATATGCACGTTTTCACATGCGCATGCACGCTCGCGACGATGTTAACTAACATTATTTTATATATCCCTACGCGCGCACATAATAGATCCGTATGAATGTCCCTAACTTATATATAGTAGATTTTTTTGTTATATACCTTTAAATATTACCTTGTATACGATCAAATAGTATTATATATATATATATATATATATATATATATATATATATATATATATATATTTATTTATTTGTTAATCATTGGTTACATGTGATTCGTTTTTTGTTTTTTGTTTTTTTGTAATTCACTACGATCAGTTTTTATCGCTTCAAAATAATATAAAATTGTAAATTGCCCGTTAGTAATAAATACGAATATTTTTCTTTGTCCAGTGCAAAATTTACAAAAATTCGTTTTATAAAACGTTATCCAACTTTTTCGGCTTTTCACATTTCACACATTCCACGCGTCGTTCAAATTTCGTACATAAATTCCATCGCCACATTTCGATTGAACAGTCATCACGTGAAATATTTTTCAAACCTTGAAAATATTAACCGTCGCCATGTTACATTCTTAATCGTGTACGATTTTTATAAAATAAAGAAAAGTATTTTCTCTCTACTCCATCATTTCTTAGCAGAGGAATGCAACATCGCTCACAAAAACATTGATATTTTAATATCGATGTTTTTCATTATGGAAACACCGATGTTTATGAACAATACATTAATGTTTTTCCGATGTTTATGAATTAATGCGATAAAAGCTTAAATTAAAATGAAGTAAATATTTCTTTTATTTTAATAATTCTGACATTTTAATTAAAATAGCTTTGATGATCTACTATACGGGAGCGTATTTCTTGCCTTGACGATTGTTACCCCGGCTTTTAAAAACAGTCGCTCACTCGACAAAAAAAAACAAAACAAGTAACGACGATGTAAAAATATTGTGAAGCCGTTTGTGCCAATTTAGGAAACAAAGATTGAATGTTGTCCCAGATTTCGATTGCATCTCTCGACTTCAGTTTCGGATTCTGTTGCCGTGACAGCTGCAGCTGATTTATACTTGTTGCGATATTTCCTGATATCAAGTTCAGCCTCATCTTTATCAGATTCACCCGATGTGTCCCTCGAAATAGTCAAATTGTTTTTGTACCCGAACATATTTCGAATGTACATTTTCTAAATGACCATGGAGATTAAATGTATTGCCCACAACTTTTCCAGATTTTATTGCGTATCTTACATGCAGCTTTTTTGGCACTCGTCTTATTGAAATAATTCCAAAATTGCGCTTCTTTTACGATTATATTAAATGCGAAAATAGATTATTATTTATGTTATTTCAATTTATATGGTTTTTTATTTTCTTCTAAAAATTTTTTTATTACGTTAAATAAGCTAAATTATTAATTACTATTAAATAATCGTAAAATCAATAATAACAATCGTTTATACAGGTTTATAAAGGTTATGACCAGTGGGGGCTCGTGGGTTTTCGAAGCGGAGGGGCTAAAAGTTTTACCTAGTTGAAATTTGTTTAAAATAAAAAACATACAGCTAGGCTACCATTTCATAAAAACTTAAAATTCTAAATTTTCTAAACAAAAATAAAATTTAGAATCGGCCATTCTAACAAAAATTTTAAAAAATGTGTAATTTCAAAGCACTTACTTCAAAATTTATTTGTATATAAAGTCCATACGATGGTTTTTCATTTTCGCGAACCGGTCAGTTACCTTGCTGTGGAAGTTAGGAATTGTATCGATAAGAGTTTTCTCAATACTTATCATTGCAAGCGCAGAAACTCTGTCTTCCAGCATTGTACTCCGTAAATATGTTTTAATTATTTTCAAGGAAGAAAAACACCTTTCCACTTCAGCAGTTGTCATGGGAGACGTTAACAAAATGTTCATCAAACATATACTTTGCCGAGTGTTTTGTAAATACCGGTGTTTCGAAACAATTGGTGGAGTTGCGCAACTCCCGATGCAAGGGAAAATTCTGAATTTCTTTCGTATAGAACAGAAAGTTCAGTTTGCAAACGATTTTTATTTAGCATGGAATATGCCTGGTAAGTTTCGTTAAATTCTTGATAAGGAAATTGCCTGCAGTACGTTTCAAATTTCTCTTGTAACAGCAACTTTCCTGCAGATAGATGACCAGTAAATTCGAATCTAACCCTAGCTTGCATACATATTGTGTCACAAACTTCTTTGACAGCGGCGTTTCGATTTTCATGACATTTCCTCTTACGAGATACGGGCATAGAATCAGTATTTGTGGACACCAAGTTTTCGAAATTCGTTTCTCTGATTAAAGAAATTGCGCGATAAAAATTTTCCAGTGATGAAAAAGCGCTCGAAGAATTAATATTGCGATTTTGAAATGCATCGTATAGTAAATCAACGTGTGGCATAATAGGATGGAAGATGCCAAGCCAAAATATAAAGTTGTTGTCATTGAGAAGACGAAGAAAACCGGATGCTTCATTAACCGTTTGGGTATTATTTGAATTCTGCAATTTTTCGAAACATTCTTTCAGCTGTTCAATGTTTTCAAAAACTGTATTTACGACTCTTGAATTGAAATTCCATCTTGTATCGGAACCACGTGGAATTCTTCTTGACATGCAATTTTCAAGCTCAGCTAATCTCTGAGAAGAACGCGAAACAAATGCTGGAATTCCTGACAAGCTACTAAAAAAGATGCGTACTTCTCTATTAGTTGAAACTGATTTACTCATTACTAAATTTAATTTATGAGCATAGCAATGAATGAAATGGGCATTTGCGTAAGTTTCTTTTACTATTTTTTGAACACCGCCACGCGCTCCGCTTATAACTGCGGCGCCATCATAAGTTTGAGCAATTAGTTTCCAAGTATTATCTTTTAAAACAATTTTCAATTGCTCCAAAATCTGTTTCGATAATCCTTCTGCATCTCGTGACTCAGGGTTATAAAATCCCCAGAATCTTTCGTATATGTGGTTCCATTGAATTCGTAACGAAAAACAATTACCTCCTGTGTTTTCTCAGAGATATCAGTCGTATCATCGGACATAACAACCAAAAATTGAGCTTGTTCAATTTCATTAGAAATTTCAGTTCGACAAATGTCTAACATACAATCCAACAATTCATTTTGAATTGTTATTGAGTTATCTTTAAACACTGTAGAATTTTCAAAATGCACTTTCAAATTTTCATCCAATATCCCTGCGAAATTTAACAATCCTCAAAAAATACCAGGATTATCGGAATCCGCTTTTTCATTATGTCCTCGTAGCAGAAGTTGAAATTTACCGCAAAATATCAGGCAGTCGATGAATTTTGGTAAAATATCCCTATTCTTTTTGACGTTTTCATTGAACTTTCTCATATATTTAATTTATACGCTTCGCTTACCTGTGTCGCTATATTAATTTTTCCCAGCATACTAAAATCTATCGAATTTTTTATATGTTGTGCTGAATTTTCGTGTTTCTTGATTTTTTCATTCAAATGTTTCAAGTCTACCACACCAGTTTGAGTCCAAGAAATTTCACCGCCAAAAAGTAGACAAGGAAAACAAAAGAAAGCGTTTTTAATTTCACAACCGCAAAGCCTGTCACATTTTGAATAAATATCCGCTTTAAATTTTCTTTCAAAAGTATTGTTTCGGCTAGATGACGTTTGTATAATATTCAATTGCGGAGTCGGCCTCCCATGAGCCTTAACGTTACACTTTTCTGCAAACGATAACCGCGAAAATTTGTTATTCAGCAAATACGAAACCGAATTCAATTCACTTTCACGAAAATCGCTATTTCCAGCCATAATTAAAGTTAGCCTTTCTACCAAAACAATCGAAGTAATAAAATCCTTATAAATAAATATATTTATTCAATCAATAAAACATAAGTAAATGAGCAACAATAATAGAAGAACACGCGCGTCAACGTTTCATTCTGCAGTTGGAATATTAATCTTGAAATACAAGTCTACCTGGCTGGGCTGGTTCTCGTGCAGCCCGAACGCGGGCAAAAAAAGAACTATTGCGCATGCGCCTTTACCATCTTCCGGTTCCGTTTCCACGCACTTTATGTTTTCTAAACACGTGAACGAGAGCTGTATTGGGCTGGTTTTTGTGCAGCCCGTACGCGGTTAAAAAGAAACCACTGCGCATGCGCCTTTAACATCGTTTTCTCGCGGAACTACGCTTTTTATTTTTCCTAAATGTGCCAACAAGAGCTGCATCATACGTAGCCCTCATCAACGTTCTAGAATTAGCATCCAAAGAGAAAAAATTACTTTTTTAAACGAAATTTCAAAATTTTGGATAATTTTAATTGATTTTTGAATATGAAAAAAAAATTATACTGGTAATTTTGTAGGTAGCCCTTATGCACGAGCCGCCACTGGTTATGACAGATAGCAGATAGAGAAAGTAATTTAAAAAAAAAAAAAAACAAATAATGGCACGTTTAAAAGTCAAAACGTGATAAATAATAAAATAAGAAAATACGTTACAATATAAATAATAAATATCACTCGATGTTTTCCGAAAATGTTGTTGATGTTTATGATTGATACATCGATGTTTTGAAAACATGTCGATAATTTTTAGAAAGCCGCTATTGTTTAAGTTCGTTCAAACGGAGTGAATAATTTCACAATAACCGAATGTTTGAATGACGCGTTTACGCTACAATCGAATTACAACAGCAGTAAAATGTTGTTAGTATTTGACGATGATACATACATGGAAAACATTTTTTTTTTTTTTTTTTTTTTTTTTAATATTATAAATGAAATCCGAGTTAGGCAGCTAAATGATGTTGATTTATAACTCGAGCTTTAAACGGGAAAGCTAGTCTAAACGCCGGGCAGATGATGTAAATCTTCAATCGTAATTTTCGGAGTATACTTTGCATTCTTCGACGATGTTTTATTGTTTACCTAGTATGACCGCAACAGCAACTAGCCGAATCAGAAATATCCCACTTCTGCATGATCAGTTTGGATTCTATTCAAGAGTCGCAATTCCTTTCGTCGAAATTCCATTTCTAAAGTTTTTGCTCCCCGTAGGGTTTTCGACGAGGCCTCCATTTGTGAAGGAATTAGCGATTTCCATTTATTGGTCCATTGTTCTTTCCAATCGAGTGCAAATCGTGCTCGATCCAAGATTATCCATGGGGATTTCCTAGATTGTAATCTAACTCTAGATGGGGTTCTCTTATATTTATTTGAATTTTACCGAGGTCTTTTTCAACGAATCGGTTCTTCTAATGTGAGGCGGTTAGATGTTTGTAAGAACCGGAAACCACATGGTCGGTATGCTGCGTATCGTTGCTGAAATAATACGCGTTACTTCGATGTCCACTTTTCGCACGTAACAACTGTTCATACACACCGGCGAACAATATTATGCGGCTGTATAATGATAAAGCGGATATGCGTAAAGTCTGTTGATCCCCACGATGTACCGGCTAGTCATCTTATGACATTTACGCGTGTTCTAATTTTCTGACCTATAAAATGTGTCTAGTACGTGAGCGAACGATCTAATCTCGGATATTTTGGATTTTTCGCGTTATTAAGTGACATTTCATCCAGTCATAATAAGCGATCGTGATGAAAGTACTGTCATGCGTAAAGTCACTATCCATTTATAGCGTTGCGGACTATCTTTAAGCGGCCAGTTAAAGCCTGCAATAAAGATCAAGGATGGCTTTTCTCGCTGTCGTCTAATAAATTAACGGCCAGTGAATTACTATATTTTTAAATATTGTCCGTGCTGCATTTCCGAATTACAGTATTTAAATATAGTACATTATTATTTTGATTACTATTATTATTATTATTATTACGAGCGTATCCGGGTGCGTTGACTACCAGTGATCTTAAAACGTTCGATTGGAAGTGTATAATTTTTATATTCGAAGCGGAGGTTGGTGCGCGCCTCGCAATGATTTTTATTCAAACGGGTTTGATCACATTGTGTTAATGCGGTAAAGATAATTTAGAAATTAAAAAGGTTCCGTGATCATCCGTATCCGGAAGTGTATCAGCGCCTTCACATATACTGATCCGAACGTAAAACGCTATAACCCGGTAGTATTGTCAACTAGTCAAATTTCGTTCAAGACGGAGTAGTTGATTCTTTTTTTCTCTCTCTAGTATACCCGTAACATTTGTCTCCGATAGAATATTTAAAAATCGTCGTTATGTATATGTTTTATACTTTTGTTCGTGTTAATTTTTCGTACATTATCAATACCTAGGTTTCGAAGATTGTTGTCCGCAACAAGATGTACCGATAACGACGAGCAACAAATCGATGCAGAAAACGAATCCACTAAAATTAACGAAGACGAAGATAAAGCTAAAGAATATTTGTGCTATTTGAGAGAATTTTTTCAATCGGTTAAAGTACAAGCTACCGCTGGTGAACGCAATCCGGAAGTAATTTTTTTTCTTCAATTTAATCGTCTCTTTATAAGTACTTTAAAATTCTGTAAGTATCTTTTGGATTTTCAACTAAGTAGTACCGTGCTGTGTTAGTAGTTTACCGGAGAAGACGACGGTTTGTTGTACTACTGGACCAAAATTTTCGAATGAAATTTTATTTAAAAATAGAGAAACCCGGCCTTTTACAATCATTTGTGGAACACCGTTCAGATGATCGCCATTTGCAATAATATATTCATTCGATCTTTTTACAACATTTTCGAACATAGGTGGATGAATTTTTGAAAAATTCCTTCCAGAAATCCGAGTTTTCAGATCTTCCAGATCTCGCGAACGTGTTTCGTAAACGCGGCTCTTAAGGTATCTCCACAAAAAAGGTTCAAAGAAGCAGCATGATGACGAGCAGAGCGACCGGGACTCGGAATGATCGCTGCCCGAATTCGATCGATGTTTGTGGGAGTACGATCCGTTGCAGAAGCTGTCTCTCGAAATTTTTCAACCCACCTTAATTTTTTTTTTTTTTTTATGCTCGCAATCTGCCTATTTGAGGCAATAAGCGGCGAGGATAACTTTTAAAAATAAATGTATTTAATGGAGCGTGTCCCAGTGGCACAGCTCCTTATCTTATGACTGGACTATTTTCCAAATGGTACGCAAGTCCTAGGCGCACTGTTGTAGGATACGCTAGTTAATAATAATATTACGCCTTTTTAAGCGTACGCATCTGGACCGGTTTACAATCAGATTATGGGCCAGGTGGTTAATGTGTTTGTCTAGCCATTGCATGTATCGCTCCTTATGACTGCTGATCACTTCTTTGATTGATGGTATTTCCAAATCTTTTCGTATATCATCATTGCGCACGAACCATGGCGCACCGACGATTGAACGCAATATCCTATCTTCGGTTGACCGTATGACATCGATACTCGAATTGCTAGCTGAACTTCAAAGTTCTGTCCCGTAAGACTATAACAATAAGACTTTGCTTTCTGTTGGAAGCTTGGATGTCTTTCCGATTAACCAACACATAATGAATTGAGGGATGGTACGGTAACTTTGAATTCATTTCGAAACTCTCTTTGTACTATTGTGATCGATTCACGCCGATGATAACGTTCCACGCGAAATGTGCGCTCCTTCTCATTATAGGAACCGTGATAACTGAAGCTGGACACAAATGAATCTTTCGTGTGTACACTAAACGTGGAGCACGTGGTTTGCGTTGTAGCAGTGTTACCATATGAGTTATTAAAAAACAAAACAAACCCGTCCGTCTTTTCTGGGTAACTCGGTATATTAAAAAATTAGAGCGTTTTTAGATTAAATTATAATAATTTATATATATATATATATATATATATATATATATATATATATATATATATATATATATATATATATGAGAAACATGTAAACAATTTAAACTTAAATTTAACGAACATTTAAATATTCGTATAAAAACGATGATAATAAAAAACATGAAACTAACAATATTAAATCAAAACTACGCAGTATTTTACACGTAGAAAGAAAAACTAAAAGAAGTAAATTGTTAGAAACGTTAGAGATAATAAAGTTAAAAAATAAAATTAATTTATTAAAGGCGTTAATAACACGACGAACATACGTAGTTTTTAGTATTTAGTGTAGATAATTGCATGTTACAACGTAGTGTACCGATTGACAAGTATCTCAATCTTGACTTCGATTAGCTATATATACGTTAGTTGCTTTTTAAGTTAAGTATATATTTTTCATACACTACTTTCCTTATTGTTATTATGTAATTGTTTATTAATATTTATTTTTATTTTAACTTGAAAATGACGTAACTACTGAAAAGTTTTAAAAATTCTTTATATTAGTAATTTATATTTCGTCGTTTCATTTTTTATTCTATAAAATCATTAAAAAATCAATTGAAAATTAGTTAAATCACTAATATTTTTTTTCTTATAGAAAACACAAAGCTTTTCGGCGTTTACGCCATTACCAAGTGAAACATTTTTAAAAAATCATAATTTTAAAAATATAAATTAAATATAATTACTTAAAAATATTTGATGGTGATAGATTATCAAATTTTTTAATATTTATTTTCATTTTATTTGTAAAATTGTGTTTTTTAAAAAATTTTGTGTTCGTATATTTTTATATTTTATATTTTACTTTTGGACATCATACATCGCAACAGTAAATGAAAAATTTAAAATTCCACCAGTATACAACTTTTACAGAATCCGGAAAATAGTATTGAAGAAAAAATTAATATAAAAAAACAAAATTAATAAACAAATAGATCGATATTAAATTTCAACAAATCAAAAAATAGAACAGAAGCGGAACAGCATTTTTGGAGTATATTTTCACAATCACCATCGCATATTTTAAGTAATTATATTTAATTTATATTTTTAAAATTATGATTTTTTAAAAATGTTTCACTTGATAATGGCGTAAATGCCGAAAAGCTTTGTGTTTTCTATAAGAAAATAAATATTAGTGATTTAACTAATTTTCAATTGATTTTTTATAAAAAACCACTACATTCCACATTATATAAAAAATTAATATAAAATCATTATTCCACATGTGCATATATATATATATGTATGTATATGTGTGTGTGTGTATATATGCGCCAACATACATTTTTCATCGATTTCACGAGTGTTTCCCAAGTTTTGTTGAAATATATTTATAGTTTTTTTTTTTTTTTTTTTTTTTTTTGGCTTACGCGTGTTTTTAATTCGTTATTACGTCTAGAATAAAATCGTTATTAGTGAAGATAACATTTGGCTTAACGTATTCTCTCGACGATTGTTTTACGACATTATCAAAAATAAATCGCTGTTGTCGTCGATTCAGGATAAATTGCAACGTAAATTGGACGCCATTCACGTACGTATACCAAATTTTCTTCTTCATTTTTTTCTTTAATTTATTTATTTATTTTAATTTTTTTTTCCGTACTCGACTTTTACTAATTAGGACATGCTTCTCACGCGGTGAAGTCAATTTTCTGCAATGGTCAAAATTGGGCGCCCTCTAGAGAGGTTCCTTAAATCGAATACCCAGAAAATGTTTTTTTTTTTTTTTACATAGACATCTCTATAAAAATCGGTTATATCGCGATCGGACCGTCGTTTTTCAAAACTAGAATAGTATACTTAGAACGTTTGTAGAAAGTAATTTTTTTATCCGCCGGGCCTTTGACCTTATAATATTTTAATGGGCCCTGTCGTGAACGCCAATTTATAAAATATTAATTATGGCAATTGAAAAGTACTTTGATTCTCTGTCGCGGTTGCCGAGTTTGCAATATTTTAATTAAGGTTATTATTAAATTTTATATCCCGTCGAAAATGCAAATTCAAGAAACAAATTTTTGAAATTTTCGTTCGTTTGAATTTTTTCGCATCGTATATAAAATTTAAAATTTTCGGAAACCCCCTACTTTATTATTTAAACTTTGATTTCTAAACAGAAATGGAAAGTATATATATATATATATATATATATATATATATATATATATATATATATAAGGTAACCCAGAGAAGACGGACGGTTTTATTACTTTTTGAATGACTCAAATACTACTCGAGGAAAATTTTTAAAACAGATTAGCTTAGAATCATTTGTGATACACAGAATCGTTCAGATGACCGCCATTTGCAACAATACATTCATTCAGTCTTTTAACAAAATTTTCGAACACTTCTTCGAGCATGGGTCGCTGAATTTTTGAAATTTCTTCGGAAATCCGAGTTTTCAGATCTTCCAGATTTCGTGCACGTGTTTCGTAAACGCGGCTCCTAAGGCATTCCAACCAAAAAAAAATCGCGTAACTTTGAATTCTTTTCGAAATTCTCTTTACACTGTCGTGATCGATTCACGCCGAAAATAACGTTCAAAACGCGCGCTCCTCGTTATGGGATGCCATAATAACTAAAACTGGACACCGGCGCTACGAGATATGAGTTCTTTTCTCTTTTTTTCTAATTATTGAACCATGTAACGACAAAGCGTTTAATAAACTGGATTACGTTTATATTCAGTTATTTTAACTGCGAACATTTCTCTTATTGTATACGATTTCTCAAGTCAGAAAGACGATTAAAATTCAATGACCATACCTTCGCAATATGTGGAAGTAGTAAACAACTTCTAAGATCGCTAATCAATAGCGAAGGGAGCGCAGAAAAAAAAAATAAAACGTCACATTAAAATGGGTCGCTGTGCTATGGTGAAACTAAGAAACTAAGCAAGGTATGCAAGGATGGCTCCATTAATAAGATTTCGATAGTACTATGTGGAACAGAAACATATGGACGTTAAATAAAACTAGCCTAGTCCGATTTAACAGTTTCGAAATGCGGTGTTGGAGAAAACTCCGAATACCATGGACCGCGAAACGAACAAACGTTTCCATAGTACAGGAGCTGAACATGACGCAGCGATTAGCTTATATTATCAGAGTGATAAAATATTTTGGGCATATTGTACGTAGTGAGCGGGCTTCGGAGCGGTTAATAGTACAGGCGAAGATTTAGGAAAACATACCGACGTTCATCGCAGCGATAGCGGACTAGCACTACGTCAGCGCGTGCCACCGGCACACGACAGAAAAATTTGGCCCAGAATGATGCAGTTACTGTATTATCACAATGCCCCCTCGGGGTTACTGATTAGGGAGATTAAGAAGAATACGATTTCTGATTTAATTTTTGATATATTTTATTTGAATATATATATATTCGTAAATGTTTATCGAATACGTAATAAATAATTATAGTTTCGGATTTATTTGGTATAAGTAACGATAAAATTCCAAACTAAACAATTACGCGCTATTCTTAGAAATTTGATTAGTAATTTTTGTTGTTTCGGTATCATTTAAGAATATCAAAATTCCGTGGTTATCGCCTCTTTATTCTAAATTTTAAAACTAAAAAATATATATGTATATATAACTATATTTTTTAATGAAATATAATCTTTAATCAATAAGTTCGCATTATTGACGTTATAATTAAATATTTCAAAAATATTTATATAGACGAATCTAAAATGACAAAATTATTTACTTTACAACGTGCGACGCCAGTACGTTAAAATTTTATTGCGTATGTGTACAAGTTGAAAACAAAAATTATTTTTGGTCTGTATTTATAATAACTATGTATATATATATATATATATATATATATATATATATATATATATATATATATATATATATATATATATAAACATAAAATGTAAAATTTTAAAATGCGTATAATATACGGATTTGTTATTTACGGTGAAGAAGAGTTAAGCGCTATGTTTTATCCACGCTATTGTACGCGGCAGAAACGTGGACATTAAAATCTGAACAAATAAAACGATAGTATCGTTTGAGATTTGGTTTTACAGACGATTACTAGCAATACCGTGCACGGTGACAAATAACAAATAAGTTATGAAACGAATGAAAAAAGATTGGGAATTAATCAGATTGGTAAAATTAAAGAAAATGAATTATGTCGGTTATTTGATGCGAGGACTAAAATACAAGCTATTGCAAATAATTCTGATGGAAAAAATAGATGTTCACGATGTCGGTCGCAGAAGAAGAAGAAGAAAAAGAAGATAATATGTGGATGTTTGTGTGTAAGAAACGATGTACAAAGTGCGTATTTACAATTAAAGATAGTGTACACGATGACATCAACATAGTTCCGATCAGCACCAAGTGTTTTCTGAATGTCAAATCTCTTAGTAGACATAAGTCGATCATGTTGTTGACTGTCAATTTGGTCCCCCAAACAACTTTTTAACATTCTCAATGTAGATCGAACGGAAACCATCGAATTCGTATTAACACGGCCACTTCGATCACCACCAAGTATTTTCCGAGTAAATAGTTTCGATAGTTATATATAGATTATTATCATTACCATTATTATCGTCAATTGTTAATCCGAAATATTTTCCCATCTTGAAATTAATAATCAGAAATGATTACGAACGTGTGCGCGTGTTTGTACGTTAGTGCTTTTTAATTATATTTGTATTTTTAATTTTAATTTTTTTTTTTTTTTTTTAAAAATCGGGTTATAATTTAACTTAAGCATTATAATAAAAATTAATTAATAATATGCTGTTTTTTAATAAGTGTTTACGTTTTCGCGAAATAACAATTAATCGATTAGTTGATTTGTTTTTTTGATTATTATTATTATTATTATTCGTTTTTTTTTTTTTGTCTTCAGTTGCCGCGTTTTTTGGAGTCGTTAACTGTACGTGATATCGAATTCGGCGACGCTATGCCTTTAATTCAACAAGTTTCGCAACCGATTATCGACGAAAAAGGAATTTGGTTTGACCTGCAGGTCACTGTATGCGGCCTATTCCGTATCGCAATAGATACTAAGATAAATTTGATGAAAACGAAAAAAGATAAAATCGATAATAATTCTTCGGACAATAATTTCATAAAGTACGATTTAGAAATTAGTTTTTAGTCGTATTAATTAAAAATCTATAACGGGCTCGACGGAGAGCACGAAGCACTGTTTATTAACCAGCGATTTCACGGTTCTATCTTGCGTTCTTATTCGCATTCTATCGGTCTGATATGAACTTGTGAATGAAGTAGTCGGTATGTTCGTTAGAATTTCTACTATGCGCATTACACTCAAAGAAGAATACGTTCCATATTTTCATCAACACTTCTGCAGGCTTCACATAATTTGATATTTTTAATTTTTAATTTATGTAAGTATTCGTTGCAGTCTCCGTGACCGGTGAATTCTTCAGTGATAAAAGAGTTTAGATACTTATTTTTCATGTAACTATTTAATGCTGATATAAGATGATAAATTAACCGAGCTTTCATCGAAGACTATGCTCAGTCACGAGTGTCCATTATATATATATATATATATATATATATATATATATATATATAAAACAATTAGAAATATGAGACGATAACGTCAGTTTACTACATAAATTAACATTATATACTAAAAGCAGATCATCTGCATAAGCTTAAAACAATAATAAATGCCTTAAATCTCAAATTATGGTTGTTTCTGGTCGAGATAAAAGTTTTGATCAGATAATTTATGATAACATTAAAATCGACAATCATGTGTTTAGTTCTACTGATCACATAAAATATTTGGGTTTCATTATAGATAATACGTTAAATTATAATAAGCATATACAATATATAAATAATAAAACCAACAAATATGATTATATATTTAAAGCTCTTGGTGGTAAATTAGGGGGACTTAACTATAAATCTAAGGTAATTCTTTATAAAGGTTTAGTACAGTCATTATATACATATTGTGCTGGTGTCTACTTCAAACATTTAACTAAGCAGCAAATACATAATGTAATTTGTAACTGCCGTAAATTACTTATTGATTCAATCTCTTCTTATATTACTGTATCAAATATAGCATTATATACTATTGCTCGTATCTTACCTATTGATCTTTATATTAAAAAAAGATCTTTAATTTTTGATGCAAAAAAAAAAATAATTACGGTGTCATAAGTAAAATTGTTCTTAAACAGTTGAATACACAAATTTTAAATGAATTTAGTGTAAGATACAAAATTTTAACAAAAGATAAATTAATTAGTAAATTTTTTCCGAATGTAATAGATCGTTTTAAAAATAAAAAGATTATAGTAAATTTTTACATGACTCAGATACTTTCTGGTCATGGTTCCATCGGATATTATTTGAATAAATTAAATATAATCGGCGATAATAAATGCCACAACTGCAAGTGTAATGTAGTTGAAAATGTGCAACATATAATATACAAATGTAACAAATATGATCACCTGAGGCAGTTGTATAGTATTGATTGTACGCTTAAACCGAATGAAATTATTTTATTAAAGCAATTTCCGGTTTTTATCTTGGAAATATTTATTATAGATAATCGCTACTAGTAGCAATAAGCAAAAATTTGCATGCTACTACAGTTTTTTGTTTCAATTGTAATGTATATGTTAAATATATAATAAATAATATATATATATATATGTATATGTATATAAATTAATATTAATTTGTGGGAGCGCCTCTATGCGAGCTCAGTTTTAATAGAGTGTTTGTATGGTTTTTTTTTTCTCGAATTTTTTATTTATTTAAACTTGTCCGAATTTAAAAGTTTACTAATCAATTAATTAATTAATAGGTTTTTTTTTAATTTTATTATTTCTTCGTGAATTTTTTAAAAACGTTGTTATTATTTCTTTCGATGTTTACAATTTTTTTTTTTCTTTTATTATTACTAGAAAATCTGCCATATACGATAGCGATATAGAAGACAGCGCCGAAACTTCGGCTGACGAATCCGAATTGAAAGCTTTCGCATTGGATTATTTGGCTGCGGAATCTTCCGCAGGCGCTAGCAATCATACAAATACCGGTATAGGTTACGGTTCATCTAGCGGCGCTGCTCCGGCCGCTTGCATCAGTAGTTTATCTGGCAATAAAGTGTTGAGAATGGTCGACAAATTTACGTCGACGAAATTCTTCGAATCTGTCATGGAAAATAAATATATAAAGAAAATGATGGAAAACGTTTCGAATACTGAATTGATACTTTTCGTAGAATTGAAACGTCTGTCTGGCACTTTGGTTTTAAATATACCGCCACCTCCGACCGATCGTATTTGGTATTATATTTTGTTGCGTGATTCGTTTATATTAATAAAAAATAATTATCGAACTATGGTCGAACACACAAATTATTATAAGGCGTCTTAATTTAAAAGAGTAGTTATACAATATTAGAAACATATATATATATATTACAAATTGGGAAAATTTTAATTACAAATAAATTATTGCTTTAAATTTCGCATAATCGGTTAACAAAATTCGCATCCAGACAGATACCGGATGAGCTAGCTAGATTCAAGAAGGGTAATTGGAGACAAAATATTAAACATACCTTACGGCTAATCTAAAAAAAAGAAAACGTAATATTCCGTTATAGTGTACATAAGGAAAATTTATGTCTCGTTCTGATTGAAATTGGGATCGCATGCCTTTGGTATATGCAATAAATCTGCTATAAATCTAAACACGATCTTCTTCGTATCGGGAAAATTAATCATAGTGCATTATGCCAGAAGTCCAAAAAGTTCATTATTTTTTCTATACTATTCTGAGCTATGAACTTATATACGATTTTGACTGGTTCTGCATTGTTTAGGTCACTTACTATTGATTCTACATTTAGAGGAAGTGTGTATTTTTGTATTTTAATAATTCCCGTATCATATTATTTCGATTTTGTTTGTATTTCTCGCATTTCCATAATGGTTGATATCTTCTTGACATTTATCGCATAAACTATTTTGTATTATGTGTATTCGAGTTAGATGTGCCGGTGTTTTATTATGTCGTATTCTTAATCGGATAATTTTTATGAAAATGTTTTACTATGCTGTACTAAACTATTCCAAAACCATATGAGGTTTTATTTTTATCTGAATTTTATGATATTGTTTCCCTATTTCTTTTTTTTTATTATATTCTTCTTGCATTTGTTGATATTTCATTTAATTTTATTTGTGGAATATATTCTGTATATAATTAGTATTATCGTTTTTAACATTCGTTTCCGATTTTGCTGCGTTATCTACTACTTCATTCCTACATATACCGCAGTGTATCCACATCAATATAATTGTTGAATCGTTTTTCTGTATCTTTCCATGTAAGGTTTTTATTTTAGCGATAATATTGTCTCGTTTTGTTTTAATAGTAATCAGGGACTGTATTGCAGCTATGGAGTCTGTCATTACTAAAAATTTTCTTTGTTTTTTATTTTTAACATACTCAAGCGCTTTCTATATAGAGCATATATTTCAGTACTTGTAGAGATGATCCAGCGTATTTTATTCTGTATGTTCGTATCAGATCTGTATTTTCATGATATATTGCTGCTTGATATCGGTTTCTATTAATGTCTATAGATCCGTCAGTATATATCCGTTCGTGATTAGGGAAGTTAGTGATTAATATACGTTGTAATATTTTATTTTGCATATTAGTATCAGTTTGTTTAGAGAATAGATTTATCGTATTGTAATATTGGAGTGGTTGTATATAGAGTCTTCGTATTTAATTGTATATATTGGTAATTTATAGTTGTATAGAAATATAATAACCCAACTTTAATAGTTTAAAACAAGAAAATCATCTTATAAATGGCCAAAGCAACCTATGAAAAAAAATCATTATTTTTCTATACAATTTGATGACGTCGTTAAACGTACAGTTGTGCGGACAAGCTTTACATTCGAAGAGGCTCCATACTAAAAAAAAAAAAAAAAAAAAAAATCTCGCTTGAGGTATGACAATACTAGTTTTGCTGTTTTTGATTTTTCTATAAACTGTGTCAAATTTAAAATTAACATAAAAGGTTTTAATAAATTCGGTGACGTTTCGTGATTCCTTTAAGTTAACGATTTCAATTTTACTAATTGATTAATTTATTTCGAAACAATTAAACGACCGACAATGCGATTTCGTTTAATTTATAATTTTACATTATGATTGATTATTCGTTTTGAATTTTAGGTACGGATTCAGGCATAATCCCAAATTGAGCCTTTCGGCATATCCAAAAATCGGTGATGTTACATTCGAATTGATTTCAAGATGGATTCAACGTAAATTTCATAAAGAATTCGAGGTAATTAGTTTTTTTTTTTTTTCTATTTGATTAATTGTATACATTAATGTTGCACATACATATTATATATATATATATATATATATATATATATATGTATATACTCTAAACGGAAAAGTTCCGACTTCCAAGAAAAAACTACTTTTACTTCTATCTATCTCTGTCTAACTACTGGCGTACCGCAGTAAATGGTCTACCGTTAAATAGGTAGTGTACAAAAAAATCGATCATAGGTTCGGTTTAATGAAATTCAAACATTTGGGAGAAATGATACACAGTCAAATACGCCGAACAAGGAGATGAAAAAAGCAAATTTAAAAAAAAAAAAAAACGGAAATTACATTTCAATTAACGGAAAATTCATACATTAAAAAAAATCGCCATCTAGGAATATCGCTACAACGCGACGATTAAACCGCAATGTCTTTATGCATCAAAATGTTTCGCGATGAATTCGTCGAACGGCGTTAACGAGATAGAATAGGGGAAAAAAAAATAATAAAGAGAGGACCAACATACGAAAAAAGGATATGTTGAAATTAAGAACGAATAAAGAAGCGTGTATAAGCGGAGGAAATATCGGATATCATTAAACGAAGGGCAGAATTCTATGTACATCTTAAAAGGATGGAGTCAGCAAGACCAAAATAATCGGAATACACGAATATTTATAAGAAAGACTTAACCCAAGATGAAGATAGAAGCGGAAGAAATTTGAAATGACGGCACGAAATAGAAAATTTCGCAAGTTTTAAAACAAAAGAAGAAAACTTACGGATGAAGAAAAAAAATGAACATCGACCGTGAAGAAATATTGCCTGCAGAGGAGAAGACTTCGTGCAGAAATTATTATTTTACATGGTCCCGAAATGGGAAAATTCGAAAAAATATTACGTGTTCGAGCACACGTGTAGATGAATTGGAAATTGATATTTCTCGCATTTATTTGCCGTTTTGTTATTGGACACTGCAAACGATGTGAGACGCCTTAAGCGAACACATCCATTGGACCTAGTTCATAGTTAAATAATAATTATATTCCTATCGAACCCCGTATTCATAATTAATATTTAGTTTATATTAGTGGAAACTGATCACTGGATCAGCGTACACAACATGTTAAATGATCAAAGTTACCAATTATTTAACCTACAGGTTAAAATCGTAGTGGTATAACTGCCTTCCTAAAATGCAGTTATTTATTTAAAAAAAAAAAAAATCCGTTTTGAAACGATAGTATCTGTCTCTTATTTCTAGAAAGTCGGTTAATAACCACATATTCCCTCTCTTGCGAATTAAAATAATTTTATTTTGTTCGCGTATATTCTATTACATGCATAATTCTTTTTAAACAATTATCCATATATATATATATATATATATATATATATATATATATAATTATTATTATATATATTTTATGTGGAATGTTGCAGAAAGTTTTCGTATTACCGAATATGGACGACATTATTATTCCAGGATTCGACAAAGCATAGTATAGCGTACGTTAATCATTTTGCACTGGTTTCGATATTATTATTCTCTATATATTCCTACTATCATGTTATTATTTGTTTATTTATTACTATGTTTGTTATCTGATTTTATTTTACTATTATTGAATGAATTATACTTCGAACGATAATTTCATTCATTTATATATATATATATATATATATATATATATATATATATATATATATATATATATATATATATTACTAGAGGAAAATACTGTAAACCAAAGATTATATATTACCTCTTTAGTATTAATACTACCACTAGTACTACTTTTTCCTTTTTTCTTTTTTTTTTTTCAAAAGCGTATATTTATTATACGATAATAATACACGAAGTAAACCCAATCACACACACACTCATATACCCCATTTTTTACATGCTACGTAATATATGTTACGTCAAGCTTACGCCTATTTTACAATATGAACATCTAAAATATTATTACATATATATATATATATATATATATATATATATATATATATATATACATCGTTAATTTTTAATTGATAAAATTTACATACACTCATATACGCGCAAAGTTACAGTTACAGTACTCATTCATTCCCAAATATACTCTCACCCGCACTATCAAATTATCGTATTTTTATTTACCATATTGTGATTACCTCATTCAGTAGTAGCAGACGCGCTATATGAACTTACACGACGTCCTACGTAAGCGGCCTTGATGCGAACGCGATTGCGAAGCGATGCGGCGACACGCGAATTCAAAGCAGTGAGCGCGACGCGGCGGATTTTGTCCTACGTACGCGCGAATCGCCTCGCACGATCGTAGCCGTTCTTCAGTCTGTCGTGGATGTACGTAACTGATAAAATATCAAACCGATTGATCGCGTTCGCTTCGCGCCACGTCGCTAGGCGAACCGCGTGCATTTGGTCACGTAGGACATTTTGTTCACTATACACAGTTTGTTATTTTCGCGCCGCGCCGCGTTCGCGTTAAAATCGCTCACGTAGGACATCGCCTTATTGCTATCACTTGTCGCACCACTTCGAATTCGGTATAAATTATTGATTTTACTTTACTTTATTTACAGTTACAATCTTCTATCTCTTATTATTCATGTTGTTGTAACCGCTCTTTTAGTTGCTGTCCTAGTTTCCAAATTTTTTTTTTCTTTCGATATTTCTTCCGGTATATTATTTAATCGTCATCACGTATTTATTCGCCAAATCTTATATTTTATTCGCATGTTTTCGTTTAAATCGATACTTTTATTCTTTACTAAATAATCACGAACTTTGGTAAACAAATGTCCCGCTATATTTAATAGATTATGATGACGTAATAATGGTTCGTTCTGATTTCTACACTTATACTCTCGTTTATTAGGTTCAAACTGTTTTCCTTTGCAACCGATCTATTTTTCCGGCGTAATATTTAAACGTCGATCCCCACGCTTGCATGCTATATCTCAATCTGGATTATACCATTCTCATTGTCTCCTGACCTACGTAATTTCTTAATGTATATATATATATATATATATATATATATATATATATAGTGTCGATATTGTCGATTTCAATTTATTTTCCACTTTTTCTATTTATAAGTTCCACCTCAAGTGTCTTATCTATCGTTATACCTAGATATTTATATTCGCTTATCAGTTCTATTATGTTACAACCCGAATTCGAACATCTATTATTGTCCGACCAGTAATGTGCGCACGTGTTAGTGTGTATTTTAATTTTTGGCTTATACAAATCATTATCACTCATCTCAATATCAGCAGCGTACATTTCGTTTTTGTCGTATGTAAGATTAAGGTCGTGAGTCCGTCTGCTTACTTCTAATAGATATTCGTATATTTTCCTACCACTACCTGTCATTATAGCAATATCGTCCGTTAAACCGGACACCTTGCTATTAGTAAACTTCTTTTATAGACCGTTTGTCTATATAACAAACAATAACGGTGCTCGATTACTACCTTGCGGTATTGCCGTATTCATTGCTGTTGCTACTACTACCAATACTACTTCTACTTCGACTACTATTGTTTTTTTTTTCCTTTAAAAAAAAAAAAAAGAAAAGTAAATGTATATTTGAAAATTATACATCCAAACCTTCAATTCATTCACACACACCTAACCCACATATTAACATACATCTGACACTTTATTCACTCGCACACTTTAACGCGTTTGTATAAACGCGTACGTCCCCGAAAATATAAATTACAATTTTACCTTATCCCGTTAAGCCTTTCGATTATCGACAGTTATATTAATTCAATTATAACGTTTACTATATATTTTTACAAGTTTCTTATATAATAAATTTTCCACTCGTTTTGAAAAATTCGTTTTAATCGAATACTCTCATATCTGTACCAACAATTTTTTCGTTTATTTTCACTTAATGTCCACGCTGTATTTTTCTCTATACCTCGTCCTGCGTAAATAGTTTTCCACTTATTACCACCGAGTTGTTGTTGAACGATAATATTTAAACGTACTTTTGTCTCGAAAAATCCGGTACCTTTGATTATTCGAAATAAATCGGTAATTTTATCGCTGATTTACGTCACACACGTTTTGATCTCTTATTCGTACAGCGATTAGTCATTATAATACTTCCGAGAAATATTCGCTTATTCGTAATATTTTTATTTAATTCTAAGTCGCCCTACGGTCCCTTCTTAATAAATTCATCACCCTTTGCCGAAAATTACTTATTAAAAATGTCTCTTTTCAACACGTCTTAAAATTGAATTGCGACCTGGGACAGGTTTCTATCGGCGTAACTTCGAATTCTTTTCGAATCTTTCTGTGCACTGTCGTGATCGATTCACGCCGAAAATAACGTTTCACGCAAAATGCGCGTTCCTTCTCGTTATAGGATGCCCCGTGATTATTGGGATAAAAACGAATCTCTCGGGTAATATACTAAACGTAGAGCACCGCGGTTTGCGTTGTAGTGGTGTTCCGTCTGTCTCCTCTCGGTCACTGTATATAATTGACAGTACTTTAATACGCCTCTAATTTCATCCATTTCGTTGAGCCTACCACAAAACGTTGGTATTCACCTCGAACTTTATACGAACCATATTTTTTGAATTGACACATCTACCTCAACCTATCTAACCCTTCAAATTTCTTCATTTCTGTTTTTAATCGATGAACATTGCATGGACGTGTGTGTGTGTATGTGCGTACATCTATTTAGCCTGTTATAACACTATTCGACGATCCGGTTCTTTTTCACTTCTCCCCTCAACTGTACTCTACTCATCGCATGTTCATGTACAATTTCCCTTCACCAATCGATATAACTTATATTTCCTTAAAGATATTTTCACCTAACTATATAGATCTATTCGCCAGTATTGCTATAATCCTGGCAGCTAAAATCGGCATTTAAATAACTATAACGATAAATTAATTTAAATGATAAATTAATTTAACGAATAAACGATAATCGCGGATTTTAACGATTTCGATACTTGCAGCTCTTAACCGACCTGTTATTTAAAATTTTTCATAACGATCAAATGTTATAAATATTTGAACTTATCCGATAATTCTAAAATATTGTAGCGTATATCTTATATATATATATATATATATATATATATATCAGTGGTGGCTCGTACATAAAGATTGCACGGTTGCACAACCACCAGAGATATATCTAGAACAGCGTAAAACTTGATGATGTAATAAAATAGTTAAAAGTACTAATTATTCTATAGAGATTAAAGAAAATAAGTAAATTTTAATAAAATATTTTTCGTAGAATATATTATAAAAAGTTAAAAATATTTTTAAAAGTGCTTTAAAATGCCTAGTTACAACGGTTGGTGGTTGCACGCTCGATGCCACCTGAAGAAGGTATCGGAAAGTCATATAAAGCGTTACATGGTGATTTTACGCCTAATTTTGGGTGCAGAGTTTACACAGGACTATATTGGCGACTGCTGGTTGCAATCGTTTTGCAGAGTCCTTCAAATACACACACTTGATGCAGCAGAATAGGTTTTCCTCGTTGTGCTGTTCATAACACGCGGATGCGGTTGCGTGCGCATACTAATGGCAAACTAACGAACCAGTTTAGGATTTATATTTCATCTCTTTCCGAGGTTAGTTTTTTCTTCTTCGAATTTCTATCGGTGTTTCTTTCTTTTACCGTGTACATTTCCACGTGTGAATTGTTTCATTGCCTTTCTCCAGTTTACGCTGCTGGTCGTATTATTACCGACCTATGTTAATATACGTAGGAGTTTTTCCTGACTATTTATTCTCCAATTTATGTTGTTCGTATTATTACCTGCCGATGTTTTAATATAAATTTTTTCCTTACTGAAGCTTTATTATATATATATATATATATATATATATATATATATATATACGGCAATTGATCATTTCATTTTCAGAGGATCGTTTTGTATAAATTGTGAATATATAACAATAGTTAACGATTATATATGGAGTTTATCACATTATTCCGTTTTGATATTTTAAATATGTACATATACATTTATAATTGTATAAATTTTCTACTTATTCGCGCGAAAATAACTTTTTAATATATTTCTGTTTAATATTACAATTTTTTCTCTTGGGATCGATAATCTAACTCCAAAATTTTTAGTTTTTCTGATTACGGTTTTAAATGGTTCTTGCATTTGTATTACATTTTGTTAACTTTGACATTATTAATCTTACTTTGCGAAGTTGTGTGAAACAAAAAAAAAATTGCGTGTGTATATATTTGGAATGGGAGATGTGTAATTGCAACCGCTAGATTTTTTAACCACTAGCCGCCACTGATATATATATATATATATATATATCGAGATTCGCCTTCTCGGAAGTTATTTTAAGTCGATATATGTAAGACGCTTTTGCTTTCTGATTAGCGTTAATATTTTCGTACGTTTTAATGGTAAAAAAACTGCAAGTATTTAAAATTTACAAATGAAAAGAATATAAAATTCCATACTTCCAATCGTTCCTTGTTCTTTTAGCAGTTTAACGCACGTCAATTTCTTTTACTGCATTTATTTATTTTCGACAAAATGGAGGAACATTTATTTAAATATATAAGTCTCCGTGGTGGTGTATGTCAATTATATTACGTCTTAATTAAACGTTACATTATTTTCGCATTTGTTTTATATAATTAGAATTATAAAATATACAATTAAACCACATAATAAGAAAACAATAAGTGTATATATATATATATATATATATGTGTGTGTGTGTTGCATGTGCATGTATGTATAATGATGTTAAATCTTGCAGAATGTTGTGATTATAATGTCAATTATTTAGTGAATGGCATTCTATTTATATTCGTTGCTAATCTACTTCGTACTGTTACTATAGTTACCTTTGAGCGTCGCATTAATTCTAATACTTCATCTTTGTCCATGTTGGTTACAATGTCTTCCTTTATGCTTCAGTATCAGGTAGTTTAGCGTAAGATAAATTGACCGGTAATCAATTTTTCGGTATGTGGGATTCTGTTTAAATCGTCATTTGATTTTTAAAAAACACGGATTCCTTTCATTGTTCTAGATATATGCTTGATTTTGGAATTTATATTGTATTTTGTGTGAATATATATATATATATATATATATATATATATAAGTTTGTGTGTGTGTGTGTTAAAGTTGCGATGTTTGGTATAATATTCTGTAATTTCCCCCGTCATTTTATTCGTCTATGATTGACAACGCGTGACGGTGAGCAAGTTATGTCTGTATATTATATTTATTTTTTTAACATACCGAAACTGCGAAAAAAAATACCAAGTTTAAATTTTTATAATTTCACTATAATTCGTCTATTGAACTTCGACAGACGTATATCGTCATTATTAAGGAAAAAGTAAATTTAAAAACAAAAAAAAATATTAAACATGTACATATAAAATATTTGCGTTTTATAACGTTTTCAGTCACAATGTCCACTATATGGGACATGATATTTTAATGTTAACACGACAATTTTGTACATGAAATGTCTCAGTTTTAAAAATATTTATATAAATACGCTGAAAATTATCTAAGAAACGGTATCGTATAATATACTATCAAAATTTATAATTTAACGTTAAGATGTTATCCTGTATGACTGAAATAACACTTTCAGTCATACAGGATAACATCTTAACGTTAAATTATAAATTTTGACGTTCCTTTTGATTGCGTCTAAATTCGAAAATACTGTGTACGTTCCTGTTTGAAAATTCTTCTTTTTCTACTTTGTTTACCACCGACTGGAGGTTCTTCCATGTTGTTTTTTCTCAGTTGGAATGCTTGTTTATTCTTATTTTATTTATTATTTATTTATTTATTTATTTATTGTTGTTTAAAATAATTTCAATTTTCTCGGATTTATCGCCGTACGACTAAATTACGCGCGAAACATATATATATATATATAGTTATTAATAAAATAAAAGTGTCATTGTAATGGAAACTTTTTGTTTATTTTTAAATCTGCCAAAAAGAACACAAATATTCCTATACATTTTCAGACAATGAGACTTTGTTTATTCTCATTAGCTCGTTTTGGAGCTTTAATCTTAGTTATCCATATATTACACCTCTATCGTCCCTTCGTCGTGTGGATAATGTACAATTATTCCGGCGTCTAACAATATTTCTAAAGAAATTAGTACGTTTGATTAAAATATAAACAGTCTCCCACAGTGTCACGTTAAGCCGTAAAGACATTCGCGTTAAAAAAAAAAAAAAAATATAATAAAAAATCAAAAACGTGTACAGGGTGAAATGACGCGAATTTTATTTCGTCCTTTCATTCACGATGTCCTACACGTAATTTCAGTGCTAACAAAATTTTTCACTTTCTGGCCGACGTGAAATGTCTCAATTTTAAAAATATTTATATAAATACGTAATTTAAACACCTGTATAAAATTTAGAATTTTCTGTCGAAATTTTATAACGTATTACTGAAAGGGTTAACATAAAGTGCTTTATTATAGATTCATTCCGCAATTACTATATATATATATAGGTGTAGGTCGTTAGAATAGAGCGAGTTCAGTTTCTTTTTCATCGTCTAAATAGTATAGAATATAATTCAACAATGGTCATTTCGCTTTTTATACGAGACCAGTCGAGACGATATTACTAGAAGGTGAGAGAAATCGTGAAACATTTATAAGTGTTTTTTTTTTCTTTTTCAAAATCGATCTTAACTATTCGTGTACAAAGATTTACCTTAAAAACGGGCATTATTTCATAGTTATAAAATGTACTTGCGATAAACACTACGTACGTAAGTTGACAACTTTTAACATTTCGAGCGAATTTTCACTGCTCATTTTTGTGTTAATCTAGGAATCAGTCTTTAACATATGGTCATCACATAATATAACGGCAAAAATGACTAAATTAAATATCGAAACAGCAAAATTAAAGCGGTTTTTAGAACCTAGATCGAGACTAGATATTAAAAATAAACTTTTATTGTACAATGCGGTAAACCAATCTGGCTATATGACTGCGAACTATGGCGATGGTTCCTCTTTAAAAGAGGAACATTATAAAAAAATACAGCGGTACCAGTATAAGATACTACGAAGGATAGCTGGCGCTCCATGGTATGTCATTAACTACACATTAAAGATCTTCAGATACAATATGTGGAACAAGTAATCCAACGAGCTGCTCGCGATTACCTGGCGAGATTGGAATCTCACGAAAATCCGCTGGCAATAAGTTTGCAAGTTCAATCGGCGATTAGAAGGCTGAAGAGAAAAACCGCCTTCAGTCATAACTTGGATCTTCTAAAAAAATATTTAGGTTTTTTTTCACATTCATTACATCTGGTAGATGATAGACACGTCAGTTCTAGATTGGAAGAAGATAAAAAGAATCGTTAGAATTGAACTAAATCGCCTCAGCAGTGTTAGTTCCTTTTATAGGCATTTCTTAATTGAAATTTTATATTCCCGGGGATGCGATTGATTCTATCATATTAATACTCTTTTTATTTTATTATCGAGCATGGTTTTCTTGCTTTGTCTGTCGAGTACTCTTTTTGCCTCTCGCAATTTTTTTTTTTTTTAACTATAGAAGAGTAACGTTTATCATTTGTATATCGTCCGATTATCGGAGTACTGAGGAGAATTGCCGCAGTTTGAATTTCTCGTGTTAGATAGGGTATAGCATTGTCGATGTCATTGTTTTTTTATTTATTTTTTTTTTTAATTTGAAAGATTTAACTCGGTGTCAAGGTTATATTCACTCAACGATTCCCAGTGTGCTTTGTGCTTTTTTACAGACAAATTGGTTCCTCGTTATATATAGATCGAACTAGCATTTAATATCTGTTTAATAAAACGAAATAATGTCTTTAGTAACAAAGAAGTCGTTAACATATCGGACAATTTAAGATGGATTTTTACTTTCAGGCTATTGGAAGCTTGTATTAATAGTTATAAAAGGAACATTTGAAGAAGCTAAAATCGTCGTTATCGAAGAATCGAGGAAATCGTCTGATAAAATAACCAATCACAGTTCTCGCAATCGAAAGTTGGATATATTTTGTCATAATCTTTTTTTTTTTTTAATATTATGTAAATCTCCATATGCCTAACTACCAGGGTTATTACAGCATAAGGAGACGTGTGTCTAGTTTATATGTATGCTAGGCGTCGGCTTTCTCTTACAAAAGCCAGAATGCTAACTATTGATTGAGGGTTGTTTGAAAGTATTTTGTGTTTTAACCTGTGTGGTGTGAGTGTTTGGCAGTTGTATGGTTCTGTTAAATGTCCGCATAAGGAGCAGTTTGTTAGTGGAGGGCTTTTGGCATAAAGGTAATTGTGTGATACGGCTGTATGACCTACTCGTAGACGGTTTTACCATATTCTTTTCTACTTGTGCCATCTGGAGGCCACCGAGGTTCTATAGTTGATTTTATGCTCCTAAGGAAGGTTGTTTGTGAGGTCCAGTCGGTCGTCCATTCCTGCTTGCTGTTTTTCATGAGTATAAAATGAATCTTTCACGTGATTTTTTTTCTTTCTTAATTGTGCCGAGAAAAAGGTGTTACTTTAATATTTCTGAAAATCAATTGGCGAAGGGTAGAAGTTTAAAATATCTCAAAGAATTAAGTAATAAATGAAATTTGATAAATTCGGTTAAAATGGTAATTGTGAACGGCAAAAGAAAAAAAAAAAAACTCGCAATATTTGAAAGATAAACGTTTTTAAACGATTTGACATTTTTAAAACTTTAAATTATTGTAATTGTTGTCCTATTTGTTGTGATATCAATGCGAAGCAAAGAGCTTAGATCCGATAATATAGGCTATAAGCTGTGCGAATTTCATCATTATTGCTTTAATCGTTTTTGAGTTAAATCGGAACAGAGACAGACAAAATTTAAAGAAATAGATTTTCTGTTTATGCGTGATAAAAATAGCCCCCAATGCGGTGATTATAATGAAAATAGTCGCAAAACAGGCGCTATAGTTTTATATATTAGTATATAGATACATATATTCATTACATTTATATATTTCGGGCACCTCTGTAATATCTGTGTATTCGGATGAAATTTTTGTACATACACGTAATGTATTAAGTAATTACGAATAATTTTGGGAACCGAATAACTCGCATAAAATGTTGAAAATGTTGACTTTTTTTCCAGCATATTTCTTTTTTGGATGATACATTAAAAATTTCAACTTGATCGCATTAATCGTTCGAATATTGTCGAATTTTGCTGTTTACTACGTATTGACTGGTAAATATAATTGAAGTGTTATATCGTTTCGATTTGAGGTATCTCTCGGATCTTCCGGGAATATTTTTTAATCTACGAAGGAATTATTTAAGGAAAAAATTCGATCGAAAAATTTTAAATAAATGATAATAATAAAAAAAAATTTAAATTCATTAAAAAAAAGAACCATTTAAGGTTGCCTGCAATCGATGTTGTCAAAATTTTTGGTTATAATTCCGAAAATGTATAAAACGAAGTCTACACAAACTAGTTACAGTTATGTATGCAACGGTGTTTTTAATGGTATGCGATAAATATATGTCGAAAAAACACGATTTTACAAAAAAAAACAAAACAAAAAAAAACACATACTCCGGTTTTAACTACGTTTTATCTATTTATTTTATTATTTGTATATTATTATTTAATTTAATTATATAATATATCGGCGCAATTGCTTATCAACTGGACGGTCGTGGGTTTGAAACCAACACGCGACATAGAAAGTTTTCATCATTATTTAATTCTTTATTATCACGGAGAAGTCCGTATAACATCACACGAGCGCGCGTTTAGGTCGCATATAAATAGTGCCTTGAATGCTAGCTGATTTCGTACGTAAAATTCAATCTATAGAATATTATTATTCTGTTTATATTTTACGAAAAGAACAATTTGAAATTTTCTAATTATTATTTTTATTATTATTATGTAACATATATAGATTTAAATAAATTCATAGAAATTTCGACATATATATATATATATATATATATATATATATATATATATATATAAGTTTCTTAACAACATACTTCGTTAGGCTCCATGTTTCCGCTCCGTATGTAAGCACTGGAAGGATGCACTGTTCGTATACTTTCTTCTTCAAGCTGTTAGGTATATCTTTATTTTTGAGGACAGTACTCAACTTCCCAAAAGCTATCCACGATAGATGCGTTCGCCTTTTAATTTCTTTACGCATTGTTTCTTTCTGTGTGGTAATAATTTGACCTAGGTATGTATATTCATTGACCTGTTCCAGTAAAACTTGCAGTGACACAGAGAGCCCACGAAAGATTAATATTGGGCATCAAGATATCAGACCAGAAAACCAACACATGGATAAGACAGCAGACTAAATTGTCAGATGTAGTCGGACGTGTAGCGCAGTTGAAATGGAATTGGGCAGGTCATGTAGCAAGAAGAAACGATGATAGGTGGACGAAACGAATAACAGAATGGCTTCCAAGAAAAGGACGCAGAAGTCGCGGTCGGCCGGATACAAGGTGGCAGGACGATATACATAGATCAGCCGGTGTGAAATGGATAAACGAGGCCCAAGATCGCTACAGGTGGAAACAAAAGGGGAACGCTTACATCCAGCAGTGGATTTATATAAGCGCATCGTGATCGTGATATATATATGTAACAAAGAATATGCAAAAAATATAAATCATATAGTTGTGATACGTACGTACATGTATGTAAAATAAGATTAAAGAAAAAAAAAACACGTAAACCCGAATCCGCTACAGATTGCTTACTCGGACACTTATGATGTAATTATATAGCAATTTAATTTCATAATACTTTGAAATCAATATTATTATTATTATTGTTATTCTTTCTATTTCGAGGAATGCGGAATGTAGCGATTTTTGATTAAAATGAGCAACAAAAATAAGTTAAAATCGGTAAAAAAAATTTTTCTTTGCGAAAAATCACAAAACCTTTTCGGCGGTGTTTATTAAGCGAATATTTAAACGGATAAAAATTATAAAATGAAAAATATAAATTTTGAGATTGTAATTCGCAAAAATGAGTTGTAATCACTGTAATATTTTTTCATTTTATATTTTTTATCCCTTTAAATATTCGCTTAATAACGACCTAACAGCTGAAAAACTTTGCGTTATTTCATAAAGAAAAAAATTTTCACTGATTCTTCTTTTTTGTCGGGTTTAATATTACTATTGGTTACTATTGTAACATTATAAATATACGTATAGTTTGAAAATGTGAATTTTAATTCGACGTTACCGACTAGAGGTTTCGATTCGCGGTTGAACTTTATTGATATTTTCTATCGAACTTTTCGCATGTGAATCGTGGACATTAAATAAGGCATCGCGAGCACGACCGCCGCTTACAGAAGGTTATTAAGAATTCCGTGGACGAGTCGCAGAACGAATGAATCAATCGTACTTGGATTAGGATATCCAGCCTAGTCGAAGATTATTCTTTATGGTTAATAGGAGAATGATAAAATTCTTTTTTGCCCGTATGATCCGGCATAACGGTATTGAAAAGATGCCTATCCTAGGGAAGATCACTTCGAAGAAGACGATCGCCAAGTTGATTTATTATCGACCGTATAAAAAGATTAACCGGCATTCAGAAGGTTTGAAAAACTCAATAAAGCCGAGAATAGAAAGCGAGCTCTGTTCGAAAATGGGTCACTACGCTCAAGGTCGATACGAATGGACGATAATGATGATGTTGACGGGTATTTTTGAAAATCGAATCGAACGGTTGAATTTTCTGCAATAGGCATTTTTAAAGACAAGGAGAGTGATTTAATATCGCGAGGGAGGATAAAAGTTATTACAACGACTTTTTACCTTTTTTTTTTTTTTTTATTTTTTAGTATGGAAAGATTGAACGATATCAAAACTTTTAAGTATTTGGGTCAATTTTTGAAAATTACACCCACTACTAATTTCATTCCATCACGTAATTGGTAACGTATGATCAGCTTGTTTCCTACTATCAACGACGAGTTGAAAGCCATAAAAGAAAATTATAATAATAATTTATACTACTATTTTGTAATTATAAAATTAAAAAATTATTCGTTCGATTATAAGAAAATAAACGTTTACGCGTGGATTACGTATTATGTACGGTGTGTGTGTGTGTTATATGTGTATGTATACATATATATATATATATATATATATATATATATATGGGTGTGTATGTGTGTGTGTTAATTTAATTTATTGTTCAGTAAAAGACCAAAAAGTGTCTGTAAAAGAAAGTCGCATTCCCGACAGAATTTTATTCAGGAACTACTAAAGATTTTTATTTCGCATCACGGAATTAGTTGACCTTAATTAAGTTTGGGTTGTATTTAGGCTGTTCTCCGGTGCGTCTATGTTTTCAGTATGAACGTATAAAGTGTGTCAAAATGATTCCTACGTCTAATATATATATATATATATATATATATATGTATATATACATATACACTATATGAATAACCAAAAGTGCAAGTCAATAAATTAAGAAAAACTGCATAATACATACATACATATATATACATATATATGTATGTATGTATGTATGTATATATATATACAAATATACAAATAGCGAGTGGAATAATAATTTATGTACGACACTTCGATTGTATCAACAGATTCCAATACCTTGAGATGAAACTATTACTGACTGCTATCGAACTAACGGACGACCCTGCTCGTGGCTATTTGCTGCTGTTATTATTATTACTATTATTATTATTATTATTATTATTATTATTATTATTATTATTATTATTATTATTATTATTATTATTATTATTATTATTATTATTACTATTATTACTATTATATGATTACTAGAATTATTTTTATACGACTAATAATAGTTTTATCGTATGTATCGTTGTCGTCGTTACAAATAAGAAGTAAAGAAAAATCTGGTTTGTCTGGTGCCACTGGGTGAGAACATAATCACGGTCCTGGCGTCCTCTAGCAGCAAATAACTAAATACGGACTAGTTGGTCAACGTGGGTCGTTTACCTCTTAATATTATTTATTGCAAGCGGTAGAAACAGAAATAAATTTTAAGGAAAATTATTTCAATTTTTATTACATGCAGTCGTTTAATGGCCGAAGATATTTATTAAAATTAATTAAAAATAATAATTAAAAAAAAAAACTTATCGCACGTTAAATAAAACGAATTCCGCTGCTTTTTATGCAACTTTAGATAATTTTTAACGCGTTTTATAAATATTTTTATAATTGAAACATTCTACATCATTCAAATGCTCCTTGAAGTCAGCGTCGAATCGGGAGTAGAGTTGGACGGTCAGTTCGTGGCAAAAAGTTGGATATAGCATTAAACGATACATGTAGAATAGTGACTGGATGCCTGAAACCAACAAAGATAGAAAAAGTATATCTATGTGGCATCGCCTCATCACACGTAAGAAGAGAAGTTGTTGTGAAAATGAAAAAATTAAAAGCAACAAACGATCCGCGTCACCCATTGTATGCCTATGAACCTACGTCTCGAAGACTAAAATCGCGAAGAGACTTCCTGAACAGCATAACAGCTATTAGTGGTAAGCCGATAATGTAAGGAATCGATTACAACTGGCATAGAACCATCGGAAGATATAAAAATAGGACATAAATTAAGTTGACGCCAATGGAAAACGCTGAACCAGACTGCGACCTTGATGCAGTAATACTAAGTGAAACTTGGTAAAAGTCTCTACGAGTGTGGCCAAGAACAAGATCAAAACCATCTATTTCAATGCTCAAGAATAAAAACTGACCTAACTGAATTCGATCCATGGATTGGAAAAATTAATGGAAAGATCGTGGCAGATTATTGGAAGGGGAAAATATAAAATTGCGCCATGGACACGAAGAAGAAAAGGATAGGAAACGATTATTTATTTTAAAAAATTTACTAGACAATTAACTAACTCCGTGGTGACCGTTTAACGATTAATTCAATACGATTCAATGTTTGGCGAATGGACGAATCAGCTAATTTTTTTTTTTTTTTTTTTTTTGAAACATATTGTAAGAGGAGAAAAATCTAGAAAACATATTACCGCTCGGTAAAGCACAAGAGGAACAGGCAGAGCCCCTAATCGGTAGACTGATGGCTTGCGGAATTATTTCGGTAAGGCGGCAAGTGTAGTCATTACCGTTCAGAACCAACATCTATGGAGAGCACTATTGACCGAATATAAAAAAAAACAGTTGAATTCATCTTATATATGTACGAATGTGACGTGTTAGTTATTGCAGACGAGGTGAGAAACACAGTAATGATCATCACTAACTTATTGCGTGATATTTCCGTATTTTCGTGTAGGTTAGATATTTTTTCATATTTTTAAATTTGTATAATCGGATCAGTTGAATTTAGATGGAACGTTATTTTCTGATCATCGTCGCGATAACGTAATTATGAAGCGGCCGCTGATAAGCTAATTTGAATCGAAAACAGTAAAGAATAATTTCGATTCACACACATACACGCGACAAATACACCTACGTACACATCTTACACAAACACACATGCATTTTGTTAGAAGATTGTGCGGTACGAAATATATAGAGCTGTAAAACTACATAACCAAAACAAACCTCTTGTGGGAGGTGCGGGCGGCGTACATTTTTTCCAATTCGAATAAAGAGAATGTTTTTTTTTTTTTAATTAATTTATAGTCCCGTAGATCATTCGATAATTAATTTAGAGTTTTGTTGTAGCACATTCACGATTTTTCCCGGCGTAAACCGTGTCAATGTTTTTTTGTTACGTAACGTTTTGAAAATAATTATAATTTTCATTTTTAATCTTAAAGCGGTTTATTCGTTCTAAAATAAAACATATATATATATATATATATATATATATATATATATATATATATATGTATATATATATATAATATTATATATATGTAATATATATACATATTATATATATATATAATACATATACATAATATATTTATCGCATCACACAAAGTTATTTGTTCAGAATAATTGTTTCTATTTTAGATAGATTTTTACGTAAAATTAAATTTTAAATTTACTTATCGACGCAGAATCCAAAATTATTTATTTATTTATTTATTTATTATTTATTTATTTACGTTTCATTTGTTTATTTACTGTTCTTTATTTATTTACGTGTTATTTTACTTCACCTATTTACTTTTCACATATTTAGTTATTTACGAGTTATGTATTTATTTGTTTACGTTGCATATTTCTTTACATGTTTTTTTAAATATTTACTTGTGCACGTTGTATGTGTTTATTTATATATTTACAGTTTTTTTATTTAATTGTCTACTTTTTTATTTATTTATTTACTTGTATTTATTTATTTATTTATTTACGTTTCGTTTATTCGCTTATTTACGTTTCATTAGCTTATGTACACACACACACACACATATATATATATATTTATTTTTCTTTTCATTTTACTTAATTTTTATATAGTTACCTGTTTATTTATTTATTTACTTTGCTTATGTTTATTTATTTATTTACTTTATATATATATATATATATATATATATATATATATATATATATATATTTACTTGTGCACATTGTATATGTTTATTTATATATTTACAGTTTTTTTTATTTAATTATCTACTTTTTTATTTATTTATTCATTTATTTACTTCTATCTGTTTATTTATTTACGTTTAGTTTATTTTGCTTATTTACGTTTCATTAGCTTATTTTTTTAAATAAATTTATTTTACTTACTTTTTATATATTTTCCTGTTTATTTATTCATTTACGTCTTAGACATTTATTCATTTACGTTCTATATGTTTATGTATTTATTTGTTTTATTTTTACTTATTTATTTCCTTTTGTATATTTATTTATTTTATTTACTTACTTACTTATGTATTGATTTAATTATTTCCTTTATATGGATTTACTTTTCATTTATTTATTTATTTATTCACTTATTGATTTACTTACGGTTTATTTATTCATTTATATTTATCGATATTTATTCTATTTACTTTTATGTAAATTGTCAACGGATAATCGATTGACGTTTAATTAATTACACGGATTATTATTATTATTATTTTTTTTTTTTCAGTTTTACGTTTTAACATGTTTAGCTAAAAATGTTGTTGCTTTTGAATTATTTCGAAATCGGCGGCTTCAATGTGATTTTTTTTTACGTTTCGCTGTTAGCGGCGTTAAACTGGAATTTAAGACTCCGACTGTTTGGGACTTACACGCAACCGCGTTATCAGAAATGCCATCTGTTTGGGACTTACACGTTATCGTGTTAAATAAACGTTTACCGTCGAACCGCCGTGCGGAAACAACTACTACCACTGCTACTTTTAAGATTGCGCAGCTCGGTAAGCTCTTCAAAAGTAAACATCCAACTTATAAAGTGTACTTCTTAATGTATATAACTCTAAAATTAAGCATAGCATAATGCACGGCTTCAATTGCGTACTGTTGATCCATTCGGTAGACAGTGTAAAATTCTTAACAATAAAAATGCTAGTATCTCCAATAGTTCCGTCTTAAAACGAGATAATACCGTTGTAATTAATTTTTTTTTTCTTTTTTTTTTCAAATGGTTCCCCAATCCGAACAGGTTGGTTTGTCAAATGTGTTTTTTTGTTACAATGGAGCGGTCTATAACTAAATTTTACTATAAAGAGAAAATAAACATAATAATAATTAGTAGTAGTAGTAGTAGTAGTATGGGTGCGACGAGGAACACTGCTAAATGTAACTTAATACGGTGTAAGTGTTGGCATGTGTGAACATAGTCTAGTCCCAATAATCGCAAATTATTATAAATTATCAATAGTTTGCACATCAGTAATACGATGAAAAGAAAATCAAAGAATATTAATACTAATAATCATATAAAAATCATATAAACTATAATTTATTATTATTATACGCGAATGAGGGAAAGATAGAAGACTCTAAACTGGATGTGTAAAGTAATGTCACATTTGTATTAAAATTTTAGAAATATCCTTATAGTCCGGCATCGGTATAAGATAAAATTCAATCTCGGACAATATTTTCTATTCATAGTTTTATCCGTGTATTCGGAAATTCTGTTCATATTATCCCGGTTGATTACAAGGATGTTCTGATCTTATATAATTATCTGTCAGTTCGTTAAATTCGCAACATTCGAACATAAAATGTTTAACATCATCTAACTCGTAATTTTTCATTTTGATTACTCTCACATATATTATTCCCTTAACCATTTCGATTCTCTGGCAATTTATAATTTTCCTGTTCCACATAGTGATTTCAACGCATTCTTAGTATAGGTTTATATATTTCAGTATTCGTCATAGTTTTAAAAAACGTACATTTCGTTTTCAGCGCGTTCATTATAAGATTATCGTCGTACGTCTATTTACTAATTTTTGATTAATATTTTCTTGCGATTTTCTTATATTTCTGTTCGACATCATCGCTGCTATGCTATCGGTACAAACGTATACGTTACTATACTTTAATTGATCTCGCAGTCTCTATTTACGTATATGATAAACAATATTGAAGCAGTGTTGCTTGCTTGCGGTATTTATCATACAAAATTTTAATCCTTATACATCGGATATATTCACCGCTCCATTTCTATCATTCGGATAATTTTTAAACCATTTCATTACCCGTTTTATACCTACGTTTTCTAATTTTATTAATAACTTCTCACGGTTTAGAGTAATGGTTTGGTTAGGTGGATAAATGTTACTATTTCCCCCATTTCTAACTTTAACCTTATTTCATCAGCAAAATCACCTAATGTGCGCGACATTGTTTTTGTAATCCATATTGATTTCTGTCGGTGATTTTATTTTCCACTAAATATATCACTAAGTATGTTGCTACATACTTTAACATAATTTTCGCTACGACATTATATACGGCAATTGACCACTGTAATTGGAATAGTCGCTATGTTTACATTTTTTTTTTTTTTTTTTTTTTTTTTTTAATATATCGGTTTAATTATCGTCGTTTTCAATCCTTGTGGTATTTTTCCAATTTCCGGTGTTTTATTAATGAGTTGCATTATTTCATTAGAGAAAGTTTGTAGTGGATGTTCTTAAACATGAAGATTGATAAAAGACCAACAGTTCAAACGGCTCATCTTGGTCAAGCTTAATATTTATTTCCGTGGCTTCTTTACTTTCACAACAAGCTGACGATGATTTGCCGATCAATAGGATTAATAGCTGCGTTGTCTAGAGGTATTTTTACCATGAAAAATTCATTTCCGCTATGCTATGAGATCCATATGTATATATATATATATATACATATATTATACGTACATACATAAATAGTATATACACATACATTGTAGATACACACACACACGCGTGTGTTTTTCTGTAATTCTTTTTTAAAATATTTATAAGAATATTTAAAAAAGTGTATCTTCTTTAAACGAACAAGTTATCATGTGGAATGTATACGCTTGTGTGTAAACTAGTCACCAGACGTGTACGCGCGCCTTTACCGTCTGTATAATGGGATCTTCAAGTGATACGCATGCACCCATTATAGGACATTACGGTCATTACTTCGTTCCTGTCTGACTGTATTTCTCGTCCTATGTTCTGTTTCTTTTTATTATGTAGGATTCCGGAATTATTATTATTATTATTGTTGTTATTATAATTACGTGATTATCTTAGGTTGTGTCTACACCGTGTTATCATCGTTTAATAAGCTAAACTGAAAACTAACTGTTCCGGTATAACCAGTCGTTCGGTATTGCGTTCGTGTTAGGCGCTTCCGCGAAATTCTAAATTTTTTCGGTTTATTCCGATTTTATTCTTACACTTTTACGAGAGAGCGAGAAACAGATGGATTGACAAGAAAAATAATCGATTGCGCTGGATATTCTCGATGATAATATTTCTATAAGAATATCGGTCGTGGTTAATATTGTGTTCGGTGGTGTTAAATGGAGTTTTTTTGCGATTCAACCGAAATATGGAAACACCGTGTACCTTGAGACAGGTTTAAATTTCGGATCGTAGCTTACTCGATTTTTCGAATTATATCTCGGTGTCTGTGACACGATTAACACCGCAACCTGTAATTCCATCACAGGGTTGCACCATAGTGTAGAAGACGGCCTTCTCTTTGACCGTTAGTTTTTGTCGATTCTATATATATATATATATATATATATATATATATATATATATATATATATATATATATATATATATATTAATATTTAGAAATTAGACTCTTATACATATGTAATTATTTAGGTTAGTTTTTCTTTTGAATTTGTTTGTAATACTTGTCAACTAGTTAACCGTAAAATGGATTCTTCATTTGCTAGAGCATTAAGTTATATAAGCGTTTAAATTATTTCGAGGTAAATTGTTTCTTTCTCACATTATCAGAAGTAATTTAATTTTGCCCGTTAAATTATTCGGAACTGAACTGATTTTCTGCATGTAATTATTATTGTCAAGTTATTCAAAACTAGATTGGTTTGATACATATATATATAATTTTAATTTACAATAAATAATACTTAATTTTCACAACGAGCGTATCAAAATTATTTCCACAATTTGCAAAAAAAAAAAAAAGTTTTTGTAAAAAATATTTAGAACATATTAAGAAAAATTATATTATGCTATGATCCTAAACAGAACTGTAAAATTATAACTCCATCACTGTTATGTCTTTGCATATAATAATAAATATACATTCTATTATACCAAAGAACAAAAAGCTAGAGAAAAAAAAAAAGAATGTAAGGGTTACGTCATCGTTGTTTGTAATTACGCTGGCTGGTATAAATAGAAGTTGAAGCGAGATAATATATAAACAATAAGGATATCCTGTATATTATCGATTTTATATCTTATTTAATTTCCAAGAACATTACGTTATATTTATATACATATATATATATATATATATATATATATATATATATATATATATATATATATAATATATATATACATATATATGTATGTATGTATGTATATGTATATAATGTATATATATATATGTATGTATGTATTTATATGTATAATGTTCATGCCGACACTGCGTATAATATATTGATAAGTTTTCACCTAAATTATAAAATAACGTGAAGTCTACTCGTTACATTTCTATAATTATGCATATTTGTCTAATATTATTGATAATAATGAAAGTTCGAATGACTAATATATATATATATATATATATATATATATATATATATATATATATGTGTGTGTGTGTATAATACATAGTTCTACGATTTTTTTGTAACTTAACAAAGTAATAATTTTCGTTAAATAGGTTTTTTAATATATAATATATTAACTTTCCTTTATTGTTTTATTATTTCTTAGACCCTGCATAATGTAATTAATCAATATATATATATGTGTGTGTGTGTATATGTATATATTATATATATATATGTATGTGTGTGTGCGCGCGCGCATTATGTATATATATGTGAGTGTTTGTTTATACATGGACTAGTATTCTATATGATATGTTTAAGATGTACTGTGCTTATTCGTATTGCCTATAATCTCTTTATGATATTATGTATTCGTCCGTAATATGGCAGGTGTGCTTATCGAAATAAATATGTTAGAAATAAAAATGTTTAATATATCTTCTTATCTTATATGTTTCCAATAATAATTTTTCACGTATTTCAAAATAATGTACACATAAATTGGCGCGTGTGTGTATTTTTTTAATCGTTCACACGATTTCAACCTTACGATTTTTGTGTTTCTACTTATTCCTTGTCTTCAAATTCCTAGAGTTTGTTCATTTTAATTTTTAAAAATGTGCCACGACGTTAATATGTATATATTTATATATATATATATATATATTTTAATTTGACAGAGATGATACTTTTTATTGAAACACAGATTAATTAATATATTAGATCAATTATCGTTTTATTATTAAAAATATTTCTGTTTTTCTCTAACAGTGTGAATGGTTATTGTTCGTTTGTATTATTTAAATTGTCACATTTACCGTCAGCCGTTATCGAAATAATTTATACGTACACGAGTATACACATTGAAGGAGATGTTGAAAAAAATCAGTAAATATCAGTCTATCTTCTATAAATAATTAGCGTGTCGGTAAAATTTATTGCTGCAATATTTTGTCAGCCGTAAAATACTGATTTATAATACTCTGATTGCAGACCGGATGATCTCTGTATACGAACGTGGTAAGTTAATTTTCAAGTATACGATAATTACGCGGATGAGCTATGACGCTTAAAACGTGATGCGGTGCGATGGACGTTGATGCTATATTAGAAAGTTTGCAGACAAAAGTAGCCATTTTACCCGGTTGCCGCGATGTAAATGACCGTCCGATAATTATTGTCGACGCTAATTTACCTACACTTATTTTAAATCAGCATCTGACCGTCGTCCTTAGATATTTACTATCTATTTTCAGGTAAATTTTCTTCTATAATTTTTTTTTAATGAATTTTTAACGAATAATAATTGCATGTGTGATGATGTAATCTTTTAGTAATACACACATGCATATATATATATATATTATTTTTTAAGTTACCCTTTTTGGCTCATTCTAGTATACTTGTACAACTCAGAATCGTTTGGGCCTTGGATAAATTGATGCGTTTTTCTTCCCTAAGCGGGATAAAAAATAAAAAAAAAAAACGAGGAAAAAATTTTTAATTGTAAATTACAACCTTTTAAATTTTACTTATAAGTATGTTTATAAACATGAAATAGGTCGAAGTTTCTTCGTTATAGCGGTAGTACCGATTGTATTATTATAGTTATTGTTTTATTTTAAAATGATAATAAACAAAATGGTGTAGTATGATTTAAGGAAAAAACGAGAATAGCAAAATACCTAGGTTAGGTTAGATTCAGTTAGATTAGAATCGGTCGGGTTTATTTCGGATAGTTAGAAGTAGAATTAAAAGAAAAAACGAGAATGACACATTACTCGTATGACTGCTAAATCGAAATTTACCGTAGCATCTGGTTTTATTTACTGTACGATTATTATTATTTACTTCTTTTTCTACATTTTCTGTCTCAATTTTTACGTAATTTGGATATTTTCCTCCCTTTATTCTAGTCATATCTATACTTCATCATTTTCTTCCTATAGAACTTTCAAAAATGGTTTCCGCGGATTTTTAACTTCGTAACTCGTTAAAAATAGTAATTTTTGATATTTCCGAAAAAAAAAACGAAAATCGGGAGTGTACAAGTATTCTAGAAATCTACCTTATTTTTAATATATACTTGTAAAATTATGATTTTTAAAAAAAATTTTGTTATCACCTGATAATGGCGTAAATGCCGAAATGCTTTGTGTTTTTCACAAGAAAGTAACTGCTAGTGATTTAACTAATTTTTAATTGATTATTTATATATATATATATATATATATATATATATATATATATATATATGATGTATTGGAGAGTAGCGATTTTATGAATTAACAAAACAAAATAAAAAGAATGTTAATCACTATAAAATTTATTGTACGCAGAACTTTTCAACTATAAAGTCATTTTTAAACAAATACAAGTGGACAATCAGGTTACATAGCTAAAAATTTCAGGAAATTGAATTACCTGTTTTATTTCCTGAAATAATTCTTTTCATCGATGTACTTGAGACGTTTGTACCTGGCATTATATCAGCCACTTTTCTCCCACAGTATGATAGATTTTGGTTCTAATGGCTTAGTATTACATTAAACCTGTCGAACTGTTGCGAGCATTCGTTCTAAAATTTATAATTGGTGATAATGATAAAATAACATCGGAAGTCGAACACTTAAGGATACGAGAGTTATATAAACTGCGGCTTTTAAGTTTTGTATTGGAAAATCGATCTAAATTTAATAAAATATATGATGAAGGCAAATCTAGATCTGGAGAAGTTACTAAAGTGATTATAGTTAATTTTAATAAAAACTCGTATGAATGTTACACGAGACCCTAAGATTTACAAATCTTCTGAATTGAAAATTCATCTATTGAATTGAAGGAAACTGTTAACCTCATTCCTAACTAGTGAATCAGATGGTGTTAATGTAAATAAACGAACGGTAAAATAAACGAAGATTTCTACGTTATTACCTCGTAAGAATGTTATGAATGTAACAGAATTTTTATTGTGACTGCAAACCTTAGTACCATATTAATCATGGTTTATATATGTATAAATGTATATGTAATATAGGTGTATATATATATATATATATATATATATATATATATATATAATATATGTATGAAGATGCAAATTAAAAAATATATATATTATTATTTGTTTTGAAGATTAGTAAGAATTCTGTATAACATTTTTGTTACCTTATTGTTTAGTGTGAGTGCTCCTGTGCTATAAAATAAAATAAAAATAGGAGATTTGTCCGAGTGATGTATTATTTTTTAAAGTTCAAGATAATTATTCTTTAAATTGTCGTTAAAAAGTTTTATTTAATTGGTTTGTCGATAATTTACGACAAGGAAAATTGTTATTATCTAATTAGATGTACATAGAAAAACCTGTTAGATAAAGTCGGCGTCGAAATTTGAAAAAAAAATTGGGCGGGATTTGGGGAGGTGACTTGAATTTCGATTTTTGAAAAATATCTATAGAACCGATTTGATAGATATTAAACTGACGAGTGCGAAATAGAAAACCGTTTTTCGTTACGATCGATTAAAAACTGACGTGATGGATCTATCATTTTGTTTGTAACATCCCATAAGTGTTAATCGTTATTCGCCGGTTAGAAGTTGAATTTTGGATTTTCAATACGTCCCTTGATGGGTTTTTGGATTGGCCGCGATGCTCTCTAATGGTATATATATATATATATTGATACCCCCATTTCTTTACTGCACATATTATATATGTACATATTTTAATGCTCGTGCGGTAACCGCGCGTGTAATATGTACATATTCTCGCAAAATTTATTACCGTACATATTGTATTGTACGTGAGAAAGGGTGGCAAAATGTACATGTCCAAAAATTAACCTAATGCGGTGGAATTGCGGTTGTAGCAAAACGATTGAAAATATTTTTATAAAGACACATAAAGCCGCTGTATTAATTTTCAAATTTTATTAAGGACATTAGTATTATATATATATATATATATATATATATACATTGCGCAATATCATGGTGTTGCGGTGGCAGCAAATTATTTAAAAATTTATATATACACACATGCCAGGACATTAGCATGTATACAGACTTACATTTATATACATATATTATATATATATATATATATATATATATATATATATATATAAATATTGGGTGTACATTTATTTACCGTGCATTTTATATATATTTTTTCGAGCATAATCTATCGTTTAAGGCACTAGGGGGAAATATATAATTTAGCGTAATATCAGGGGATTGCGGTGGTAGCAAAACATACAAAAATTTATACATACATTTGCACGAAGTTTTAGTAGTAATTTTCATATTTGATTAAAAATGTAGGATATATTTGTATATGGAGTGGAACAATCTCACCCGTATGGCGTCATTTTCATGGTTTAGCGTCCATCCAATAAAAAATTCTTTAATAAAAAAATTCATTTATTGGATCGTATTTGACAATTTGTAAGTTAAGCATTTTATCCATATATATATATATATATGTATATATATATATATATATATATATATATATATATATATATTTTTTTTTTAATTGTATAAAAATTGCAATCTGGCTTACATAGCCAATAAGCAATTTATCTATATGGGTCGTGACAGGATTGGAGATATCATTCACCAATGATACTCCGAGCTACCTTGCCAATCAATCAAACCGATGTGGAAGGTCTAAGGGGGTGTATCGATTAAGTCTATGAACATCGTTACCACTATCTAGTAAGTCAACTGCCAGTCGGTTCGGGTGGTATTCTAATCTGTGCAAGTAATGTTCACTATATGTTTGGATTACCTCTCGCACATATGGTACACCTAGGTCGCGATGCAGTTTGTCATTACGCATGTACCATGGCGCATTTGTTATAATTCTTAATATTTTTGACTGACATCGTTGCATCGTGTTAATATTAGACACCGATGCTGTACCCCAAAGGTATATACCGTAGGTCCACACCGGTCTGATAACTGCGTTATACAGCAATAATTTCGATTTGAGAGGTAACTCGGAATGTCTGCCCAGGAGCCAGTACATCTTTCTCAGTTTTATGTTTATTTCTTTAACCTTCATCTTAATGTGTGTTTTCCACGTCATTCGTCGATCAAGCGACATCCCCAAATACCGAGCTTTACTTTCCTGTGAAATAAGAAAATCAAGATAAACGGGTGGGCATGTATCGCGTCTATTTATGAACGTGACATGTACTGACTTCAATGGGTTGACCTTAATTCTCCACTGTCGTGTCCATTTTTTTAGGTGATTTAAACCGGCCTGTAATTTTTCCGACGCCGCTATCGGATCGTTGCCGCTTGCAAACAATGCTGTGTCATCAGCGAATGCTGCAACCTCAATGTTGGTTTTAACTGGGAGGTCATGTGTATACAAAAGAAATAGAATTTGACCCAAAACAGAGCCCTGTGGAACGCTAGCCTCAGCAGGATAAAATCCAGATACATCGCCGTCGAGTTTAATCTGAAGGAATCTATCTGTTAGATATGAGGCCAACAGCATGTAATATGCATGTGGCAAAGAACGTTTTATTTTTAGAAGTAACCCCTCGTGCCACACCCGATCGAGGGCCTGACTAACATCCAGGAAAGCAGAAGAACAATACTGTTTCCTGTCGAAACAATTATTAATATACTTCTGCGCTCTGTGAATTTGCTCTACCGTAGAATGCCCTTGACGAAACCCGAATTGATAGTCTGGAATCGTGCCTTGCAGCGGTTCCCCTAATCGTGAGAGCAGTAACTTCTCAAAGGCTTTCGATAGTATGGATAGAAGGCTAACTGGTCGATATGAGGATGTTTCGCAGATAGGTTTACCTGGTTTATGTATCATTATAATCTGAGCCATTTTCCATTGCGAAGGATAGTAGCCCAATCGAATAACAGCGTTACAGATACTGGTTAGTAATACTATAGCCTTTCGTAGCAAACATTTCAGCATCTTCCCAGTGATTAGATCATACCCAGGAGCTTTATATACTGGTAAGTGGCCCGTTATCACTTTCATAATTTCTGCAGGAGAAAATGGTTTGATTGGGCGAGACATTTGAAAGGGAGCAGCCAGTTCTTGTTTTATTTGATTATAGAAAGGCTCTGACCCTGTATCAGGTGGGTGTGGTTTTTAACACATTCTTCAGATATAATCCAAAAACTTCCGCCTTATCAAGATTGCTGCGTGCCCATTCGCCACTACTTTTTCGAAGGGGAGGAATTATTTCCTTTGGCCTTTTAAACGATTTAGTGGCCTTCCACAATGAGTGGACATCATTTTTTGAGTATGTGCTGCACAGGATCGATTTTAAAGTATCAGTTTTGTACTGTTTTAACAAATTGCTTAGCTCTTTACCTATCTTGTTGAGAGCACTTTTATCGACTGGATTCCTAAATGTCTGCCACAGTTTTCTAATTTTTCTTTTTTTATTAATTTTCTCCTTAATAGCGCGGGGATAGTTAAAATTTCGGCTTGCAGAGTCTTTTGGGGTGCTTAACCATGCTGCTTTCTGTAAAGTCTGATTGAAGTATTCAACTCCTTTAGGAGTTACTAACCTTGACCCAAAACATGTATGTTTGGAATTATAATCCCCGCCTACAATAAATCTATTTCCTAACGAGTTGAAAAAATCATTAAATTGTGCCTGTGAAATTTTGTGCCTAGGCGGACAATAGATTGATGAGATAGTTAGTATTTTACCAGTGTTTTCTATTAGATTAATCGAAATTGCCTGAATATGAGGGTACTGAAAATTTTTTAATTCATAATGTTTTAAATGACTACTTACTAAGATTGCTGCTCCCCTGTGAGGCTTACCACTTGGATGATCAGCACGATAAAAATTGTATCCATTTAATGTGTAGTAATTTTTAGTGGTGAAGTGTGTTTCTGAGAGTAAAACTATGTCTAATTTTTGACTATGGACAAACATCTCAAGCTCGGATTGACGTTTTATCAACCCGTTAATATTTCAAGTAGCTATTCGTATAGAACTCATTTTAAATTAACTAATTTTGGCATGATAGCTGTGAGAACATCCATCAGTCTACTAAACATTATCTCCATGCGTTTGAAAGATGTGGTAAACATGGTTTCCAACCGCATAAATGACTGCTGTAACGCTGATAGAGGATCACATTCGGGATTGTATTCGGCATTACGTACACTATTTTCGATAACATTAGTATGATTATGAATATGTTTAAAATGTTCTCTTTTCTTACTACTTACTGTATTTGCATAAGATATACCAGAAGGATTAAGGCTACGCGTCTGTTGTGGTACTGGTGTCTCAGCATGACCACTCTCCACTTTTCTGGTGTTGTTTGGAAAGGAAAATCTGGTGCAGCATCACTAACAGAGATGTTCTGCTGCACGTCAGTGTTGTGATTTACTACCAGCGGGTTACTGGGCTGTTTATGCTTCCTTTTGCATATTTCTAAATAAACAGCACAGCCTTTATAGTTTGCAGGGTGACTGCCACCGCATAAAGCGCAGGTTGGATCAGTCGCCTTGTTTTTTTTTTTACAAACAGCTGTTAAGTGCTGTTGCCCGCATTTGACGCACCTTGGCGTCTTTTTACAGAAGTTGTGGGAGTGGCCATACTGTTTACAACGTATGCACTGTATTAAACCACGCTTATGCAGTGCTTCCACCTTTATTTTCATGTTTAGCAATGATTTTAACTGAAATATAGTAGTGTTATTTTCTTTAGGTTCTAGATCAATAAAGAAAAGAGGCAGCGGTTCCTTTGTTTTCCTATCACGAATAGTAAACAAGTCCCTAGCAATGTGACCTATATCAGCTAAAGCCAGTTTAATATCATCCTTGTCGACTGACGGATGTAAATTTTTTATAACCACTCGATACGCTCTTTCCTGCTTTATCTGAAATGTGTGGTACTCAGCCTGAAAGGAGTCTAACATTTTTATAGTTTTCCTGTAATCTTCAATGCTCTCGACTGCGATTTTTATCGTGTTTTTATTTATAATTTTAAATATGCACTTATTCGCACCAATTAGATTATCTAGTTTTTTATTTAATTCTGGGAGATTTACGACATTGCTAACAAATATCGGTGGTGGGCGAATAATAATATTTTCATTTGGTTGGTGGTGATTAGACTGAATTTCATCCTCGACCTCGTTCATCAGATCACTATCTACGTGATTAGCCAGAACCGAGAACTTATTTTGCGTTGGTATAGGATCGCATTGTTTATTTTTCTTTTTAAAAATTACCGGGCTAGGGTTTTCGCTTCCTTTCCGTTTATAGTTGACAACAGACCAGTTAGAAGGATTTTTTGTAGATTTTGATTCAGAAATACCTTCATTGTTATCGTTAGAAACAACTGAGCTGCCAGCAATCGCGGGATTATTAATAAGAGACGTTTGTGTATAAGGTGTGGTGTGTAACGCGTATACTTGCGTGTATGGAAATTGACCGACGCTGTAATAGCAATGAGATGGACTCTGTATAGGGTTTGCATTATCAGCTGTTAGTAAGAGCGGGACAGACGAATTGGGAATATTGTTTGTCACATCGACAGCGACAGCGGCGTCAGATGATAGATACTCAGCCTTTAACGGGGAGGAGGGAGTAAGTTTGGCCGGTTCGTTACTATGTTGCATTATTACGTTCTGCGCATGTGTGTGGGTGTAGAGAGGTTGTGTTGTATGTACTTGCGTAGCTGTTGTCGTCGCCATGATAGCGATAACAACGCACGCGTGTGGGGATGTATGTGTAGGTATGTATGCGTGCGTATATAGTTGCCGGAGTATCTAAATATGTATAATAATCGAACTTGAAATATATACAAATAAATAAGTAATACGAAATAAGTGAATAAATAGAATATTTATGAAATAATAAATAAATAAATAAATAAATAAATAAATAAATGGTTCAATCTCACCACTCTAAGATGTTGGAATACGATGAAATTGAAGCTAAAACGGTAACGAAATTATTTGAATGAACAAAAGTAGATACGATAAGTAAACGCAGAACACAACATGACGCGAGTTTAACATGAACGAGACATATATATATATATATACACGCATATAAATATTATGTAATATCAAGCAAATGTGGTCTTAAAGTTCAAAAATTGATATATACGTGCGCATGTTGTGATAGCAGAGCTTTTTTTAAAATTAATTTTCAAATGTGGTTATGGATATTTTCGTATAATACATATTTATACATACATATATATATATGTGTGTGTGTGTGTGTGGCGCTGCGATTTTATCTACTACAACGTATATAGTACAACAACTTATATGACGTCATTTTTAAGATGGTAGTTTTATCCTATGAAAAATCTATAACAAAAATGGTTCATTGTATAGGAAAGTATATAAAAATTTGTAGAATGTATTAGGGACGTATATATGTGTATCTTCTATAATATAAAAATGAATCGCTAAATGTGTTGGTAAGCGCATAACTCAAGAACGGGCTCACCTATCCAAACCAAATGTTTAGGCTTTGTTCGGACTATTTCATAGATGGTTTATGTGAAGTTTGCACAAAATCGGTCGAGCGGTTCTTCATTTATCACATTTTTTGTAACAAATTATATAGCGAATTTGTTTTCGACTATAAATCGCTTACGTTTAGAGATACGAAAAAAATTGTTATTACCTAAGTCGATCGTCGCAAAAAAACCGATTAAACCAAGTCATCGTCAAAATTTAAAAAAAAATTCAGAGGGGTTATGGGGGGGTGACTCATTAAAATTTCGATTTTGGAAAAATTTCGATTGAATCGATATGGATATGATAGATATTAAAATGACGAATTCAAAACAGAGAACCGTTTTTCGTTATGATCGATAGGACTCGAGCTACGAATTTTCGAAAATCGATGACCTGCCACCTTTGGCAAGGCATAGCGAGCGACGTAAATATTTTTAAACGATTCCGTTTCCCGAAATAGTCGTTACTATATATAATCTATAGGATAAAGCGAAAAAAAAAAACACGAAAAAAAATTTCAAGCCGAAACCAAAAATTTCAAAGATTTTTTCAAAATTTCGATTTTTTCGCAATAATTCGCGAACGATTCGAAATTTGAAAAAATTGTTTACACGAAAGTTATTTAACATTAAAATACGCGTCTAACGATGGTATCGCAGTACTTTTATATCGAATAGTCGCCGAGAAAATTGGGCTTGAAGGGTTTTCGGGGTTTGGGCTTTTTTTGAGGCCCCTATGATAGATCGGCGGTTCGGGTTGAGGTTAAAAGAAAGTAGACGTCGAGATCTATAATTTATTTTATTAGGTAAATGTTTTAAAAATTAACCGGTAACGAGAAATCGCGAGTTGAATATTTCATTTTCGATTTTTAAAAATTCTGCCGGCGATTTTTAGTCGGCCGACTCTACAATGCATTTAAGTCCAATAAATTTACAAAAATTAAAAATTATCGACATATCATTTAAATTTCGTTATAAATTTGTTTTTTAATTTTTTGTATAGTTCCTAATTCTCCATCGGTATTTGTGCTTTATTTTTTAATTCAACTAATAAATTAATACATTTATTAATTGTGCGGCGATACGAAGTTCGCCGGGTCAGCTAGTATATATATATATATATATATATATATATATATATATATATAATAATTGCACGCATGTGCTGTTATCGCGCATATTATATAATATTATTTGAAGTATACAGACTTCCCACTTGCGTAGTCTGTTAAATAAGCAATTTTACTTAATCAGTAGCCCCTAGTTCATACATAGCAGCAAATTACTTCCCACTTGCGTAGTCTGTTAAATAAGCAATTTTACTTAATCAGTAGCCCCTAGTTCATACATAGCAGCAAATTCGATTGTCTTAATTTATTACATTGCTATCGAACGAAAATTAATTACGGAAAATAAAAATTATCGATATCTTTTACAAAACTAAAAATTTATTATATTTTTATTATTATAATTCTTATTATTATTATTATTGTATGTGTGTGATACAAATGTGTGTATGTGTGTAGTATATAAAACAGTATTATTTTTATCAATTAAATTAGCGTTTATGTTTTTTTTTAATTAATTTTTTTCATATTAAAATTTTTTTATTTGCATTTTTTTCTGATTTTTTCATTTAATCCAGTTGTTTATTTATTCGTATATTAATATTATTTTAATTTTTTATTTTCCTTCCCGATTTTGTCCAGCTATGGAAAACCGTGAGATTTTCTTATTCCTTCTCCGATATTTTTTCATCTTTTTTCTTCTGTCCACACGTTAGTGTTCTTCTTCGCGTTTTCGGCGAAATCTCTAAATGCGTCGATTTTCTCTCGGAATTTATTTCTGTTAATTACTTCCTCACTTTTTATGTTCATTTCTGATATATCTCTTTCGGTTTCTATAAACCACGTGTAAGTTTATCCTTTGGATTGCTTTCAAAGTATTCAAATATGACTTTAGTTTATTCTTTTTAGGTGACCGTCAAATCTTATTCTTCTTTTGCTCATTGTATATCTTTTCAATTTTCTCACATATATTTCCTCGTTGCTTTTTCGTTGTCCATCTTTGATGTTCGGTCTTAAAATTTTCCTCATAATTTTTCGTTTCTTCTTCTCTATGAGCTCGATGTCTCTTCTTGTGTTCATATTCAGACATTTTGCAGCATATAGACATTGCAGTTTGAGTACAGTATTATAATGCTTCGTATTTATAGATAATGTTTTTTTGTTTTTTTTATATATATATTTCTCTGGTTACATTGAATGTTTGCTTCAATTTGTGTACTCTGGCCAGATTCGCTTCTTTATCTAAAACCATATTTCATCTAGATATTTAAATTTTTGTGACTTTTTTAACCTTTCCGTATTTCGTTATTATTTTTATTGTATTTAGTAAATAGGCATTCGCGCAATTATGCGCTCAGCCGATGTTAATAACCTTAATAATTTTATATGTAACTATTATTCAAGAAGAAATAAAAATAATTTGAATATATATACATATATATATATATATATATATATATAGTTGAATATACAGTAGTATATCGAAAAGAAATAGTAAAGTTATTAGTAAATTATTATTATTATCATCTCGCTACCAAGTCTTTATTATTTGCATTATTAAGAACTAGGCTTTATATACAAAAAATATTTTTTTTTTATTTAATTTTTTACTGCTAGAAAAATTATTATATCAACCAAAATCGAATTATTGACCTTTCGTTTTCTACGAAATATTTCCAAAATTTATTTCCCTCTTGAAGAAGTTTTTCGTTAGCACACGATTATCGTTAAGACGTGTAAACGTGTATGGCGATATATCTCTTGGACTTTAAAAAACAAATGTTATTCTTTATACAAGCATTACCGAGCGAAAGTATTTTTTAAAAAAAAATTGTAGTCGAGAAATCGTAAGATGTTTCCCTACTTCACCCGTCAATTAGTACATAACGGTACAGATATCTCTATTCCCTATTATTTCTATTTTATTCTAAAATTTTCAAATCTAGGTTCTATATCGGCTTGGTCGATCGACCGTTTAAAGATAACGACGAATCGATATTATTTTTTTTTTCCGATTTTATTACGTTCTATTTAAATTATTTAAATTTCCGAGTATAACAATTTTATATATTAACAGTCACGATATGGTACACGTGAAATTTTAAGGCGAATAAAATTTTTCATTTTCTGTTGGATGTGAAATGTCTTAATTTTGAAAATATATACATTGAAAATTATCTACAGTTTCGTTAAGAAGCAATTTTTTTGTATATATACCCGTATAAAATTTATTCTGTATAATATATATACACGGCCGACATGCCACTCACCTTGCAAGCTACATTCGCAGATGACATTGCAATACTAGCTAGTCATGTTGATCCTCGTGAAGCGTCAAGATTTATTCGACACCAGTTATCATTACTCCAGAAATGGGCCCTTAAATGGAGAATAATAATTAATGATCAGAAATCATCGCACATCACATTTACAACTAAACGGCAAACATGTCTTTCTCCCCCCCCCCAGTAAATTATAGTAATTGTACAATACCGCAAGTACAGACGGTAAAATACCTTGGAATAACAATCGACAGGCGCCTAACATGGAACTTACATGTAATCGATACCAGCAAAAAACTAAAATTACTATTAAGATCCACTGATGGGAAGAAAATCTAAGCGGAGTCTCGTAAAAAAAAAAAAAAGTTATTCTGTATAAAACCATTGTAGCTCCTGTTTGGAAATACGTCCTAGAAATATACGGATCAGCTGCTAAAACGCATCTTGACCAAATACAGTCGCTTCAATCGAAGATGCTGAGGATAATGACCGATGCGCCATACTATGTTCGCAACAGTATTATTCACAATGATCTGGATGTGCCTACGGTGGTCGCGTTATATAAGCAGCGGTACAACGAAATGCATAGTGCATTCGACAAAAGTTTGAACCCATTAATATCGCGCGCGTGTCTACCACCGGACTTCCTGATAATCCGCGCAGAAGACTAAAAAAGAAACAATGCCGAGATGCACTTATAACTTAATAATAACGATAATGATAATAATAGTTAATAATAGTTAATAATAGTTAATAATAGTAATAATAAAATGTAAGTAAAGTTGTGTTAGAACTAAGAATATGTAATAACCAAGCGGCTTCATCTATTGGGATGTGCCGTGACTCAAACAGAGAATAGAATTATTATCCATTGCGTTAACGACCTAAGAGTCGGTATGAAAAAAAAAACAACTAAGGTTTTCGTAGAGTGTTAAAATCAATCGAATACTGTTTTTAAATAATACAGAATGAAATGACTTTTCGAACGAATATTACAATAATAATTCTAAAGTACGCTCTAAGTAATTATAGTACGCTATAAAAATAAATCCTGTATCGGCAGAAAGAACTGTCCGAATACGTAATAAAGATGATTTTCGTTAACGCGAGTTGAATTAATCTACTTTTTGACGATGAGATATCTACCGTACCCATTGCAAACGTTTATTAATGACGTCAACTGACCGTCCAGCACGTCTATCCGATTTCATACTATTAATCCTATTTACCTACATCTTATCCATCTATTATCAGATCCCCGTCCGTCGTTACGTACATCGAAGAATACGTGTATTCTTCGCAAAACTTTGCGATTGCGAGAATCGTAATTTCGACTATGCGTCTATTAGAAAAAAATATTTATTTTTACCGAATTGTTATTATTTAAATTAATGCGCCATACAACTACTAGAGGCGAACCTATTTAAAAAGCATGTTTCCCGAATGTTGTTGACAGTATGGCAAAGGAGTGGGTACCAATTCTTTCCTAATATTACTGACAGTATGAAAATGAACGAGTTAAATATTAACTTCTACAGCTTTCAGGTCTTATCTGGCCGTGGCAAGTTTGCAGCTTATTTTTCCATCTTGTTATTGTTCCAAGGTGTACCTGTTGTACCGCAGATTTCATAGATGACGTTGAACATTTTATCTATGAATGTCCTGCTTTTTCAGCGAATTAAGTATAAAGTAGGAAACATGCAGTCCATTTAAATAGCACTAGTCTCAAGTTCTCCGAAAGTGCCATGCGACATAAATTTAATATCACGAGCCTAGTTCCCATCTTAAAAAAAAAAAAAAAAAAAAAAATTAACTCAACCGTGAAACCAATATCCGGAGCAACTGATCAATCTTCTGCTACTGCATTTATTACGCGTTTAGAAAATTAAGTTTTTGGAAAATTAAGTTTTTAGAAAATTAAGTTTTTGGAAAATTAAGTTTTTAGAAAATTAAGATTTTTGGAAAATTAAATTTGTAAATGTAATAATAAGTCACCCGCAAAAATCACTAATATAAAGATTTTTTCCTTTTTTTTTTTTTTTTTAATAAAAAATAATTTATAATATTTTCGAGTTTGAAGTTTGTACGTGAATGGTGTGTTGCACGGTAATGGTTAGGACTACGTCATCCTAACTGTTGCCCCTAAATATAAGTACACACGCCTAAGGACTTCACACGCGCAAGTTTGAAATAATTATTTATATATGTACAAATGTGCTGGCGGTGTTTTTGTGTAGTTTTATATAATTCTCCTCCGATCACCTTTATACACGCAAACTTTTTTCTAAAATATATGAAATATATACTTAAAAAAAAAAAAAAAAAAAATGACTGGTGGCACAGAGGAAAATAAGTAATGATACAATCGAGTACCACGTAGGAAGAGGATCAGTCTGGATTGCGTAGAAATGTTATCACCATGATGTCTGTAGGCTGTATCGAGGACACTCTGTCGCTATGTGCTGAACAGACAGTGTAATGTAGACAGACCGTACAGCTTTCGATCTACGAAGAAGATACGTTGATTTTTTCCATAGCGACGTACGGATCAGAAACCTGGACGATTAATAAATCGATGAGGATGAAGCTTGAAGCTTTCGAAATGAAGGGATACCGAAAAATCTTGAGCTACCCGTGGACAGCCCGCGCAGAACAAATGATTCTGTTTTAAAAGAACTGAAAATCGAACCCACTGAACAATTAGTACCATCCATTGAAAGACGCATGCTAGGCTTCTTTGGTCATTACGTGCAAATGGGCTGGCGAAAACAATTCTGCGAGGAAAGGTTAATGGAAAAAGGAGTGAAGGTAGACCGATGAGCCGTTTGATCAAATCACAAGCTTATGCAAAGTAGACACGCAAATCATGAATCTAGCGCAGAATCGATATAAATGGCGACGTCTCGTAACTTCCATCAAAAGAATATTTGCCCTATCCACTTGCTGGAATTGGCGAACCAAACAAAAATATGTATCGGTGATAATTTCAATTTTTAGTTTAATTTCAAATTACACTTCCGTTACGAACGTACATAATAATAATACATTTTACTAGCACGCGAAGTCTCCCCCATCGATAGATTCGTACGTTTAAATATACGTCAAAACATTACGCAGTGCTACATATATGCAATATTATTATTATTATACGGAATGAGGCGGCGACATTAAAAAAAAAGTCAGATAAATCGATTGAAATCTGTAGCGATAGAAGATAGAAAATATCGTGTGAATAAACAAGACATCAAATTATCAAATCATCAAATCAAAAATTATTTTTAACGATCGTCGGAAATGAGGAAATCGGTTATTAGAAGGAAAATAAAATTTAGAGGAGATAAATATAAACTACACTAATTATCCGAGGACAAGTAGATCGGAAAAGTAGTCGACGAAGACGAAAAATATGCCATGCCGGTTGGATAGCAAGAAATGGACGTACACGTTATAAAAATTCACGCGAGAACTCCCCCCAAAAAAAAACAAAAAACGAAATTTTCGATTGCGAACATACACAATTGCCAAACGTTCTTCGTAGGGTAGTAGACCATCGGAAGAACAAGATACAATTCCGATTCTATTAAAGTATATTTATCCACGAACCGACTAAATAAAACTTTTTAATGACAATTCGAAGAATAACTATCAATAATAATAAATCTGTTTAATGTAATTTATTTATTTTTAAATAAATTACTTTTTTTCTATCTTTTTTTTCTTTAACTTACAAACTGGTATATAATAATTATATATATATATATTTTCACGTGGCGCTGGTAGTTCTACACACAAAGATAAAAAACAAAAAATTCTTGATAAATATATATGCAAAGCGATTTTTTACTATTTTTATGTTAAATTTAAAATTGTGTACTATTCTCCGGTATTATAGCGCAGATAGGCGGAGAAAAGGTTTTTGCATCATAGTAGACGCTCAACGAATATCGTGGCGTGCAACTCGCGCTGTTTTATCGGAAATTAGCGAAAATAATATACAAGCCGAAAGCTCGTGTTTGGTAGTATTGAGACCGGAAGTATTTTGGGATAAACGCCGAGTGGAACATTGTACGTGGTCCGATAAAGAAGATGGAAACGTAAGAAATTATATATAGATATTTTTATACGATTTTACACCGCAAACCTATATATTCGCTCGCGCATATATATATATATATATATATATATATATATATATATATATATATATATATATATATGTATATATGTATATTTTCTTCTTGGGCGTTGTTCAATCCTAGTATTGATGGTTATGTATGTCTACGGGTAGCTTAAATATCTACATCCAAATTCTGTAACCATGCTATGGCCGTGCTTGATACTGCTCGAAAATCCTCCCATTCACCGCAATGAGTTGTACGTGGGTATTCGTTCAGGATATGATCCATTGTCTGGTTTCCTTGTTGGCAGTCACAAGATGAATCAGATATGAAATCTTACTTTGCGAACATATGTTACGTCCATGACCCGTACGAATACGATTCAAGCACATCCAACTTTCTCGCTCTAGCTCGAAGCCTAGTGACCTGCTATCCTGTGTGCTTATGGTTCTGTTTTTATTTGGCTTCATTTGGTTCCATTCTTCATTTCAGGCTGCGACCGCATCAAAACTCTTATGTAAGAGCTCTTTATAGCTAGTGTATGAGCTGTTTTTTTCGATTTTAGTCTTTTCTAGCCCTTCCGGATCTTAACGTATTGATAGATTTGGATCATTTTTATATTTCGTCCATTCTTTAATAGTTACAATTTTCCTTACCCCGGCATGATCAATAGGAAAACTCTATTAGCTGGTATATTAAATTTAACTTGTATACAAATAAAAAAAAAATCGTAATATCTGATCGTATACATTAGAAATCGGTATTTAGTACGACGATGCTTATATCTAGTGTTAGCCTCGATCTGTTTTTCGATTTTTTCCAACTTATTTTGCCTTCCTTCGCATCGACTAGCATTCCTCCGTGTCAGAGTACGTGTCCGATCCATTCCAATCTCCTTTTACTTATCTCCATCATATGGTAAAACTTGGACCCGCTCGAAAATACTTTGGTTCGATACTTTGTCAGTCCTTCAGACTTCAATTATTGTTTATATTTTAATAGTCCGCGTTTCTGCTCAGTATAAGGCGACTGGGCGTACGTAAGTTGTTAATATTCGTTTCCGTACGTTTAGGTACATGCTTCGCTGTGTGATCAAGGATCTTGTTTTTTTTTTTTTCGTAAATGCTGTTTCTTCCATTGTAATTCTGGCTGCTATTCCTTGTGACATGATACATCCTCTGTAATTCATTGTCCCAAATATTTGTGTGTGTATATATATATATATATATATATATATATATATTTTATTTATTTATTATATATTTAACATATACATTACAATTGAAACAAAAAACTGTAGTAGCATGCAAATTTTTGCTTATTGCTACTAGTAGCGATTATCTATAAATGTACTTAATTTTAAATATTTCCAAGATAAAAACCGGAAATTGCTTTAATAAAATAATTTCATTCGGTTTAAGCGTACAATCAATACTATACAACTGCCTCAGGTGATCATATTTGTTACATTTGTATATTATATGTTGCACATTTCCAACTACATTACACTTGCAGTTGTGACATTTATTATCACCGATTATATTTAATTTATTCAAATAATATCCAATGGAATCATGACCAGAAAGTATCTGAGTCATGTAAAAATTTACTATAATCTTTTTATTTTTAAAACGATCTATTACATTCGGAAAAAATTTACTAATTAATTTATCTTTTGTTAAAATTTTGTATCTTACACTAAATTCATTTAAAATTTGTGTATTTAACTGTTTAAGAACTATTTTACTTATGACACCATAATTATTTTTTTTTGCATTAAAAATTAAAGATCTTTTTTTAATATAAAGATCAATAGGTAAGATACGAGCAATAGTATATAATGCTATATTTGATACAGTAATATAAGAAGAGATTGAATCAATAAGTAATTTACGGCAGTTACAAATTACATTATGTATTTGCTGCTTAGTTAAATGTTTGAAGTAGACACCAGCACAATATGTATATAATGACTGTACTAAACCTTTATAAAGAATTACCTTAGATTTATAGTTAAGTCCCCATAATTTACCACCAAGAGCTTTAAATATATAATAATATTTGTTGGTTTTATTATTTATATATTGTATATGCTTATTATAATTTAACGTATTATCTATAATGAAACCCAGATATTTTATGTGATCAGTAGAACTAAACACATGATTGTCGATTTTAATGTTATCATAAATTATCTGATCAACACTTTTATCTCGACCAGAAACAACCATAATTTGAGATTTAGAAATCTCAAATTTGAGATTTAAGGCATTTATTATTGTTTTAGGCTTATTAATAATTTCATTGCAATTAGAAATATGAGACGATAACGTCAATTTACTACATAAATTAACATTATATACTAAAAGCAGATCATCTGCATAACTATACAACCGTAAACCAACTAAAGCGTTATTAAAATAAGAATGTATATTGGAATATAATATATATATATATATTACTCGTGGGCATGATAGAATAATTCTTATAATCAACTAATTCGTAAGATGGTTTTTTAAAAATCGATTAATTAATCGATTGTTGTAAGTCACATTTTATTTTACATAATATATTCAATGTTTTTCTCGTACGCAATGTCGCAATGTAATCTACTAATTATAAATCGTTAATTATTTCCAATTAATTATAACAAAATTATAGTCCAAACTGCCGTTTATCGTTTAAGTATCGTTTCAAATTTAATTATTCTAACTGGCAACAGGTTTTTTAAAATGTAAAAATATATAAAAGAATATACGATTCTTTCAAATGTAGTAAGACGTGTAAAACATTTGCAAAGTAATAATGAAATTTTAATGAAAAATTATAAAAAAAAAAAAAATACAAATAATAAAATCGAACAATTTAGTTAAAAATGAAATATTTGTTTATTGACTTATTAGTCGGTTCGAAGCAGTCAGTTGTTAAGTCGTTTTCGCTGAAATGATTTAGTCAGATTTATACTACGAAAACCGTTTATAGTCGCTTATTGTAAATAAGCTGCTTATATTTATTTGTTGTTTTCTCGGCAGTTTTAGACAGTTACTCTACTGGTTATTCGATTATTGAACGCGTAATGTTTAGTAGACTAGTAACAACTAATTTAAGTCGGTTTATGATTTTTTCGCGGGTTTGAACCGAAACTGAGTAATATGGAGGACACTTAGTCTAATACGAGTTGGACAAGAGACAATACGACAAATTGCAAATCACCGAATCTGCGATTGAGGAAAAATTCTGTTCACGAGTCATTATAAATTAGAGGTGATTTTGGTGCGATACGATGAATTTCAAATCCACACGCTTGGCACAGTGTTGTTGGTCCGAGAAAATATAATAATAACACGAAATAGCCTAGAGACACGACACGAATGAACGAAACGAGGGAATTTAAAGTGGGTTATTTGATTATAAATTAATCTTAGGCGTTCATAAAATTAATCATGAAAGAATGTCATGGTTGGAAAAACCAGATCTGCATAGCATGGATACCAGGCCGTGCGAATCTAGGCATCAGCGCGCGAGCCGACAAAGCGGCAAAATTATCGCACTTCATGGGACCGGTACCGAAAATTACCTGCCAGTGAAACATTCCTCATATCCGCTATTCAACAGCAGCGGATTCAGAGATGGGGACCGACATACCGATTTAAATTCGCTTCGTCTTCTGAAAACAGTTCCACAACCATCTGTGACCGCTATACCTGGAAGACGAAATGAAGTGGTTTTGTCGCGCGCCTACGTATGGGCCGTCTTAACACACGACACGCTTATTTGTTGCCAACAAGTGAGCCCTCCTCTCTGTCACTTTTATAACACTCAATTAACTATATATATATATATATATATATCTTATATTCATCATCCGTCTTTTATACGCAAATATTCGTTCCTCCCTAAACATGCCTAGATCTCTTCCACTAATCCTTCAAAACGTGCCTTCTTCTGAAAAAAGACTCCTGTCTTTCCTTAAATCGTGCAATCTATATCATCTAAAGTCTCCTTTCTCCGTGCGTCTGGCCCTTGTAGCCGTACATAGCCCGTTTAAAATTAAAAAAAAAATCTTAGGCGTCGTGAAGTAATGCTTTATCGATGTGTTTGAAAAAGGTCGATAAATCTAAATAGAACAGATTCATTTAATTAAATTGTTTATTCGTTCGTATATAAACGTTATTGTTAATTGTTATTTTTATTGTATTTAGTAAATTAGCATTCGCGCAATTATGCGCACCGCCAGTAATAATGCTTAATAATTTTATACATAACTATTATTCGAAAAGAAATAAAAATGATTCGATATTCGAATTTATCGGCTTATTTTAATTCTGTACGTTTGTATTTTAAGCCTATGTACATCCCGATATGTAGACTGCATAAATATGTTAACGCGGTCCATCGCCCGCTGGAATTCGGTGGTACCTGGTTGTACGATCACGACGCTTGGATTAGCGGAAGATTAGTGAGTTTTTAATTGATGCAATTACCATATAATATGTTTTTTTTTTTTTGCGCATTAATTTTAAATCCCGGCTGTTTATCTACGTAGAAGAAATTAAAAAAATTCCGTTTATTAATTATTTTCCGGTCGACGTGAAATTTCTTAATTTTTAAAATATTTCTACAAAAAAAAAAAACAAAAAAAAAAACGTGAAAATTATCTTTTTTAAGAAACAGTATTTATATAATGAAATATCCGGTATAAAATTTATAATTTCGCCTTAAAATTTTATAAATAATTGAAAGGATAAAATTCGAATATTAAAACCTAATTTTTAATTCTTCTCCTCTTATTTATTGTATTGGGTGAGTGTTTCCAAAAATCAACGACGCCATTATGTCGGCTGTTACTTTTACGTGCGCGTCGTTATATACGGGACAGACGTCGGTCATTAACCTACGGGTTCAGATTAAATATCGTTAAACAATTTCCGGTATCTAGCGTGAAGTTTTTCAGCTGAGTCCTTAACGTGATCTTTATTGAACATGATTATCATGTTTATAAACGAATCGTATTCCTAAGTTATCAGAAAGACCCTCGTAGCTTCGTCTCATTTAGCTTGTTCGTATTTAATCGAATCCGAAGCTGTTCGAAAATTGGGTTACTTTATCACTGTTGAGATTATTAATTAAAGCCTTTCTTACTATTGTTAGGTTAGATGCTATCCTTAATTTTAATTTTTCTGCAAACGTTAGAAACTGGCGAATTGGCAGAATATTCTCGGACGAAGTTTCTTATGTTACCTCCGAAGTAGAACTACATCTGGTTTATATATATATATATATATATATATATATATATATATATATATATATATATATATATATATATATAAACCAGATGTAGATAAACCAGATGTAGTTCTACTTCGGAGGTAACATAAGAAACTTCCTCTATATATATATATATATATATATATAATACCTAAACTACTAATTCAATTCGGGATTTCCCTGTTAAATACTTCGCTCTGTTCACATATTCCCAGATTTTTTGCTGTCGATGTTCATTTTGAGTTTCATTTTGCAGAGCTTACGATTGAAGTGAAAGAGAGTGATTACTGTCTATTCCGTAACTGCTTAAATGTTATATATATATTTATATATGTGTGTATGTATGTACGTATGCATGTATATATATATATATATATATATATATATATATATATATATATATCGTCGTTTATGTGATCATAGAACAGTGAACAGTCTGGACATTATAGTCCAGCTCTTACATTAACCGTTTAAATGAGGTGATTTTTTATTTTGAAATTTTGTTCCATCAGCTCTTTTATCTTTTCTGGGTAATGTCTGTTCTAAGAAAAAAAAAACACCATTCCAAGCACATTTACCCCTAGCAGACATAATTATTACTTATCTTCTTTAAACCAAATACTTATTATTCATTTCGTCTTTTTGCATTATTATTATTATTATTATTATTGCTATTATTATTACTATTATTTTTTTCGCAGAATATAGAAAAATTTATCAGCGTAGCAGAAAATACCATAATGGAGGTGGAAGAAACACGTCAGCAAATCAGTCGTCGACAGTCTGTAGAGGGCGCATTGAGTTTCTCTTCCAGGAATGAAGAACAGTATCATTATACACTTACAAAAGATAAAGTATTAAAAACTGTAAACGCGGGTAATAACCATCATGGAATATGCTTATACATTTAAAAAATAACTTAACTTTACTGTATATATACATACATATATATACGTATATATATATATGTATATATATATATATATATATATATATATATATATATATATATATTTATAGACTGGTTTATAGGTACAGAATAATAGAAATCTTAGTACACATTGTGGAAAATATTATTACAGTATCCAAAAGGGAATACGTAAAGATATACTTGGTTTTCGAACAACATGCATAGAGATTATAATTATTAAAACAATGACAAGGTTGCGGACGGAACATAATTTAACTCCCAAAAAACTAAAACAAATTAAAATAATAAATTCAGATTTATGCGAATGTACAAAAGAGGAAGGATCCATTGAACGTATAATTTGGAACTGCAGGATAAGAAGTATAGGAAGAGAGAACTGAAAAAAAAAAAAATTGTTCGAACGTAACATTGCCGGTACATATTAGATAATTAGCGAACCGACTGCAAGAGTGACACTGTTATATCGATTTATAAATATTAATAATATTTAGTTATAAATTAAATACTTGATTACTAAAAATAGTTGAAATCATTAAATTTATTTAATTATGCGAAGCTTTTCGGCATTTACGCCATTGTCAAGCTATATACAATTAAAATTAAGTATATTATATAAACCATAAAATATTAATTTAAAACTAAGTTTACATTCGCATAATTAAATAAATTTAGTGATTTCAACTATTTTTAGTAATCAAGTATAAATAAAATCACTACATTCCACAATCTAAACTTATAAATTAAAGTTTATCGATTGTTATAAGTTTGGTTAGTTTATGGAAACATTTAAGTACAAAGAAAACTGGCTAAATGGGTAATACCGGGCCAGAAATTATATATATATATATATATATATATATATATATATATATATATATATATATATATATGTATATATATATAAACAATATATAAAGACAAATAGTGAAGTTGATTGTAATACTCATATGCGTATGTGCGATGAGGCTAGGAGTATCCTTATTTTAGCACCTTAAGCCCGAAACCACATTTTAAATCTTTGTAACAAACACACATGTCAGTCAATTATGACTGACGAGCGTGGTTGTGATGAAAGATTCAATATTAGTCATTTCTGAGTGACACTTCTAACTTTGTAACTCTTTCGATTAAAAGTTAAATTATTGTTTTGATACTAATAACAAGGGTGTTTTGTTTGTGATGTAAAAAAAAAAAGTATCCAGTCATATATAACCGACATTTTTAAATAAGATTTTGTTGGTTTCTAATTAATGTAAAATAATTTCGAGCGCATCGAATGGTTGATATGATAGTATTGAAAAATGAAAGTTTTTCAGTTGAATACTTTCAAATATAAACATAATATGCGTGGTACGATAGTCACATATTGTGACTGACACGGGGTTCAAATTTTTATATACACGTTATCGTGTTAAAATTTTGCTTGAGCATATATATATATATATACATATGTATTATGAACTTTGATCCTAAAGATATTTAGATCACCGTAACTTCCATGTTAAAATTAAAGCCGATATATCGTCCATGAAAACTGTCCTCGCCGGTGGTATATTTTCACATGATTAAACATTATAAAAGAAAAACCATAATTATGACGACACTGCTTACCGTTTAAAATAAACTTACCGCAGTAACTATAAATATAACAGGAAAAACTTAATTTTTAACAACGAATGTTTTAACCTATACAAAATGCAGCCAAAATAAAACATGAAAAACTAGACAAAGCGGACCGTCAAAAATAACGATAAATCACAACGTATTTAATATGTATTTAAAAAATAAAATGTTACAGATAATTATTTGACAAGCTATAATGCTCGAGTATGCTTATACTTAGTATATTTTATTCTTAACTGCTTCGAATCGTAATAATCACACCGTAATTAGGTCATTATCATGCGTAGTAACACATTGTTTGAAAAAGGTAGCAGACATTTTCAATACATGATCTTTTAACAAAGGTAGTTTCAATTGCTCGTGCATTTTCATTATATTATACTATATATATATATATATGGGAGCATCAAATGCATCTATTCTGAAGAAGCCTCTTGTATAGCTAGAGTTGCTAACTCCACACTGGACAGGCATACGTTAATATTGGTCTAATGAGCGATTTATATATTATTAATTTATTATTGACGTTTAGGAAAGATTTGCGTTTAAATAAATTATTATTATTTTTTTTTTTTTAAAATTATAGATAAAGATACAATCTTAACCTATCAGGTTAAATAAGCATCAATTTAAAGGAGTGTAGCCTGATCTAACATATGTTAATGTATTAATCAAGCCAATGGGTTTAAAGTCAATGGCCCAGTGGCCATGACTTTTGCCATTCTGTTATTGTATCTGTACTTTGTAATTATATAACTAGATCGACCGGGTGATGCCTCTTCAGCCGCCTGACGTCTAGTTCGGTATCGAGCAATTGACTGGCTTCCACGTTGACGTGTTGCTGTAACCGCTTCCTGTGGGCAGTTGCGTGTCTTCCAATTTCTTCGTTAACGAACGGAATTTGTAGATCTCGATGCACATCGTCATTTCTAGAATAACGATACGCGTCGACAATCGCTCTTAATATCACATTTTGTCTGGCCTGGATCTTCGCTCTGTTAGACCTACTGGCACAGCCCCATAATTGCAGGCCATAGGTCCATATTGGCTTTATAATCTGCCGGTACAGTAAGCATTTGTGTTCTACATCCAGCTGCGACTTCCGTCCGATAAGCCAATAGAGTTGTTGTGTTGTTTTCTTTATCTGCTTACTTTTCATTCGGACATGTACTTCCCATGTCAGTCGCTTGTCTAGGTGCATACCAAGATACCTGACTGAGCTAGCCTGTGGAATAGGTTCGCCTCCCAAGTATACTTGGTAGTGCGCCTCTGTTCGACGGTATGTGAACATTACGTGTTTAGATTTTTCTTCATTGATCCTTATTTTCCACTTTGACGCCCATTCATACACTTTATTTAGTGAGTTCTGCAATTTATTTGTTGCGTCAGACTGGCTACTGGCAACAGCTAGGATAGCTGTATCGTCAGCGAATGTAGCAGTTATCGTTTGCGCGTCCGTCGGTAGGTCTTGAGTATACAGTAGATACAAGATCGGACCAAGGACACTTCCTTGAGGAACTCCAGCTTCTATATCATAAGACACGGATGTTGTATCTCCTTGTACTACTGTAAATTTACGTCCCGTTAGGTATGATGTAAGCAGTCGACAAATGTTGCCCGGCAGTAGTCGGCTTAATTTATGAATGGTACAAATTGCTCGATGTGTTTTAATTGACGCGTAATCTAAATGCTTGTTTAATCTTTTATCAAAAATAACTCCTAAATATTTTATTTCGTCCGACCATTCTATACATCGTTAATCATTAAGGTAGTAGTAGGTAGAAGTGGCCTTCTTATGAGTAAACAGTATTGCCCGAGTTTTGGCAGGGTTAAATTCGCCACTTAGCAAAATAACGAATTAGCCTATCTACTCCTAAGTGTATCTTATTCTTTACTGCCCTTGGAATGTAAGAACTAGAAAATAATGCTGTGTATCGTATAAGTAAAAGGTGAATAGAAATGGACCGAGTACACTACCTAGAGGTACTCCTGCAAAAGCATCGCGAGAGGATAATACATCATTTATAAACACATAGAACGATCTATTACTTAAATAGCTTAAAATAAGCATAATTAGATATTTCGAAAATTTACATTCGATCATTTTATATATGATACCATTGTGCCACCAAGTAGTATCAAATGCTTTGGCCACGTCGAATAAAACCATCCCCGTATGTTTATTACACAGTTAAAGTTGTAATATGTTCTGCTATTCTAGCGATTTGACGAGTTGTAGAATGGCCAGGAAACCGAACTGTACTTTTGGTAATAAATTATTTTCGTCCGAGAAAGCGCGTAATTTTTTTAGCATGATTTTTTTCAGCAATCTTACTGAGATTACTCAACAAACTTATAATCTGGTGATGAACAATCGTTTCCAGGTTTCGGAAGAGTTATGATTTTTTCTACTTTCCAGTTAGAAGGAAAATACTCCAGTTTAAACATACTATTGATAGTATTAGTGAGTTATCGCCTTGTAGTTTTTTAATGATAATCGAGGGAATGTTATCATCTCCGACAGAGTGCTTGTTTTTGAACAATATGTTGGAGCACCTCCTTTGGAGAAGTGAGCAGAGGATGGGATGAATATATAGAAGATATTATATATTTTTTGATGACTAGTCTTATTTTATTATTCTGATAATTGGTCGATAAGTTGGCATTGCGACTACGAGCGCTGAAATAATATCCTGCCAAAAATTCCGCTTTATCCGTATCCGAATACACATGCCTATTAAGAAGATTGTCGTAAAAAAGCGGTGGGAGTGCTTCAGTACGTTGACTGTATCGTTTACAAACCCTCCGAAGACTGTTTTATCATTAGTAGAGAGTTAAGGTTTTAGCAACTTTATCATTTAAGTTTTTATTCAATAATTTTTGCACCAGTTTCGTAAAGAAATTTAGTCGATTTTTTAAGAGAACGGCAATCAGCGTTAGAAGAATGACGTTTCGTGTATACATTCTACGAAGTTTATTTTTAAGCCCGATGATAGCAATAATAAATGCTGGCAGAGATCGAAAGCTCGGCCTTATAAGTGGTATAGGCATTTGACTCGCCTCTCTGATCAAATTTGTAAGGTCGCTGAGGTTGTTATCAATATCGGTAAAGTTTTTTAAAGAGTGAACTAATTTAATATTTTTAGATATATGTAATTTTTAAATTTTGTCCAATTAGCATTAGCGTAGTCTGCTTTTAGTGGGTTATGTTTACTGTTAGCGTAGATGATTGTACCTATAGAATCAGACGACAAACGATTTATGGAAATGGGAGTAGCGATGTTTATATTTTTAACCAGTACGAAATCTAAAACACTCGGTCTATAACCGTATGATGAGAAATATGTGTGGGTTCTAACAGAGCCAGTATCTGAAGCTCATTTTGTTCTGCAGTATTAAGAAGTATATCAGCAGTGTTATTAACGAAACAATTCCAAAGTTTGGTTTTCAAATCGCCAATTATAATCACTCGACGATTAGTTTTAGCCAGCGAAGAAATGTCGTCATATAATTTTGGATTGTGCCTTGGCGGTTTGTATACGGGGAAAAGAGATATAATGGAATAATCATTACCAAGAGTTTTTGTTAGAAGTATTTGTAGGATTATCTAGATAAACGCCTACAGCTTGTATGTAAAGAAGGAACATTTAAAATATCGTACTTAATCTTTTTATTTATTATTAAAGCAACCCCGTCGCTTTTTAGATCGTTGCGATGACAGTTAAAACCGGGAAAGCTAAGCTCGATATTATTGTCGAGTTTAGTTTCTGAGAGCGCAATTATGTCAACCTTATGTTCGACTGCTAAATGATACAGCTCACTATGTTTGTTGATTATGGAATTACAATTCGAAGCAATTAATTTCAACTCATTATTAGTACCCATCAGACATTAAACTAAATATAATGAGCGGCGAATATTTTTATAATATAATGCTAAATGCAGGTGTGAACAAAATACTCTATGCTGATGGTATGGCTTTGTACATGTCATCTTATAGAATAAGTGCCATAACAAAGTCTACTTCAAAAGGCCAACGAAGTTAAGCTAGGTAAACGTTCTGTTAGCTGTTTCTTTAGCCGTTTGTACTAATACCGCTTTAAATTGTTCTAATCGTCTGGATATCTATTAGTTTTTGTTTTAAAATTCAGAACTGTTTTTTAGTTTTATGCCATCATACTTGTTCGTTTTTGTTTCAAACTGTTTTGTTGTATTCCTAGGTTGCGACTTAACTTTAATTTTAGACAGATAATGGTTTGAATCCAGTTTGGTTATTACGTTTATACGATGTATTTCTTCGGTGGATACCTTTGATATCGCCACATGATCTATTTGATATTCTCCTCAAATTCAGTTTGGTGATGTCTATGTGCCCTGTTTCCACTAGGCAGATGTTTAAATGCAGTAGTTTTCCTAATCATGTTTGTTGCTTTACAAATGTTTATTATCCTTTCCCCATCCTTATTAGTTCTTACATGTGCGCTGGATATGTTCCCCACAATGTCTCTATCTTTTCTTTTCCTAGTTGCGGCATCTGCAAGTAATATTATTGTGCGTGTTTTTAGAGTTCGTATAAGGAAATAGTCTTCCCAAAAATAGGAGACAGATCGTCCCAAAAATAGGAGACAGATCGTTTTTCGCGAGTAAGGACGCTACCTGGTTGGGGCACGCTTTGTCTGACTTATCCGCTGAAACATATTTGATTTGGGTGACCCTTTTGGTAACAAAGTTACCGCCAACAGCCCTGAACACCATTAAAGCACACAAGCCCATCCACCATTACAAGGTTCCCCGAAGAGGTTATTACACCCGGATACCAAACGATGAATTATGACATTAACAATATTAGCCACGGATGCTTGATTTGCACGATTGTATTTTTGCTCAATTGATGCAACTCGTTCATATACGTAGAATTAATATAATGCCGTGATTTTTTTGTGTGCTTAAAAAGTCCGCCAGAAAAATAAAATACATAAGTTATTCACCGCTACGGAAATTATTCTAATTAATTGTGTTATTAATCAGTAAATAACATTTGCGCGTATAGACCGACATTGATAAATAAAATATGTATATTTCTTTTTGAATTTTTTAATTTTTTTTTTTTTAATTTTCAATTGTTATGCAGGCTACGGTATAATAGATGAACTCGAAAAGCGGCATACCGAACGGCAACGCTATTTGTTGCCAATTCCGCACGATTTATTGGATACTAAGGAACGAATTAACAGGTTGATAGACATAATACTAGGTAAGATGACGTTGGTCGAAGAAGCTTGGTTAGCGATGAAGAAATCGATAAACGACGCTAAAGTTAGTAGTATCACGATCACTTTTACAAAGTGAACATCGACGAAGTTAATTATTATTATTTTTTTATAGTGTTGTATGTAACTGCCAACGCTATTACCGCACTGATGACTGAGCTGTTAGATGTTCTAGTAAATGAGGTTGGACGAGAAACGGAATTGTATAATTGAGGGAATAGTTGAAAGACTGCTGAGAGGAAACCGAATAGAGTATGCGGATTGAATATGAGGTCGATAGGGTTGCAAGGTAGGGCAGTGTAGTAAAATGTGGCGAATAAGTTAGGAAATAAATAAGAAGCAGGCGGGTGGGTACGTTGGAGTAAACGGTCATGAGAGAGTGATACAAGGCGGAGCCTGCTGTTAATTATTTTCGCGATGGTACATACGAATGTTCTACCGATATTCGGTCAATTTTTTTTTTTTCATTATTAAGTAATTTAAATCGAATATACTATGTTTGACCGATTATCGGAAATACTGCCTTGCGATACACCTACCTCGATCTGCCGGAGCTGCGATATTCTGCCTCTCCATACATGGCAGAGAAATTTCACATAGGTATGATTTTATTCGGACATGGGGCTGTAATATATTTTATACAGTAATCCTTCGTGCCATAGTATGTCAAATGCTGAATACAGCGTCACATATTTTTTTGCTTTCTAAAGATTCTTCAATTACACTGATTCAGCGATAGTTCTACATAATATGTCCTTTTCTAACACCAAACTGTTGCTCAGGTATTCGGTTATCCAGAAATGGCTTTATTCTTTTTAGTTAACAATTTTTCTTATAGTTTTGAAAGAACAGTAAGTAGAACTATCGGTCGATACGATGCAAGTTCTTTTCAGTAGGTTTTTAAGGTTTTTGGACCATAATAATTTGCGAAAATTTGAGCTGATAAGCGAATAAAAATAAACAACGTCTCCATAAAGATAAATAAATTTTGAAATATTATTGACATAAAGGAAAAAAAGTGAAGGCAGATCATCGAATCGACGGTTGGATATTTCCTCTTTCACCGAATTAATAAGAACTCAACCAATACGAAGAAACAAATGAAGAAAGATAATATCAGATGTGTTACAACCTCGTCGTATCATTTCTGCATTTTTTTCTACTTGCGCGATGTCTAGATTTGATGTTGATTATAACATGAAATTTTATGGTGAACGTAAAATAAAAATTATAAATTAATAAACTTATAATTTTTTTTTTTTTGTAGAACTGACCAGTATAGTCATTTACTAGATATTAGATCTTTATTTCATTTATTTTTATTTATTTATTTTATTTCTTTATTTACAAACGCCCGATTACTAAGATCATTTGCGTCTAAGGATAATATGGCATTAATTAATAGGGTGTCTGCAAGAAATTTTAATAATATATATATTTTTTGATGATCGTAGTATTTCTCCTAGTGAACTGGTTGATATATTGTAAAGGTTTCGATGGTTCTGCATATTTTATACATTCCAGTAGTATGCGATTTATTATTATTGGAGTATTACATGTTGGGCCCTTTGGAGCAGGTGTATTGAACTTTCACACTAAATGTGACTCAGAGAAGACGGACAGTTTTACACATAATCAAATACACCAGAAGGAAAATATGCAGAATCGGCATATATCCCTCTGCTAACAACGTTTCTCCTTTTCAACCACTTACGATCTGCTGGTTGTTGTAAGAGGTTCAGTGTAAGAGCGTGTTTATATGTCCTTCCAATCTCGACAACAAGTGATTGGCGGCAGTTAGTTTTATTTCTTCTACAACGTATTTGACTTGTAGATCTTTATGTAGTGTATTTTGATACATACCATGGTGCACCCATCAGCGACTTCAGCATCTTGTTGAACTTATAAATTAAACGTCATATAATAGTATCCTCTTCTATGAATATTACGCTAGTTGAACATTGTTCTTAGTGTGTTGACGACAATTATATGTAAAATAGTTAGGTAAATTATGAATGTTAAATCGTATAAGCGATATATATATATATATATATATATATATATATATATATATATATATATATATATATATATTAATTGTACACATATTTGTTCAGTTTCATCGATATCATTTTGTTTTTCGATTTTTTTTTTTTTTAAATTTAAATTAAAAATTATCAGTTAATAAACTGGAAAGGAAAGACTTTTTAAATGACGATAGTTAATCGCTTTTTAAGATAGATGTTTTCTTATTTTTTACTAGAACAAGATAGATGCATATTAAACAAGTACACTATATATATATATATATATATATATATATATATATATATATATATATATATATATATATATATATATATAAACCGAACAGAATAAAACACAGTTTAACCATTATTAAATTTTTTTATTGCGCAAAGCTTTTTGACAATTACATCATTTTCAAGCGTACACAATAAACATTACGTGTGAATTACAACAAATATTTATATAACGATAACTTAAAATTTGATAGACATATTTCACTAGCCAGACGTAATTTCATTTTCAGATTTATGACAATTACGTCATTTTCAAGCGTACATATATGTACGCTTGAAAATGACGTAATATGTACGTTTGAAAATTATGTAATTGTCATAAATCTAAAAATGAAATTACGTCTGGCTAGTGAAATATGTATATCAAATTTTAAGTTGTTATATAAATATTTTTGATAATTCATATGTAATGTTTATTGTGTACGCTTGAAAAAGACCTAATTGTCGAAAAGCTTTGCGCAATAAAAAACTTAATAGTGATTAAACTGTGTTATATTTTGTTTGATTTTATAAAATCACTACTCTCCAATATATTAAATATATATATATATATATATATATATATATATATATATATATATATATATATATATATATATACTTATCTAGATGTAATGGACATAAATACACATATGTATATATACATAAATGTGTGGATATATCTATACAATACGTGCTGCTTATTACTGAGAAATCAAATCTAGACGACTTCCATCTTTACCTATGTCAATCGACTATTTTTACGTCAACGTGTCGATGAATTTGGGTTTCTTGCTTAATAGACATCAGCCTAAAAACTTCGTTGACCGATGTCCCACATGCAGATCCCCATGGATATCGTCCTTATGAAAATAGTGATATGAATGTATTACAACTGTGATTTTTGCACGATTCGAGTTACTAATATACAAACTCACATTTTTACTCCGTATGTGCATATCGGTGTAATAATTTGACGGTATACTATGCATTTATATCGTATATCTAATGACGATCTCTCACCTATCTACGTTTCGCTCACCCAGTTTGGTGTGCAATTATTATTATTAAATGCACAATGTTAAACGTTAGTATTAGTTGATGTAACGAAGTTATAAGAAGCTAAATATACGTGAATACGTTTAATAGTAAATAGGTAAGACAGCAATGATATATGGAGAGAAGTTATTTGATTATATAATAAAGAATGTTGAGAGCTGTAATAAGAGTATTCTAAAAATACATGATTTGCTTCCGCTTTTACAGATGCAGGTGAAAAAGGCGAATGCACGAGATTGTAGTAGACGATTTCTTCTAAATCGTAATCTACATAAGATACAATAATGAGACAGCGATTGGACTACGATTTTATGGATATTGGAGGTTGAGTCGACCTGTAAGATGGAGTTAGATAATGATTGAACTATTTTTATGAGCAAATTTAATACGCTCAATACATTGTCTTCATAAGAGTTCGATTTAGATGAGAAATTCGACATAAATTAAAGTTCAGATTTACATCAGCCTGAACTATCGATTTTATAACAATGACATTTTTTGTGTTTTATTTGACGTAATTATCCACAGTGAGACTTTTTTTGCTATCCGACATTCCAAGCGATTAAAACAATTTTATATATATATATATATATATATATATATATATATATATATATTTATATATATATATATATATATATATATATATATATATATATATATATTTATATATATATATATTTTTATATATATATATATATATTTATATATATATATATACTTTTTAAAATATTTATCGCTTACATACATAAATTTATGTATATACGTATGTACGTAAATATATCCATTATACATGTAGGAAGTTCAGTCGCTTGAAGAAGGAGTTTGCCAAGTGACTAATTGGATTTTAGGTCCGGGTGAAACGATGTTAAATTCTCAACAAGATGTAGGCTATGATATTTATTCCGCTGAAGACTTACGTAGAATCCATGAATCGTTAGAGTTACAATTCCGGGTACGATACAACGTATTTCCTGTTAATATTTGATTTACGCTGTATAATTTATTTATAGTGTTTACAACGATGGCATATTTTTAATTTTGTAAGTAATGTTCTTAAAGCAAAAAATCGGATTTGGTTATCATATGTCTTCAAGATCATTAATTTTTTCATTTTCGTGCGTACATACACATACCCACATTCGCATACATTGTGCATATATATACACACACATATATATATGTATACAAATCACAATTCGCTTATTTCTATCCACTGCTGGATGTAAGCGTTCCCCTTTATTTCCCATTGTACTCGGTCGAAGCATTTCACTCCGGCTAACTTTTGGATGTCGTCTTGCCAACACGTGCACGATCGACCACGGATTCTATGTCCTTATCTCAGTCTGCATTGTGTTATTTTTTGGTGCACCTATTGCCTGTCCTTCTGGCGACATGACCTAGTTCCATTTGAATTTCTCTACTGGTTGTACTACATTTACCAGCTGCCTCTTGATACTCAGCGCTATTCCCTCATGGGCTCCTTGCGTTGCGTAGCTTTCTGACAATATATTTTGTAAAGCACCACGTTTCTGTTTCGCATGTAAGCGCTGGGAGGATGTACTATATATACTTTCTTTTTTTAAACAGTTCAGTATATCTCTGTTTTTCAACACATTATTCGGTTTTCCAAAGGTTATCTATTAAATATGCGTCCGTCTTTTAATTTCTTTACACATTGATTCTTTGTCTACTGCGATTACTTGTCCCAGGTATATATGTATTCATTAACCTGTTCTAGTATTTGCCCATCTATTTTTATTCCTAGTTACGGGGGTGCGTGTTTGTCACGATTTTCGTTTTACCTATAATTATGTTCAATCCTGCTGCTTTAGAGTAATTACGAAAGTAGTTTATCGTATTAAAGCGTGTATTATTGATTAACAGAATATCATCGGTAAAACGTAAATGATAGAGTTTTTTCCCGTGTATATTAAATAACGTGTGATTCCAAGTTAAAATTTTTAAACATACTTTCCAGGGATGCTATGAATAACCCGGGTGATTATTGTGTCCCCCTTACTAATTCTTCTTTTTATTGGTATTTTATATGTGTGTATGTATAAACGAACCAGCACCAGTGTCTGAAATATATGTATTTACACGAAATGTCAGATATATTTTCTAAAAATAATAATATTATTCCATCTCATTTGTTTGTTTTTTTTTCGATTTTTTTTTTAAAGGAACCGTACGGTCATTACGCGGAATTATTGCATAAACTGGATACGTTGGTTGATGCCGGTGTGCCATTGACGAACGATTTAAAATTCCAGAAGGATTTCATGGATTTTGTCTGTCGCAGTTTTGCTACTCGCGTCGAAAGAAGACGCAATATTTTAATTACTTCAGCCAGATTTTTCAGATTAGTCACCGAGGTAAATATTAGATGATTTTCCGTATCCGCTTAATCTGTAATGTATTTTTAAAAAGTATAATATAACATATTTAAAGGAGCGTTTTTCAAAACTATCATTATCAACATAGCATTAGGCATATTTTAATTTTTTTTTTTTAAAGAAGAAATTTATTCATATAAATAAAAAAATATAAACTATTTGACAATATAAATTATTGGTAACATTTTAATTTATGTATAGATTAAATATTAATTTATGCTGGGAAAGACAAAGAAAAACCCCAACTACAGAAAAAAAATAAAGGAGAGGAAACACACATTCAGTTATAATATCAATATGAAATAATTTATTTTATACTTTAACATAATATTGTTGTTGACACTTTTATGACAGAAAGTTATGTTCCAGACGCTTGTGTTTATATTTTTTATATCTGCGAGCTAATGATTCGTAATTGTAGTTAGATATCGCTTTGACAGGGAGAGACGAGTTACTTTCGTATTTAAGAAAAAATTTACTCGCGAGTATGTCACTACGAAGTCCAAGTTCGACATTTCACGCATTAATTGTATCTTTGTGTACTTGGACAAATTTAATCTGATTCGGCAGCAGTCATTCTGTATTGTATTTTTCGATATGTAGTTTTAGGCACGTAGTTCCATACAGGACACACCGTAGGTTAGTAGTGATTCGATAATTGACTTATATATAATTAATTTATTTCGAATATTTAGTTTGGATCTTTTATTGAAAATAGGGAACAGTGTAAACATTCTCGCTCTAGTTTTATTTATAAATAATGTATTTCTCAATAGTTAATTTTTTTTATCGAGTATAACGCCTGGGTATTTAACGTTTTCTTTCTATCGTGCATGGTTGTGTTATTCGATGTAATTTCAGGTTTGATAGATGACCTTCTTTTAGAGAATAGCCTCCGTTTTAACAACATTTACAGCTAATTGCCATTTGTTTAGGAATCATATATACGTAATTAAAGAGGAAATGTTCTCGATGTTATTCGACCGTTATGTCATTATTATTATTATTATTATTTAACTAATTTTTTCACCAATTATTTATTCGCCTGTTTTGTCAAAAATATTCGAAAAGTTACTACACAAAAGATTGTTGGAAATAGTTGAAAAAACAGTTCCACAACACCAGTTTGGTTTTAGGCAGAAACATAGTACCATCGAACATATCGTATCGTTCGTAAAATTGAAGACAGTTTAGAAAAACAAGAAGTTTGTACTGTCGTATTTCTCGATGTAGAAAAAGCCTTCGACACTGTGTGGCATAGAGGGTTGATTCATAAATTAAATAAGATATTACCTATTCAGTATTGTACTTTATTGGAATCGTATTTACAGCATCGAACATTTCGTGTTAAAAGCGACGAATTTTTGTCAACAATACGTGAAATAAGTGCCGGCGTGCCGCAAGGAAGCGTAATAGGACCGTTATTATATGTTATATTTACATCGGATATACCACAGGTCAACAATATCGATAATATCGCTACATTCGCAGATGATACTGCTCTGGTCTGCTCTGATAATGATTTACAAGAGTGTAGTACGAACGTGCAGTATGCGATTGAAGAGGTGAAATCGTGGTTTGATAAGTGGCGCCTGAAAATAAATACGTCGAAATCGACGCAGATAATCTTCACAAATCGCCGTATAACTTCCGCACCAAAAATTTATATCGATAACAACGAAGTACCGCAAAAAGATACAGTATGTTATCTCGGTATACATATGGACAAGAAATTAACTTGGAAACAACACATAACGATGAAACGAAAATACTTGGACATCAAATTCCGCAACGTGTACTGGCTACTAGGGAGGCAATCAGAATTGACGTTAGAGAATAAAATTCTCCTTTATAATATGCTGTTAAAGCCGATTTGGCGGTAACCGCTGATGCTCAAAAGAAAGCAACATACGTATCGTACAACGCTTTCAAAACAAAGTATTGCGTACAATAACGAATGCCTCTTGGTTCATTTCGAACAAAACGTTACATACAGATCTCGACGTGAGATATGTCTTAGAAGTAATATCGGATGAGGCGACGAAGTACCTTCATAGACTGGAAGATCACAATAATCCGTTGGCAATCGCATTGATGGATAACTTCGAAGAAGTCAGACGGCTACAGAGAAGAAATGTCTTCGATTTAACCGCGTGATTTAATTTTATAAGCAGCAGAAATTGTCCATCACTGGATGGCCGTATTTCTTTCAAGTTAGTTCCTCCTTTCCTTCTCTCATTCCATCATGTTTCCTCTTATCCGTTTTCTCTACATTGTAGAGATTCACACTTAAACAGAGATCTACTAGATAGCTTCTAAAAAGAGCTAGTTGTAGAATAGGAAAAAAAAAATTTATTTATTTTTTGATAAATAATAATTTTCATTTCATGTTTATTCTTTTCATCACTTTTTGAAATGTACCGGTGTATTATATCGAAATTGAAATAAATGTTTGATTTTATTATTATTAATAATAATTAGTATTATTATTATTGTTATCGTTATTATTATTCACTATGTACATACACTAAAAGTTATGTGCGCATCTGTATGCGTGTACATGTAGGCTAGAATATGCATTTTGTTTTTGTATTTACTTTTGGATGCGTAGATACCGGTGTAGTACTTGATATATGTGCGCACGTTTATTTATACGAGATTATTATTGCGTTGATACATGTATGCACGTATTTAACTGTATGTATGTATGTGAGTATATTCTTATATGTTACTGTACGTGGGTGTGTGTGTTTCATACGTGCGTATATATGTGTATATGTTTTAATAAATATATCGCTAATATTAAAACATTCCGTGTAATATTCGAAGTAAATGTTATTCGATTATTTCAATTTTATTTCTTACGTAATAATTATTTTATTGTAAGTTCTTTTTATAAATACACTAACTGCGCCCTGCCCCGTTTTGCTGAGTTCTAATATGTTTAATTTGACAATACTTGTGGGTATACAATATTTTTAGTCGTATCATTCTTTGACCCCGATATAGAGATTGTCTGCTTTGCCAACTGTAGAACACGCAACATATAATTGTCCACGTGAGAAACAACTGTATATAGATCTAAACCGCACAATTTTAAAAACTGCCCTTGAACCTTCTTGATGGTTCGAATCGGAAATTGCAGTCTCGTAAATTGAAAGGCATATCCGTTGGAATCACAGGAATGCGAGCAATAAGGACATCTTCACCTTTGAACGATCCTGCCAAGATTGTTGCTTCTACCACGTTACTTTCGCAAATCGCGGGGATTCCCGGCGGATCGAGTAAATTCGAAAATTTTGTTGGATAATGAACCGCTTCGTCTGCTTCAACAACAGTATTGACGTATTGTGACTGTTTCGCGATTTCCAAACATAAATCTTTAATCATTATCAACGCTTCGTTTAAAATATTTCTTCTGTGAAATCCGTATTTATATTTCGATGGAGAATATCTTCAGGCACGTATGCGATATATATTTCTCCCATAACTCCGTTGGTGATGAAGGTATCAGCGGTCAATATTATTGCAAACAATGCGCGAATTTGATATGTGACATATTACACGCAAATGCGTACGTCCTGATGTCGGTTATTTTGTAATAAATTTAGCCGCCGAAAATCATTAACTGTTTTCAGATGTTCGAACGTCGTTTAACCAGGCACATTTACTGACAGCATTCGAAGAAAGAAGTACTCATCTTGATCGGAATGTACATAGTTTGCCTATCGTAGTTTCTTTGAATATTCCAGGTTGTCCGTCGACTTGCTGACCTCGTTTGCTTTTTTCAAATGATTTTCTACTCGCATTCCATGTATAATACCTAGACACTTCAGCATACGCAAATGCGCTATTTTGACATATCGTCAATAGTTAACGTTGTAGCCGACGGAGATACAGCTATTTGTTGGACATTTGCATCGGTGAAATGAACACGTTGTCCATTTTCTAGATGTACAGCTAAGTGAATAACTACTGGTTTCCGTTCATGCGTTGGAAATGAAAGAATTCGCCACACAGCTTCGTTGCTACACTTATATGTCTTCAAACCTGATATTGTGCGATTACATCGATATTACAACTGCGCTCGTATCATTTCTTGGTTGCACGCCAAAAACTTCCATATCGCTGCCTTTGTTCGCGTACTTACAACATGAATTTAACAGAGTTACAGACGTTTATGTGCGTTTTGTATGTTTTCGATAGTAAAGGCGTATGTTGGAACAATACACCATCGTTTCGTATTCATATGGTTGTAAGTTTGTCGCCATCTTCTGTTTCTGTATAAAGGATATCCATCGTATCGTCTATTTTTTATGTTTTCGTATTTATCTGGAATTGTCTTTAGTAAGGATGAAAGATTGACTCTGATCAATTTTGTGTCGTAACCTGAGGTCAGTAAGCGCTGCATTAAAATGCCTGATAAAGTCTTCATTACGAGAGTCACACTGGGCACACAAGGCCACTAATGTTGTGAAATAAAAGTATCAGCGTCCGGTTCAGATGAATTCGATATCATTTTTGTAAAGTAAAAGACTTTGGATTAGAAGTGCTAAAACACTCGCCATGCATTTCAGACCTGGTTTCAAGCAATTGCGTATATACGACGCGGTATGGCCTGGTTGTATTTTTAAGTTTCTACTGCGCCACATTCACACTTACAAAACCTTACTTAAATAAAAGCGAAATAGATAAGACTTTCCATGTCTCGTTAATAATTGGGTAGATCAGAAATAATTATTTTATATCCATTTGATACATTGGGGATTAAGTTGTAGGTATACTCTTCCTACCTTTTTCCCAAAATTTTAAAATTATATATTTTTATAGCTATCCGAATAGTTCCGATTTCACCGCGATAATTTAGATCGAATTTTAAGATTACGTCGTTCGGTTTCTTCTATTAACCGGTTCATTAGAGTACGAAAAGACGTCCAAGTTTTTAATGGCAAACATGACTACCCTACTGAAGAACATAAAATAGAGAGGAAGTACATTAGCAATAACTATGGATGTGCTATGCGAAACTGCGTTTGTATATTCCTCTACGCGCGTTTATAAGAAATTTTCTTTGCATGCTGAAAAGTTTTTTCTTTTAGCTGGTTTAATAAGAAGGTGGGACAATATACTAATTATTTGTATAATATAATTCGGTAATTATAATTTAAGCGTATTTCGATCAGCTTGTAACATTCGGCAGTATTTAGTATCCGTTTTCAATATTACATATTGTCAAGATGGTATTTGAAAGCTAATTTTTGTTATCTATGACTAAGTATTAAAATTATTCAACTACTTTTAAGAGTTGAATTTCTAAATTTTACTTTAACGTTGATATGTAAAATAAACAACAAATAAAAGAGTTAAAATCATTAAACCTTTTATAAAAATCACAAAGTTTTCGTGTATTAAGCCATAAAATAAAATATATAAATATATATACAGTATGTAGGAAACATAAAATGTAAACTATAAATTTATATATACAATTTATAAAAATTAACAAAATGAAAAATACTATTTATAAATAATCTGATAGTGAATGTGGTATCAAAAACTTCGTGATCTTATAAAACGTTTAGTGATTTTAACTCCTTTTGTTTATTCTTTAAAAAATCACTACATTTCACACACTTTTTAAATATAAATATATATATATATATATATATATATATATATATATATATATATATATATATAAATATAAAATAAGAAAATGTATGAATAAATATTGCATATTTATCGGATGGATTGAATATTAATTAAAAAATGTTAAAATCACTAATATTAAATGTTAAAAAATTAACTTTTAACCCGTTCGTCTGTATCAGTTGGATGAAAATGTTAGTTTTGAATCGTGTTTCAGTATTTCCAAACTACTAGTTCGGTGTACGAAAATTTAGTAATGAGCCTGAATGTAGAACAACTTGAATCCGTTCAATGCACGCTATCAGAATTGCAAGAATGTCAAATCGGAATCGGTATAAGTTTAATTTTATTTCATCGTTCGCTTTATTTTCAATCTGATTTTTTTTTTTTGACAATAACTTATTAAATAAACTACAAAAAAGTAGTTAAATCACGTTTTTGGTTTTTACTTTATTAACAATCACGATCGACTGTAAAGCCATTATCGAGCGAATATAAAAATAAAAAATTATAAAAATATATACAAATTAAAAAATATATAAAATGTAAAGAATATTACTTAGATACAAAAATTATAAAAATTAATAATAACAGTATTTTTAAATAATCTGATAGGAATGCGGTATACAATACAATGGACAATCAGCCGTATAAAATTTATACACAAACAATAACAGAATAACAAGTGAAATAAACATAAATAAAATCAAACCTATAAAATTTATACATATTATGTATAAATTTTATATTGTCGGATTGTTTTTATTTATTTCTTTTTACTTGTTATTGCGTTATTGTTTGTGTATAAATTTTATACGGCTGATTGTCCATTGTATTGTTTACCGTATTTTAAAAATACCGTTTTTATCACTTTGATAATTTTCGTAAATCGTGTACCGTCTAAGTATATATTTTTTTACATGCTATATTTTTATAAATTTGTATATATATATTTTTACAATTTATTATTTTTATATTCGCTCGATCTTAACAGACGAAAAGCTTTGTGATTGTTTATAAATGAAAAAATATTGATTTTAAATACTTTTTCGTTGTTTTTTTTCTTTAAAAAAACAAAAATAAATAAAATCCCCACATTCCAAAATTTTCAAAATAATAAGTTATTCGATAAGGTGTTTTTTTTTCAATTTTTTGCGAACTTTGTAGTATTCGCGGTTTATTTTTCTTGAAATCATTTATTTAATATATTTGGTTTTTTGCATTTTATTCGTTTATTTTCTTTTCATCGGGGTAGAAAAGCTCGAAAAGGAATTAGTAAAAGAAGGCGAAAAATTATCGGATTTATTATCGATGCCGGTAAAGAACGCATTAGGTCGCGAATTAACTGTCGATTATCAAGATGACATAGTCAACGTACGTGAAATATTAGATATGACCGTTTCCAGAAGACAGTTATTTCACGACAGTGTCGAATTGCAAAAGTTAACCTTGCAACAAGTTGCTCATATACATAGCTACGAAAACGACGCTGTTCAGGTCGGTATTCCAATTTTTATTAAGTTATTTTTTAATTTTTTAGAAAATTCGTCCTACTTCGAACTCTTTATAATAAATTTTGCATTTAGAAAAGAAAATGAAATGTAAAATGTATCAACTGAAGTAGTTACATCGACATTGCACGTACACCAGTTTTCTACCATAAGGTAGAGAGATAAATTAAAAATAACGTATTGAATTGTAAAGAAACGAATAAATAAATTAATCAATTAATAACTAAATAATCAAATAAATAAATAAATGAGTAAATAAATAATTGAACAAAAGTATACATTTAAAATCCCAAATTAAATATATATATATATATATATATATATATATATATATATACAACTTAATGTACGGTATAATTAGGGGATGATTAGAAGTAAAACAAAAAAAGGTTTGCCCAAATCCGACTGAAATTCGCCGAGTTATCTACGAATATCCATCTATCGGTACTTGATCTGCTAAGCGCATGTTATGTTTGCCACCCGGAGGGGGTGCCCTTTTAGGTCTACGCAAGTGGGAAACTGTTAGGGTTTAATGAAGTATAACTTTTAAAAAATATTGTTCAATTATATATATATATATATATAAAATATATATATAAAATGTATATATATAATATATATATATATAAAATGTATATAATATATATATATATATATATATATATATATATATATATATGTTATGTACGTTCATTTATTTTATTTAAAAAAAAAGATCGATCAAATAATATTTTCCCGAGATTAACTTTTGCTATAGAACGTCGAAATGACGTCACACTGTGCTAAAATTGTAGCGACCGTTATACCGCACATTTTTCGTTTGAAAAGTTTTCCGATTCCATCTGTAGGAGAAAAGTTATTAAGTTTGTTAGAGAAAACGTGAAATTTGCTTATAGCAAAAGGGTTGAGTGGAAAGGGGGAAGGGAATTATACGAATGCCATTGTGAACCGTGAAACAGGGCACCAGTTGTTGGGACGTATATCTCCTTAACACACAACCGACCACTATAACAATTTTTTTTTCACGGAGGTGACAAAATTCAATAATTCGAGTATCACTGATTTCCAAATCGATGTTGAGATTATTTTCTTTTTTTACAGAAAACTTAAATGCACGCAATAAAAAATCGACTATTTATATAAAAAGGTCGCGAATAACATTAATTGAAATACTGCAACGACTAGTTTGTTCTTCTTTTTCTTATTTTAAAATGTTTATTTACAAAAAACATCCACGTCACGGGGCTCAGGGTAGAAGTGAAAAGACGTTTCCCCCAAAAGACACTTGTTTAATAAATACATGATTTCCTGTCCGCTATGCTTAATTTGACCTGGCGATGATTCAAATGTTACCCATGCGCGCATGCGCAATAAAAAATACGAACACGCAAAAAGTTTAACATTTTTACGCATACATACATACATATATACATACATACATACATACACACACACACACACACACACACATATATATATATATATATATATATATATATATATATATATATATATATATATATATATATATATATATATATATATATATATATTTACAAAACATATAAACAAAATCTTGAATACATGAATAATTGAATAATGAAGAATGTTAAGTACCTTATATATATACCTTAACAGTTAACTTACTAATGTAGAACTACATCTTTAAGATTTAAAACGTAAAATTTAAACTTTTAAGTACAGGAAAAAATTAGAAAAAAAAAAACCTGCAAGAAAACAATAAAAATAAATTATAATTAGAACTTAAGTAAAGAGGGAAAACACGTAGTAAAATAGGAAAATAATTCTTAAACAAGTAATCTATGTTTAATTCTACGGTGTTTGTATTTAGAATATCGTACGATGAGACTATGTCGTAATCGCCTATGGTGTTAATTAATGCGCTGTCATGCATTAAACAATTATGGTAAAATTTACTAGATAATTTGTTTATATAGGTAAGTGTATCTCTAAAAGGTTAAGCTGCGAATGCATATCACGCAATTTAGTACATCTATGGGCGTTTAATACTGCAGCAATGGTTTTGCAACAGCTGTAATTTTTTATGAATACTGTTGGAAACCAAAAACCAAACAGGGCAGGCGTAAGTTAATCGGAGTAGTAGATGTGTATAATAACTTTTTGTTTGAAATAGATAAAGAAGAATGACGATTAAAAATTGGCGAGAGTATTGAGCGCGTTGTCAATGCAGTTAGTAATATTGTCATTGAACGATAAGAATCTAATATGACTCCTAAGTATCGAACTTGCGTCGACCTCTGAATACATTTACCATCAATTGTAACCTCAGGTAACGTTAGTGGGCGTCGTCTTGAAAAAGTATCGCCTCCGTTTTTTCTGTGTTTATTTTCAGTCTTCAACGTTTGTGGTATTTAAAGACATTTTGCAATCTGTTAAGTATAGTGTCTGGTCTATGAGACGCACAATAATATAAGGCGATATTAATGTGAGGTAGTTTAGGGATATCGTTTATTAAAATTAAAAATAAGTAAGGCCCTAGCACACTACCCTGCGGGACCCCTGAGCAGTAAGATCTGATACCGGATTTATGGTTAAGATGGGAAACGTAAAAATTTCTATCGATTAAATACGAATTTATTAATTTTATTAATGATAAGGTAAATTTAAATCTAAGTAGTTTATATATAATTCCTATGTGCCAAGCTGAATCAAATGCTTTTTCAATGTCAATCAATAATAAACCGATATGTTTATTAAAATTAAAGTTGTCGGTTATGTAATCCGCTATTCGAGCAACCTGATGTATAGTGGAATGGTTGGCTCTAAACCCGAATTGCTCCTGAATAATAATATTATTTGTTGTAGAGAAAGTTTGCAATCGATGTAATATAACCTTTTCAACTATTTTACTGAGAGTACATAACTAATTGGTCGAATGTTATCGATGTTTGTAACGTCAATAATTTTGGCTGTTTTCCAGGGTGTGGGGAAATACGCAGTTTTGATAACGGCGTTGGTGATTTTGGTAAGGTATACAATTGCCTTACGAGGGAGCTGCTTAATATTAAAATTGCAGAAAGTTGATCATCACCATAGGATGCTTTATCTCCTAAAGATTTTTGATATATTTAGTAATTTCAGATGGTGACGCAAGTAATATCTCTGCTGGGGAGAGTGGAAGGGGCTAGTTGACGTGCCACCACTTTACGTATGTTATAGTAGTGTGAACGCGGAACTAAGTTATTATAACGATTACCAACACCGGCAAAATGTGAAGCCAGCAATTCTAATTTGTCACCTAGTTTATATACCTGTTCATTTGTTAGTGGATCGATTATTGCTCGTAGTAATTGGTTTCGTTTTGTTAAATATTTGTTCGCTTTCCATAAAGTATTATTACTTGGAGAAAGAGTCGTTAAAAAGTTGCTTCATTTACTATTTTTCCAGTTCACTAATAAATGAGAAGAAAACTTAACTAATAATAAATACATACTCCTCGAACTGTTATACATTGGAGTAAATTTGTGTTTAGTTGACTGTCGTCTGTAGTAATTTTTGAGAGATAAAATTATTTTTATTATAAACTGAATATACACGTATATGAGCACCTCATGCGGGAAAAATAAGAGGAGCCCGACAACATTGTGAGAATAGGCCTGCCTATGTGCCTATATCTGTATAAGCTTTTAGTTCGTTCGCTCGTTTTACGGATTAACTTCCCATATACATTGCTCCAATAGAAGTTTAACTTCAAAATGATTGACTCCTATATCAAAGAAAAATAACAACAACGATCTATTTGCATAAGTTAGAAACATAAAAAAGTAAATGACAAACCTGCTCGTACAAAATAAAAAAATAAAAAAAAAACCGTTGCTTTTTATTACAATCTGTTTGAACATTCAGTAACACTTTAAATTAATTAAATTCAATATATATTCCAAGCTTTCCCCGATAGATATTCTTCTATAAGTATTATTATTTGCTCGATTCATACGGTTTTTGGTTCTTTACAACCGTCTTAATTCGTCCTGATGGATTGAAAGCTGCTTTGTCTCTGAATTTGTATGATTCTGCAGTCTTAGGTTCTTATAAAACTAATTTTATTGTCATTAACGCAGTATATAATGCTCAGATTATTAAACGTCTTAGTCGCGACAATTTCGGCGTTCTTCGTGGTCAATGCTCGTTAATGTAAACATTCGATTAAACGAAAAATGATTTATCCTGTGTTTTCTTACACATTTCTAACTAGCTGATCACGTACCGTACGCCGACAAAAACGTACTACAATATTAGCATACTGTTGACAATGTAATTTCAATTTCAATTTCAATTTCAATTTATTCGATATTACTCATCACTGTACGAACGTTATATAAAATAACATAACGCGTATTATAAATTAAAAACAAGAAATCCATTTTCTAGCCTTATATCTTTAAGTCGTCGGCCTCCTTATATATCTTAAGTTCATTACTTTTCTCGGATGATGCTTATATATATTAATCTTTATTTCAATTTATTTCAGAATGTAAAGTTACTTTATAATGTTAATTTTGTTTTTTTTTCCATAGAAAAAATTAATTCCAAAGACCAATTTATAATTTATAACAATAATAGGAAAACATAATAATATAATAGTACTTAAAAATAAATAATTTTCAATAATAAACTTTTCCGCGATCATAAAACTGTTAATTGTCACGGATAAGACAGCAGAAATCTAATCCGTATAATTCCGTAGCCTATTCAATTGTGTTACACATAAAATTAATATCTCGATTGATAGCCTATCTTATGCGTCGGAATAACGTACAAATAGAGGACTACAGTGTAATCAACATGACGAATGATAAATTAGTCTAAATGAGAATTATCGCGAGAATGAAACGATGCTGTCCGGAATTATCGTTTAGCCACTTTTGCCGTATTAATAATTTTTGATAACTTTTTTTTTTTTTTTTTTATTTAATTATTTAATTATTAATTTTAATTTGATTATTTTTTCGTATATGTGTTTAGGCTATCGAATGGCTTAACGAATTGTACAAAGTTATGTTGCGATCCCATTGCTACATCGGTTGCGACGTACACGAAATTCAGTTGCAAAAAGGGGAGCATCAGTGTTTTCAAGAAACCGCTAAGGTGATAATACTATGTGATTTCAGACGAAATAAAGGAATCCGGAAAACAAAATGAAAAAACCGGATATTTCAATTTTTACTTATACGTTAATTTTTCGATTTATTTCATTACGTTTTCTTCGTTCTGTTTTAATTCGCTCTGGTCAGGTACGAAATTCGCGATATTTCTAGAAATCATTTTCTTTTAAATCGTCAGTGTGCGCTAGCGTGTATTATGAATAAAACAAAATAAAAACAGTTGAATCACCATAAAAAACATACGCCAAGAATTTCGACAATTACGTCATTATCAAGCGTGCTTACACAAAAAACGTACAATTTATACATAACGTTTTTATGTACGCTTGAAAATAACGTCATTGGCCAAGAGCTTCGCGTAAATAAAGAAGTTTTTATAGTGAGTAAACTGTCTTCGTATTTTGTTTTATTTGTAATTCATAAAATCGCTGCTCTCCGATATATCGATATATATATATATATATATATATATATATATATATATATATATATATATATCACAGTTTAATCATTAAAAGTTTTTTATTGCAAAGCTTTTTGACAGTTACGACATTTTCGAACACACACAATAAATATTTGATGTAATATTTATTGTGTATGCTTGAAAATGACGTAACTGTCGAAAAGCTTTGCAATAAGACACTTTTAGTGATTAAACTGTGTTATATTTTGTTTGAATTATAATTTATGAAATCACCACTCTCCAATATATTCAACATTTTATATATATATATATATATATATATATATATATATATATATATATATATATATATATATATATATATATATATATATAGTGTCCCAGAGAAGACTGTCGGTTTAGCGCAGTTGGTAACACTGTTACGACGCAAACAGCGTGCTTCGCGTTTAGTGTATACATGAGAGATACGTTTTTGTCCAGTTTCATTTATTATCACATCGTATAATGGGAAGGAGCGCGCTTTTTTGCGTGGAATGTTATTTTCGGCGTGAATCAATCACGACAGTGCAAACAAGTTTCGAAAAACATTCTTTTATTTGTGGAGATACCTTAAGAGCCGCATTTGCGAAACACATCCACGCGATCTGAAAGAATTGAAAACTCGGATTTCTCGAGAAATTTAAAAAAAATCTGCGACATACGCTCGAAAAAGTGTTTGAAAATGTTGTAAATGAATGTATTGTTGCAAATGGCGGTCATCTGAACGATATTGTGTTCCAGAAATAATTGTAAGCTAATCTCTCGTTTTCCTATTTTTAAACAAAATTCCATTCAGAAATTTTGGTGGAGCAGTTTTTGAGTTGGTCAAAAAAACAATAAAACCGTCTGTCATCTTCGGATCACCGTATATATGTTGTTATAGAGTAATCCGTAGTTTTTTTTGTGTGTGTCATATAAAACACGGTGGAGCCTAATTACTTCTACGTATGAAATTCGACCGGCTTTAATATAGTATGCCTTCATTTTAATGTTATCATATATACGGCTATTAATGTTATTGATATTTTATTATTATTATTATTGAAAATAAAGTATTCATATATATATATATATAATATATATATAACGTCTTTCTCCCAATTGTTTCCGCTTACATTTACGATGAGTTATTCCATACAAGGCTCTTTTGTTTCCCTATAAGTTTATTAGTAATTAAATGTCCTTCGTCGTACGTGTACGACAAAATGGATTAGGAAAAATAATCGTGACTCTTATGGTTGAATGCCGTCGTAAAAGATGGAGACCTTCAACGAGATATCTTGACTGAGTTAAAAAAATATCAATACGGAAAGTAATAAACCGGACATGAGATCGAACCCAATGGCGGCTAAACATATTTTTTGATGAAGATCCATGGTATCACGATGCTCGGAATGAGCCAAGAGGATGATGATGAGATGATTATATATTAAAATAT
>CM065054.1:56015100-56042600 GCA_032883995.1 Coronaproctus castanopsis
CTAATATTTATTTTCTTAAAGAAAACACAAAGCTTTTCGGCATTTACGCCATTATCAAGTGAACCATTTTAAAACATCAAAATTTTAAAAATATAAATTAAATATAATTACTTAAAAATATGCGATGGTGATTGTGAAAATATGATTCAAAAATAGATTTTTAATATTTATTTTCATTTTACTTGTAAAATTGCGTTTTTTAAAAAAATTTTTGCGTTCGTATATTTTTATATTTTATATTTTACTTTTAGACATCATACATCGCAACAGTTAATGAAAAATTTAAAATTCCACCAGTATACAACTTTTACAGAATCCGGAAAATCGTATTGAAGAAAAAATTAATATAAAAAAACAAAATTAATAAACAAATATATCGATATTAAATTTCAACAAATCAAAAAATAGATAGAACAGAAGCAGACACCATTTTTGGATCATATTTTCACAATCACCATCGCATATTTTTAAGTAATTATATTTAATTTATATTTTTAAAATTTTGATGTTTTAAAATGGTTCACTTGATAATGGCGTAAATGCCGAAAAGCTTTGTGTTTTCTTTAAGTAAATAAATATTAGTGATTTAACTAATTTTCAATTGATTTTTTATAAAAAAATCACTACATTCCACATTATATAAAAAATTAAAATATTAAATTTTGTATTTTTAATACCGGGCGACGAACTATTGATTTTTTTTTTATCTTTTTTGGATTAGAATTGATAATTTGGCGTTTGAAAAAAACAAACACATCAGACATTACAACGCTCAGCACGTTGTAACAAAAATTATAGCTCAATTCGTGAATTTTCCAAAACGTGAAATTTGCGTCCTCGTAATGGTGTGGTAATAAAATTATAACGATTAATAAATTATCGATAAACGGAAGTATTCGCGTATAGAAAATATAGCGAATAAGCGATTACAGGCGAACGTTTAGTTACGCTGAAAGTTATGGTAGCGGTTATCATTACGCGAATTTTACTCACTCGAGTTCAAGCGATTACACGTGTGCGCTTGAATAAAAACTTGTTTTTCCCGCTGAATTTACGTACACGTTCGTAGTTCAGAACGAAATATTATTAACGAAGGTCATTCGAATAACACACGATCAGGATTGCAAATTACGCGTCCAGTATGTAGGGGTAGTAAGAAGTTTCTCTAATTTGCATAAAGAATAGGCGGCCCAATAACGAGTAATGCCTGATTCGCAATCTGTTGATAAGTACAAATTTTTTATACTTATTGTTTTTATTGGACATTTAGGAAAAGACTGTTATAATTGATAGTACCGAGTGAGGGGTGATTGCTGTATATTCTTCGTATATGTCTGTTTCCAAAAAACTAACTACGTTTTGACTATATTACCTTCTAATCCGTACGTTCTAAAATATTAAAGTCGAAACGATCAAATTTCGGGGTTTTATTACTACCATTTGTCGACTGAGACTCGGCTGTAGTCAACTTCCTGCTTCGTTACACAAGTTGGTATTAGTTCTTCTAATTGCTTGCATCCTATGGAAACCCATTTAGTGTGGCCGATGCGGACCATGCTATCCTAGAGTGTTCCCATCGTATAGTAATTTTCGTGTTGTTCCTATAAATATTGCATTTAGCTCTTCAAAATGATGAAGTATATACGGCACTATACTCCTATATTTTAGATTCTGGTATCATTATTTAATTTTACACATCCCTACATTACTTTTTACTCTGCCTAATTTATAAGTAGCCCTTTCTTATTCATTCCATAATATACTGACATGGGTAAACTGTATGGAAACCAAAAAAAAAAAAAAAAAAAAAACATATGATGTCATGTGCGAACATTAGAGAGAATATTACATTAAAAAATAGAAATACAATATACGAAAAGGTACATGGTATAGTAAAATGTTACTTTAAAAAAGAAAAAGTAGCTTATAGATTTTTGTTTAGCAGATAAAAATTGTATAGTTGCAACGCTTCTCCAGTTCTTGATCCACAAAATGTCCATATACATTTTTGAGTAACGAGTTATCAGAGTTCGGCTTTATGGCCAGATTAAACAAAGTATCGGATTCCCATACGGACGGAAACAAGGGTTACCCGAAATGATCTCATGTAAACATGTATATGTATATATATATATATATGTGCATCTTATTTGTAGCATTGTAAACAGCTGAAACAATTACTTGCCGATATGCGTTCGATCGAAACAGAAATGGATGAATTGAAAAGATGTTTGCAATTGAAACAAATTTTACATAATAGAGAAAACATTTTGTTAGAAGTCGGTCGTATGGTACGACTTGGAAAATTATTAAAAACACGTCTGAAGGAACCGATGTGCGTCGAGTAAGTATTTAAATTATAATTGTGATGATGATAATAATAATAAAATTAATCGAATTAAGGAAAAAAAAGATTTATTTAGTATTAATTTTCGATAGTATGTGTGCCTCGCATGCTAGCCCATTTTTTAAAACTAGTCAGGATATTTGAGAACGAACGAAATAATGGTATATTACATATGTGTATGTTTATGAATACATACATACAACGTAACACGCACACTAACACACACACACACACACACACATATATATATATATATATATATATATATATATATATATATATATATATATATACGAGGCTCGACAATTAAGTAATAAGACTGATTTTATTGCCGCGCTTGTGGTAACACTGCGACCTTAAAATTTTTATGGCGTGTAGCGGCATCTCCAGCTGCAGTAGTTCGTCCGCTGTGTCGTGTTAAGTGGACGTGTGTTTTTAGTGCTCGTCACGAACGCGTCGCTATAAAATTTTGTGCGAAATTGGGCGAAACCAGTAAAGAAACGTATTCCAAAATATTGAAGGTGTATGGTAGTGCTTCTCTTAGTCGTGCCCAGCTGTTTTTATGGCACAAGAAGTTCAAGGAGGGTCATTAGAGTGTGGAAGATGAAGAGAGAGCAGGGAGACCAGCCGCAGTGTGAACCGACGAGAATACACTGCGCGTGCGCGCCCTAATCCGACGGTTCGAATGTTGGTATCTGAAGTCGATATTAATCGTGAAACCGTTCGTCAAATTATAATGAACGATTTCGGGATGAGGAAGTTGTGTGCAAAAATGGTCCCAAAAAAACTCACTACTGAGCAAAAACAGCATCGAATGGATGTCGCAGAAGACTGTCTGGAGCAAGTTGAAAACGATCCTACGCTGTTTGTTCGAGTAATTACAGGTGATTAAAGTTGGTTCTTTCAATATGATCCAGAAACCAAGCGTCAAAAATCGCAGTGGTTGTCTCCAAACGCCCCTCATCCGAAAAAAGCTCGTAATGGCCAGACCATAAATCAACATTTCTACTGCGAGGTACTCGAAAGATTGCAGAAACGAGTTCTCCGGGTGCACCAAGAAATTGCAAACACTTGGATCCTTCATTATGACAATGCGCCATGCCACACAGCCTTCAAGGTTTTGCAGTATTTGACCTCCAAAGGGATCACCCTGTTGCCGCAGCCGCCTTATTCGCCCGATATGTCCCCCTGCGACTTCTTCCTATTCCCCAAAGTGAAATTGGTGGTCAAAGGGGGACCCATTTTGAGTCGGTTAAGGAGATCCAAACGTCCGTGACGAGGGTACTCAAGGACATTCCAGTTGAAGAGTTCCAAAAATGTTACCAAGCGTGAAAAAATCGCTGGGCTTTGTGTATAGCTGTCCAAGGGGAGTACTTTGAAGGGGATTAAAGAATTTGTAAATAATTTTTAAATATACGGATTTTATAACGTCAGTCTTATTACTTAATTGTCAAGCCTCGTATATATATATATATATATTACGATCTGTTGGAGATACATCCCTTTGGCCCGGAGTTTTTATCGTATCAAATAATAGAACAGTCTGCAGATACGCAGATTCGCTGCGAATAAGACATCAGTCAAGTAAGTAGTTGCAGGCTGAGAGCGGTTACTGTTATAAAGTTTCAGGTCGATTATTCCAATCGTGACAGGATAAAAAGACAACAGGATGCGGATGTTCAATATGAGAAACTGTCTTCTAAAAAACAGCAAAATTCTATGACTGTCTGTCACTGTCAGCGGGTTATGCTGTTAAAACTATTACCTCCTTGGTAGCAAACTGCATATTTATCCGAAGGCTAAGGAGGATAACCGTAATAGAAAATTACCTGCAGTCTTGTGGTTAGGGTTTTTACCCAAGGGCTAGGAGAATAAATTCCAACAGAAAATTCGCTGGAAGACAATGCTAACCCCTTTCCAAAAAAACTATCACGTATAAAACTTGTCGCACAGGAAATGTACGACTTAAATGACGATCGACGATGTGTGAGTGTTATTGGATCTCGTAGTGTTAAATATGTCGTTGAATATAAAAAAAAAAAAATCGTTCAAACAATGAGGGAAGATATACGCGGATTTTTAGACGAAGTAGCTTATCTCGGAATTATATGTGATACTAATAATATTAAAAATTTTAGTAATAACTTTTTAATTTATACCACGGTGTAAATAACGTCGATTATATTTGATCGAATTAATTAATTATGTTTTTTTTTTTAATTCGGATTTTTGAAACTATTATCTATTTGTTGAAGATTTGAAAAAGTATACGGCGATAACGATATTGCGATAGAAGCTGTTTGCGCGAAACTTTCGAAGGTATCGTCTTTGGCTCGAAAGTTAGATGAAGCTTTATGTAATTGTCAATATTCTCATGAACCGAGTGATAATCCAAAAAAGACTAATGCCTCTGGACGACAAATCGGTAAAACTTCGCAGGTATTTTACCGGTCTAATTTATTTTTCTCCTTTATTTATGATTATTAATTTTACTATTCAGACTATTACTTGTCAATATATCTTTGCTCTGAAAGCAATAAAACGACACTACTTAGAAATTTGACAAAAAAGATGGAAAGAAGATAATACCGGGCGACCCACTCACAGCTTAATCCCCAATATATTATATAGACGCAAAATCGAAATTATTCCTAATTTCTACACCACCTAATTTTGAACGGGGCATGGAAAATTTGGGTCTTATCTATTTTTTCTTCATTTAAGTAAGAATGATAAGTATGAATGTGGCGCAGTAGAAACTGCGAACCATGTACTCTTTGTATGCCCTATTACCGACCATTTAAGATTTTACAATAAAAATAATTTCAACTTACAAGACGAATACACTTATTGCATAAAAAATTTTAGGTTTACTATAGTTCTTTACTAACACTTTGCGAAACAGTGATAGAACTTTTCAGTAATACGTATAATGAGTATATTGCTGCACGCGTACATGTATGTTTGTGTGTTTGTGTGAAATTTCTATGCATATAATGCTTAAGTTGTGTATACGTATATGCGTATATATGTGTCATTATGGATAATTCCCACATTTATGCACCTAGTACACTTAAATTATAGTTTAAATATTACCTTGTATATATATATATATATATATATATATATATATATATATATATATATATATATAAGTGCATACATGTATATACTTATGATGACTGGGAGTGAAACTGGCGCACACTTCGCGTAAATTAGGAGGGTAAAAGTTTTTATGATATTATTATATACTGTAGAATATTGTATAGGGGGAGCAGTACACTGATTAAGCCTAAACTGGCGGCGCAGTGTATTGCACCTCTGTAAATGTAACAAGCTGTAAAACATTAATTTGAATAATAAAGTATTAATAAAAAAAAAAATGGTATACTTGAAACTAACCTTTTAATATATATATATATATATATATATATATATATAATTTTTTTATATATGGCGAGGAAAGGGGAAACATATCTGAATTAAAGTCTGTGTATGAGTTTTTTCATAGAATGTACTAGTATTTAATTGCGTGTTCACGGAACGCGTAACATTCATCTTCTTCAACGCCACATTTCAAAAGATTCGATGCGTCTGTGTTCAGTTCGGTGTAATGTCCAAGTTTCCGCACTGTATAAAAATATCGGAAATATTAATAACGTGACCAGTCTAATTTTAACTTTCCTATTTACTGCTTGATCACGCCAGATTTTTACTAAGCGACCTGTCGCGATTTTGACTATTCGTATGCGGTGCAGCAGTTCCGATTTGCATCCACCAGTATTCTCGATAATTTAACCTATTCGATCTATGTACTTTTTGTTAGACAAGTTATTTAAAGGCCGATTAATTAATTATCATCATCATTTTGGTCTTCTTTCGATTAATTAATATGCCATTAGCTCCAATCTTCGCAATAAGCGTATAATATTTTCGATGTTTGTAGCTATCAAGATGGGATCATCAGCTTATCGGAGATTCGATATATTATATCCACAAATTGAGAATCTATTCTAATACTCAATTGAATATTTTCTATCATTAGAAACTAATATTTGTCTTGTAATATGTTGCGTATATAAATATATATATATATATATATATATATTTATATATATATATATATATATATATATATACGGAACATATTATGAGACAAATATTAGTTTCTAATGATAGAAAATATTCAATCGAGTGTTAGGATAGATTCTCAATTGGTATATATAGTGAGAGTAGACATCCTATAAAAAACACTTATACAACTGCATATACATGTGTATACATAAACACAGTCACTCGCAATACACATCGGAATGTACACGCGTAAGTAAAATAAAAATACAACCGCCCACACACTACTACACTGGAAAGTACTTACATAACACACGAACGGATAAATACACGCGTACGTTAGTGTATACGGTAAAGAAAAAAATAAGAAATTAAATTTACCTCATTCGATAGTTTGTATCGTCTACTTTTAGGTTTCTCCGATATCGTCCGATCACGTGACTAAAAACGTCGTTAATTCAAAACATTCTCACGAAGATAGCGGTAAATCAGACGACGATTTTCATTCCGCATCCGAATGTACCGGAGGAACACCGCCTTCCAGATCGTCTTCGTTTCACACAGCCTCGGAAGACGATCCTAATGCGCTATGGTGGGAAGTTGATCCGTCTCATTCAGACGATAACGAAAATTCACCCGGTGTAGATGATTCTAAATCGTCTGTTCTTCTCGATACTAATTGTTCGCGATGCGAGAAGGTAGTAGTGTATTCTGTAAATTTTCGACCGATCTCTTATATGTAAAAATCATCGACTATTTAATTAAGTCGTTTTTAACTATTTTACGTAATTATTCGAATATAATCTTTTAATCATTTCGATAATAAAATTATTATAAATTCCGATGATCATCATTATTAGTCGCATCAGTCCTTTGACTGGTAGCGCTGCAGTCTCCTTTTCCATTCGCCTCTATCTGCTGGCTGTAATTTTTAAATCGCGATATCCACTCCTACACTATCCATTATTTGTCCGATGTAGCACTTCCTCGGCCGGCCTCTCCTTCTACTACCTTCTATCATACCTTCCAATATTCGTAGGACCAATCCACCGTGTCTTATCACATGACCTATCCATCTATTTCTTCTCGCGCAGAAGTGGTTATAAAATTCTTTTCTTCCTTTCACTTTTTCCACAACGTTCTTGTTTGATATTTTTCAGTCCATTTGATCTTCATCATGCGTCTCCAGCACCATATTTCAAATGCTTCCAATTTTTTAATATCGACCTTCTTGAGTATCCACATTATAGAGTGCAATACTCCATATATATATATATATATATATATGTAAATTTTTAAAATATCTATATTACCGTATATCAGGTATTTACCCTAAATATATGAATTACGATATATTAAGAAATATAATGGATGTGAGGTCTTTACACTACAGAAGGAAATTAGCCGAATTAAGGTTTCTTCATGTGGTATGCAACGTCGAGTTAATAGTGAGTATTTAACATCAACCGTCTCCTACGTTGTACCAAGATAGGCGATCGAATGGTTCTTTGAGTGAGCCGCGTGCACGAACAAACCTCGGTTTAAGTTCTCCGTTGCCGTCAGCTTTCCGCTTATATAATTCTCTTTTGAACATATTTCCCTGTATGGATATGCATACTTTGATAACAGATATTTCCTTAATGAGTTGCTTCCCGAACATATTTTGCGATGAGAACAGGAGTTTCGCCGTTGTCTAATAGTTCTAGATTGTTATTATGTGGTGTGTGTTTGGTATATGTGTTCCTTTACTAATGTACATGTAGTATATAGGTTAAGGTTTATATTGTATTTATTAATTTGTTGAAGATTATTCGTCCGTTTATTTCGTGTGTGAATGGGGTGTGAATGATGTATGATTTAATGAGTGTGAGACTTGTGAATGCGTGTAGTTTTTCTGGCGTGTTTAATGGGTGTGAGGCTGGTGAATGTGTTCGATGTATTTTTTTTGTATTTTATTTTTTTTTACTTTTAATTTTATAATTCAGAAAAAAATTATTCATTGTATTATTTTATTTATAAGTCTACTATAATTGGCTGTTAGCTGTTGTGTGGCTTCATTAAATAAATAAATAAATAAATAAATATATATATATATATATATATATATATATATATATATGTTTTTTTTAGTCTTTTCCTCAGTTCTATTTCCATATTACTGCCGAATATCATTTTCATTTTCAATAATTGTTGTTTCGCTATATTTAATCTATTTTTTATATCTTCTGTATCATTTCCGTCTTGCGACACAATACTTGCCAGATATTTGTATTTGGATAGCTGTTCCAGTTTATCACCGAGTAATTTTATATCGATAGTTCTATCCTGCCTAGCACTAGTTACGATTATTTTAGTTTTATCTTTATTTATTTTCATTTTTTATTTTCTTTAGTCCATCGTTTAATATTTTCAATCGGTTTTCTAAACTTTTCACGCTTTCAGCTACAATTGCAATATCATCTGCTAATCGAAAGCGACATATATTTTCTTCATTAACACTAAGCCCTTTATCAATATTCGTTTCGTAGCGTTTCGTATGGCTTCTTCTATGTATAGATTAAACAACAAAGGTGAAAGCTGACAGTCCTGCGTACTATTTTAGTCGTTATTGTTTTATTAATTGTTGATTATTATTTACTTCTTTTTCTACATTTTCCGTACCGATGTTTACGTAATTTCGTTATTTTCCCTTTATTCTAGTGTCCTATACTTCATTTTCTTTCTATAGTACCTTCAAAAATGGTTTTCGCCGATTTTTAACTTCATAACCGTTTTAAAATAATCATTTTTGACATGTCTGAACAGAATTTACACTATCAATCTACCGATAATTTTTGTATTTCTTCTTCCTCTTCCACTGCATATTCGTTAACGGATGTTCGCGATAAAATTAGCTATTATGATTTTGTCCATTGCTGTACGGAAGAGTTCTCTTAAATCAGCCAAGATATTCTTCTTCGTACCTTATGTCCCATTATCTCTTGCCTTGATGAATTCTCCTCGGTAATTCGTATCTTCTTTCATTTCTCATTATGTCGACAAAGTATTCTCTAATTTCCTCGATTTTACTGTGTTCAGAATTTCCAGTTTTTTGTTCATCTTCAATATAACATATTTGTTAGTATGTTTCTCCGTCCGGGGAATTTTCAGAATACGACGATATAATCCCATTTCAAAGTACTTAGGTTTTTCGACATACTTTCTGTCAAAGTCCACGATTCTACTCCATAACATAACATCGGAGTAGTCTTTCTTCTTCTCTTCGAATTTGGCCATCTATGTGAAAACAACAAGCTTTTGCTTTTCCTTTCTTCCCAATATTTCTTCATACTCTGCTTTTTCTTCCTGTCATCTGTGCATTTTTGCCCGCTTCCATGCTTTTCGGTTCTTTTAAATCGATCAAACTTTTTAATTTTATTTCTGAATTTTATTCTGTTATCAATCATTGAATTCACCGTTTTCACTTTATCGAGATCTTTTTTGGTGTTCAGGAACGGGCTGGTTTTTAATCTATCAAAATGGTAAAAGACTCTTTTTGTTAGTCTCCTCTCACTCATTCTCCGTATATGTGCAAATAAAATATTAATCTTCTTTCTCTCATAACATCGGATAGTTTTTCTATTTTCTCTGGAGTAGCCTTTTTTTTTTTTTTTTTTTTTTTAAAATATCGATTTTTTGTTCTTAGTTTTGACATTTTCCAACGTCTACAGAAAAATCACCTTTTTTATTATGGAAAAAAATAATGTTCTTTCGGTTTTCCATTTATTTCGGTTTTCCACACGTGTCATGATCTGTTTTATTATGCCTGCCATCACAATTTACTAATCAGCGGTTTCAGCTAGATTGCAATTTATCCGAATGAGTTCACTGGCGGACAAGACTGCTCGCAATTGTTACTATATATAGTCCTATTTCGCGCTTCTTTGAACCAATTTACTGCAGCCGTTTATACAACATAAACTTTCGCCCGCGTTCTTATCTTTTTCTTCTTGCCGTCCATTGATCTAAATTGTAGAATTTTATTCGACTACGTGGCGATATGCACCACCCAACTCCATTTGCGGCTTTTCTGATTTTATTTATAATTTAGACACACCTACATATACATATATATATATATATATATATATATATATATATATATATATACTTTTAGTCGTAACTACATGTAGGAGTATCGTGATCAAGAGGTAACAGCTTCCTTATTATCCGACTCCATGTTTGACGATCTTCGGCATCCGGAATACATCTCAAAAATGTCATCCGAGTCGCAGCAGTCACTGCATCTGTCCATCTAATTGATACTCTGCCTTTTGGTATTGATTTTTCCCAGAACTGTTGCTTTTTCGATTTCATCGTGTTTTCGTACAATGTGACTATAAAAAATTTCGTAATACGTACGAGAACTTCCGTTGTTAATCTGCGGGGATAATCGTAACTATCAATCCCTAAGACACCGTTATAAAAACTATAAACACAGGCGTATCGAACATATTTTATTACGTGAACGAATTTAAAGGTTCTAGTTTCTTGTTATTTGGTTTTTAGGTTTATATACGTAAATGAGATGTTATATTGTTATGTATAACTTTGTAATATGTCTTCTTTAGTTTTTTTTTTTTTTTCATAAATTTTTTCTATTAAATCTTTGTTCGATATTTTTTATAATTTATAAGCACTATTTATATTCTTTGAATTAAATATCAGTTAAGGAATATTAATTATTCCGGGAACGATTTTGAACGATTTTTTTTTGTTTTGTGTCTTTCGTAATTATATATATATATATATATATATATATATATATATATATATATATATATATATATATATATATATATTAAAGGAATAATTTAAAGTCCAATTCAACGGGTATATTATTTAACGAACTAAAAAAAAATCAACGTAAAACTAACAAAATTTTTGAATACTCGGAAAAATATAATGCGATTCAAAAGTATGCACGTACATTATCGACGTGTATATATTTCCATCAATATTTTCTAATTTCGAGTTACAATATTGAATTCTAGGAAACAGCGCCCGAAGTTCTGCACGAAACGGAAACGAACAACCATCGTGGAACAATATCCACGACGACGGTGGAACTCGATGAGACATGCGCGGTTGACCGAAATGAAACCAATTTCATAAATGTTACCAACCTTCAACGCGATAAACGTATGCCCATCCACGATGGTTCGAACGATACGAATTTATTAATTTATACGACCGACACCGTTACACCGTTGGAACATCAATTGGAACATAAATTGGAACATAAATTGGAACAGCAGTTAAAGCAACTGCAATCCGAGCAACGACAGCCGAATCGAGTACTATCAATCGGTATTTCGTCGCAACCGACAGCCTCGTCCGAAACTAAAATTGTTTGTTCAATTTCCGATGGTATACGACGTAATAAGAGTATAGTCAAACAGGCTATCAGCGGTATCCTCTAGAATATCTAAACTCACATACACGCTGAATATATAAGTACATGCGGGTACGTGTATGTACAGGTTAACAATGTTATATAGATACAAATACAGATATGAACATATACTTAACATATATACACATATATACATTAAATATACATATATATATATATAGATATATATATATATATATATATATATACATTAAATATACATATATATATATATATATATATATATATATATATATATAACCGTGTGCCATTTATGAATTATATTAGATGCGGATTTAATGAACGTCTTCTGTGTCGTATGAAAGATAGACAACCTATTATTTTTACGTTTTTCATTAACATTTATTGATTAAGTAGAATGTTGTAGTTTTTTGCTCGTACAAAATTTACGTTAGTTGCTTGTTACATGTTGCTTTTTAGTATTATGTGAAATGTAGAGATTTTTAAAAAAATAAACAGCAAAAAAATAGGTAATTAAAATCACTAAATATTCATATATAAAAAGAACACAATGCTTTTCACCTATTAAGCCATTATCAAGTGGATATATATATATATATATATATATATATATATATATATATATATATAGTGATTTTAACTACTTTTTTCTTTTGTTTGTTTATTTTCTAGTATTTGATTACTTAGTTTTTTGGTTGTTGTTAATTTTTTGTTACTAATCGTCTTAAGTTCGTGTTTGTTTATTGTAGAGAAAAAAACCAATAATTCCGAATAAATCTTAATTAATCCAGTAAGAACGTTGTATATGTACAAGAATGTTTAGCTAATTTTATTTAGAATAAATAAAGGAACGTTTTCGACGTTGTTGTCATTGTTTACAGAGTAAAGTAAGAATTAAGGCCAATTCACACATTTCCGTCACCGATCCGTTCCGGTCCGGCAAATCGAATCAACGTCAGTGAAATAAAATATTATTTAGAGTAATTTGGTTAGAATGTTCGCACTCCTCCGGTTTAACGATCCGGTTTACCGTCAGTGTTAGTTCAGTACTCCTTCCGTTAAAATTCAATATCGTTGCTTCCGATATTTTTATGTTTACCGGATCAGTGTTTTTGTTTGTAGTTGAGAATGGATACAGAAAAATTAGTAGAACTTGTTCGAAAAAATGAAATTACGTATAATTTGTACCATTAAAATATATGGACGTTTGTTTAAAACGAAGTATTTGGTTTAATGTAAGGAATTGAATGTTTCTGATATATTTTGACTGCACAGCGGCTTTACTTTAAAATTTGTATTATTTGTGTGAACATTTGATATTAACATATGACATTTTAATTTTGAACTAGAAATTCTAGAATATGTACATTCAGGTTTCTGTCAACAGATACTTCCGTATTTACGGATATGTATGAACAGATGATACTTAATATCACGGACACCACTGAAACTGAACTGAACAGAACCGGATCGGAACCGGAAATGTGTGAATAGACCTTAAAAGTAAAAAAGAAAGAGTAAATACAAAATATTCTAAAAAAAAAAAATTATCTAGTATATTATCATCATCGTCACCTTGTTTGTTGCCGTGCTAAACATCGTAGTTAAACCGTTGTATGTTATTTACGCGTACAAAATGATCTAACATTCACGGCTCTATTATATGTATTACGCATCGAACTGATATACGAAATAGGATGACATTGTCTTCTACGTGATAATTAAGAATTATATGATGTTGATAAATTTTATGCCACCAGTCGGGGCTGAATCCTCGATCGTCAACTTGACAGTCGAAAGTTCAAGCGGCTATACCACCCCGGTATCTTTCTCTTTTATATATATATATATATATATATATATATATATATATATATATATATATATATATATATGCATATATATATATATATATATATATATATATATATTTATTCGATTTTGGCCTTCTAAGGACCACGGAAAATATATATAGACGGCTCATAGAACAAATTAATTCGTTTTAAAGGAGCTCATAGAACAAATTAATTCGTTTTAAAGGAGCTTAAAGTCGAAGCCAAGCAGCGGTTGTTACCAACTATTAAAAGACAAATGCTAATGGATAACAAAATAAGAAGCAAATATATATATATATATATGCTTCTTATTTTGTTATCCATTAGCATTTGTCTTTTAATAGTTGGTAACAACCGCTGCTTGGCTTCGACTTTAAGCTCCTTTAAAACGAATTAATTTGTTCTATGAGCCGTCTATAGGATCCTTAGAATTATTCGATATCCTTTCATTTCGATAGCTTGAATCCTATTTCTCATCGATTTTTTAATCCTCCAGGTTCCAGAACCTATAGGAAGAAAAACCAACGTTTTCAGGAGTTGCAGTTTCATTACTTTATTAGGTAAATTTACACGCGAGAATATATTTTTTTATTGTATTTTAAAGAAAATTGGAATATTTTCCATATACGATAACGTTTCCCAATTCCGGCGTTTGCTAATGTCTTCTTATTTCTTCTTCTGATTCACCATTCTCCGGATATGTACGTTCACAAATAAATTAATTTCTCCTTAATTTCTACATCTTGTAATAGAGAATTATCTTGTTAATTATATTCGTAATTCAAAGTGTTATTAAATTTGGCACGCGGACGAATATTAGGTTAATTTACACGCGAGAATATATGTTTTTATTTTAAAACTTATTTTTAAGAAAAATGGGTACGTCGCTTTTTTCTTAGCCGTTTTTTTTTTTTTATATTATACTGAAAAAGTTTTCATTTTTTTCTTGCACACATAAATTGCATGTACATTATTTTCATTTTGCTGTACATATTTTACACATACAAACACACACACACATATATATATAATATATGTTTGTTGGTAAGGTACACTACAATCCACAGTTATTCTTTTTTTTCCGCACATAGAAATACACACACACACACATATATATATATATAAGCAAAACAAAATCATAACACTGTTTAATCACTATAAAAGTTTTTTATCGCAAATCTTTTCGATAGTTACGTCATTATCAATCATACACAATAAATATTACACTGACCACAGGCAAAATTTTCTTCGACCACCTGTTATTGTTCGTTCGTGAAACATATACAGCCTAACCGTTTAGAGATGTGCTCTTTAAGCATTACTTTCGTTTAATGTATGACCCAAGTGAGAGTTGGTTTATTTTTAACTCTAATAGTAATGTGTGTTATATATACATATATATATATATATATGTACGTCGGTACTTGTTTAAAGTCATGTTTTTTTTATTCGTATATATTGGTAATTATTAGAAAGACACCATACATCGTCACTTATTTTATTATTTCTGACGCGCATAATTACGCATACATACAAATATATATATATATATATATATATATATATATATATATATAGTAATTTTTAATGGGACAACCTAAGCAATCCTGGTTTGGAGTTACCTTTGAATTTTTTGTTAGCTTCGTTATATGTATTTTTATGATTCCAGCATTAAAAGTGTTTTTAAAATAATGTGTCATGAAAAACGACTTATATAGAACGGTCTAGGCAGACGTTTTGATGCCGATATATCCTATATGTGAACGATCGAAGATGACGTATATCTATTTCGTATTATGAAATATCTGGATGTATTTTATGATAGTACAAAATCATCATACATTACAACGTGTAATTCGCGTTGGATTGCAAGTTATATTCTTTATCAGTTCACCGGCTGCATAAACAATCAAAGATATGTGAAGGTTTTGTCTAGACACCAGCGTGCAATTTATAATTATCTTTAAGAGAAGACGCGTTAATTTTCTATGTTCAATGCACGCATATTGCCGTTGTTCATACACGAGCTATTTAACGTCGCCATCATGTCCGGTTTAAAAGGAGGCTATAGGGGGCTGACGTTGGCATAGCCGCGGAATTTAAAAAAACATCGAAAACATCCGGAAGCCGTTAAACCCACATTGCCCAATTTGTAATAATACTAAAATCGTTGAACTCACATAACCCAATTCGTCATTAACCTAAAAACCATAAACCCCAAAACAGTAAACTTCAATTCGTTAAATCCTACGCGAAATAATTTTGTCTGATATATTTCGTGTTATATTACCGTTCAAAATTAGCCCCCCGATGATGCTGCAGCCACAACGAAACTATTTGGCTGTGTATTTTAAATTTAAAAACTTTTACGAAACTATGACATAGATTTCGTCAGCGGGTGGAAGAAATTGTAGTCTGCTGTAACGGCCATCGAGGCTAAGAACATAAGTGAAGGTTAAAATAAATGCTGGTAAATCCATCCACGTTACATTTACAACCAGACCGAGCGAATGATTCTCTAGTTAGAGTTGATAGTATTTTACCACAAAGCATTTGAAAGCGTTCTATCTTATTTACATACAAAGCTGCCTTTAGCACAAACCTACAACATGAGGCCATATGATCATATAGGCTAAATTACCACTTTTTATAAATTAGTAGCATTTTCAAGTATTCTAACTGCCGCAATTTCTTATATATCAACGTGTTTATCCCATGTTAGTTTTTTTATCGAGATGTATATCCTTGTATTTAACGGTATCCTTCTGAGGTGTGGTTTGTTCGTTCATTTTTACATTCGGGCAATTGACATTTCTTACAGTGAGAGCAACATGTACACTGTTACCTTCGTAATCGTTTATTAGGTTACATTTATAAATATAAAAATTAAACAAATTGCGGTTTTCTCAGTAGATGAGTGCTTTCACTCTAGGATAGGGTGAAATGAATAGTTTTTTAAATTAAGCTTCGTACGATTAACAATAAGTGTAAGTAGTAGAACAACAACAATAATAATAATTATAGTATACTGCGGGTTTTTTTTCTTTTATTTTTAGCTAAATACGATAGATTGCACGTTTTATCCGATACTGTGTCTAATGACGAAACTGATATTGAAGGCAACGTGTTTTCAACGTGTCAAAGATTTTCAGTCACGCATTATAAATTTTTCACGCGCAAAATATTATATAAATTTTGGCGTATGGAATGTTTAAAGTAACTCGAAATCGGCGAAAATATAAAATAATATTTCGAGAGTAATATCGTATTTTTATAGATAATAAACAGCTAAAAATTAGTTAAAATTGCTATTTTTTTATATATAAAAAGACTACAAAGCTTATCCATTCAGCCATTATTAAATGAACACAAAAAATAATAATAATATATGAATATATATATATATATATATATATATATATATATATATATATATATATATAAAAGAAAAATTTAAAAGGAAGGAAACAAAAAATACTGTCTAAGAAGATACTTAATTTCTTCTTCTCTTGGTGTGCCATACTCTTCCCAGAGCGTTGGCGATCAGATGGCAGCTGAACTTGCGTTTTTTTGCTCCTTGGATAAGATATTGGATAGAACTCGTACTGGTCCGGTCCTTGATGTTTTGTATCCAGTCTGTTCTTCGTCTTCCTGCGCTTCTTTTTCCATCAATCTTCCCCTGTATAATGAGCTTTAGTCACATCTTATTGCAAATTATCTTGTTTGTTTTTTTTTGAGCCCAGCTTGCGCCATTTGGCCAGTTTAAACCTTTATCCAGTTAATGTATTTTAAATCTGAATGCCGTTACGTTTTATAAAATTATATAAACTGACTGTGACAGAAGACAATGGGTCGGAAACAATTAATTCAATACCCACAGATAATGTATGGCACTCTTGTAAAAGACTAGACAACATCTCATCTGTATGCTTTAAAAACTTCGGACAAATCCAAATTTCTCTTGTGTACTCTTTTTCACTTTGATTATAATTTAATTTTCGAAAAGCTTCGTGGTCTATATATATATATATATATGTGTATATATATATATATATATTTTGTGGTTTTAAATATTTCTTTGTTGTTTATTTGTTCAAATTTATAGATTAATTTTTAACGCGTTGTATGAATATTTTTAGAATTGAAACATTTCGAGACAAAATGTCGCTTATTATAAAAAATAGTTATTAAAAGTTTATTTACCGTATAGTGAAAACGTGGGTTAAGCGTTAGGCGGTTAATTAACGAGAATTTATACGTACGTCTTCGTCAAATATCGAAGTGAAATGTGTGTAAATAACGAATTATTCATAATTGTCTTAATTCTGAACGTCGTCAATAAAGCTATACGAACTAGTTCTGTTTTTCGAACTAAATTATTGCGTCCGGATTTATAATATCTACAAATTTATAGCGAACGAATATTAAGTATTATTATATAGAAATTTCGATATTCACTTTAAAATCGTTTCAAATTAATAGTATTTTAATAAAAATACTTACGCTTATTTAATATTTTATAATAATCATACTGGAAGTGTTCTAGATTCTGCGAGATTGTCCAAAAAAACTGTTTTTTTGTTTTTTTACCAAAAACTACATTTCGATAAAAACGACTAGGAGCAAATTTTTTTTTTTCCAGAAAACACAATATTTTTCGAGAAAAACGAAATTTTGAAAAACCAGATCTTAACTGTAAATTTCGTTAGTGGTGCCGCGATTTACATCTACAGAAAATATTTATCACTAATCCGAGTAATGTGCTATTCTGTTTTTGTTTTTGTTTAATTCTAACTGCGGCCGAAACAAATCCTTAATTGGCTTCTCGGACTGTTGGGCAAAATCAAAGTGTAGTGTATCTCTATTATAGTTTAATATCTGATACACCTTACAAAGCAGCGTCAGTATGTTAAACTAATTAGCGGTTCAACTTGAGAACATATACGTGTTACGTAGGTTCTATAATTTTAACTTTCCGTTACATTTTGCGCATTTATAATCCTCTTCATTAGATAGAAATTACCCATATTCGCGCAAAATCATCTTAATTTATCGGTACATAATATAGAGGAATAATTTATATTAATAATAGATATAATGTAACTATAATAAATTGAAAAAAAAATGTATATGATAAATATAAGTATAAAAAACAACAATAACTTTATAAACGACACGAAAACGTAAACGAATACTATTAAGAGAACATAACGCGGGAAATGTGATTCTAAACAAACGTCCGTGGAGGAAATAGAACAAATATAATTTTGAATAATTTTTATATTAAAATAATAAAATTTAAAGTTTTTCTTAAAGGTGTTTATTAACAAAATAATTTTTAAAATTAATAATTTCGTTCTTGCTCGAAGAAAATAATTTTTTCAACGACAGATGGCGCCACATACGATACGACGTTGAACGTTCTTCGATGATTTTCATTTGTTTAACATCATCGGTTATTCTGAGTGTTTTCATCATCACTTAGTTTCGGATTTTATCGCGTCGCGTCTTGTCGTTATCGTCGTGTTTTATTTATTTTTATTTAGTTTAGTCGTTAATTTAAACGATAAATTTCTCGCAGCGGCCGTGATATGTCTAATTAAGTCGTCTTGTCGTTTATAGATTATTATTTTTTTTCATTAATAATAGCAACGGCGAAAATATGGACGAAATCGAACGAAATAAATCCTCTAATACGTCCACTATTAGTACGATCGCTGTTCAAAGCGGATCTACTAGAATTGTTATCGCATTATTGCAGGTAATTTCATCGTTTTAATTCGATTATTTATTTATTTATTTGTCTTCTGAAAATAGAAATACGTTCAGTTTCTAGCGTATTTTCGGAATGTTTGCAAATGTACGATTGTTCGATTCGAGATAAAAGTACCTTATACGGTACTGTTAAATCGATTAATTAGTGTTCGACTTTTAAGAATATGTCCCCGTGTATTCATTATATGGACATTAACCCTTTCATTTACACACGAAATTAAGTTAGAGAAATTTTATATTAATCGATTATTATACAACGCAGCTTCTTTTAGATGTATATATAATTTTCACCGTGTTTAAATCGATATTTTCAAACAATTGAGACATTTCACGTCAGCCGGAAAATAAACAATTTTTTCGTTAGCGCTAAAATTTCATTATAATGGACGCGGGTGACTGATGAAATGGTTAAGACAGTCAAAACAGATTTTTTTTTTAGGTTTGTAAGATGCATCATGAAGAAGCGGTCGTCTCTAATTCAGCAGGCTAGCAGTTGGTGACGACCCCGTGTAATAAAGCGATTTTTCTTAAAATCGCATTTTGATAAAAATGACCGATGTTGAAAAAAATGTTTAGCGGAGAATATAATTTTTTGAAAAAAAAAAAAATCAAAATTTCGAAAAACTATATCTTGCTGTAAATTTTAATTGATCAGTCTCATCCGGGTAATGTGACGTTCTCGTTTTTTCCCCTTTAATTCTACTTCTAACTAGTGGAAAGAAATCTAACCAAATGATAAAGTTGAAAGTTCCAGCGGCGTAGCCAGACTTGGTTGTGGAGGGGGGGGGTTAAAACAAAACTATAATAGTAAACCCGAGTTAAATCGAACTTTAATAACCAAAAAACCAAAGATGGTTATAAACCCCAATAAGCAATTCAACTCGCCGGAGTTATTTTTATACTTATTAGACGTCGAATATGTAATTCTATTAGAAGCAATAGACGGCAGAAATATTTAACGTCACCGGAACACATACTAATAGTATATGTTATTGAGGACAGAGATGGTTACAATAAATTCCGCGAAAAAATAAACGATAAATAATGATTTTATATTTTTCGAAGGAATAAATAAGCTAAATTTAAAATTTAAAATTTAAAATCTATTCTTCGCGTTTTTCTACAAAAATCTAGTACCTTCTACATTACGAAACTATTTATTTACTTCGAACGAAATTTAAATGAAAATAACAAAAAAAAAATAGGTTTAACAAATGCAAAACTGCATTTAACAACCAGTATATATTTTCTTATTATCAGATTGATCCCGGGGGGAATTCAGACCCCCAAAAACCCCCCTGGCTACGCCGCTGGTTGAGACGAACGCGTTACCGCTATTCTAAACGTACAAATAAGTAAAATTATTAATTTTAAAATCTTTTTTTTTACAAATTATAACAATTGTTCGCGCATCAATTGATCGGTGCTCGGAAAAATCGTTTTTTAATATAAATTACACACCATTTGAAATGTTACTTATAAGTATGTTTACAAACATGAAATAGGTGTTGAAGTTTGTTTCGTTATATAGCGGTAGTGTACGTTGGGTTGTTGTATTTACTGTTTTATTTAAAAAATAATTTATTGTAATAATAGACGAAATTGGAAAATTATTTTTTAATAACCTTTTTGTAATAATAAATAACGAAGTTGTTTTATTTAACAAATTCTTATTGCTCGAAGTTTTATTTTGTTTCAATTGTTGTGTGTTTTGGTTTCTGCGAGAATTCGCCATTATTGTCCTCCCGCGGTTCTTTTTCAAACTTTAATTTTGTAATTGTTAATTTATTTTTTAATTTAGTTGTTTTAAAATTTGTGTACTAATTTAGTTGTTTAAAATATATCTTCGATAAAAACTACTTTTTGCGTTAAGCGCGGCTTGTTATTTTTAGAGGTTTTAGGTTACGTTCGGTTAAATTAGACAAACGGTTAGATTACCAAACTATATTAAAAATCGGCGAAAATCGTATTTAGACAGAAATGTCAATTTGCTATTTTCTCGAATTCATCAGGTACATCGGGTGAAAACTATTTTGTTCTTATAAGTGTGATTTTACTATATATATATATATATTTTCTCGACATTTTCTTTCATATTTTCGATTATCATTTATTTTTCTGCATTTTCCGTGCCTAATTTTACGTAATTTCGTTATTTTCTCTTCATTCTAATCGTATACTTTATATGATTTTTCTTTGTATATAACCTTCGAAAATGGTTTCCGTCGATTTTTAATTTTACAGTTCGTTACAATTTGCCATTTCGGAAAAAAAAATAGGAACATTGTGGTATTCTATACCAGTTATACTACGATTACAATATGTCCGTTTTTTAATTTGAATGTTAACATTACTAAACTGCTAGAGCATCAGTCAAATGATACAAGACATAAAACATCGTTGAAAAATGTCCATTTTACTCGGGGCAATGTTTTAAGACCGAGACTCCTTAAAATGGGATGTAACTTGTTTTTATTTCTACGTTGTACCGACAATTATATGCCACAACCAACGGTGTTGAATAGAACAAGTAGGAAAGATAAAGAAGAGACAAGGAAGGGAAAAGGAAAAAATATATGCGACTAACGTCTCCAGTGAGAGAGTTAGATCGAGGATGAGGTTAGAAAAAAAATGGTACAACGAGTCTATTGCATTTAAATTAAGTTGATACATAAGTAGTGCTATTTTGGGAAAAAATTAACTATTTGTTCGAGTGATCGGCAAAGCATCACGGCATCATTTCCGTTTCTTGAATCGCTCGAGAGGCTTGTCCGGTAGACTATATACATTTGATTGTGTATCCTGGTCTCATTCTGGATAGACCGCCTTTACAATCAAATCGATTACATAATTAATAAAATACATTCACCGCTATACAAAAAATATTCTTACTTTAACCCAATTCGGAACGACGGTAATAATCGGGAAAAAATACAAAATAAATGTTTTCGTATTTTACTTAACGCAACATATTAAACGAAAATCGCCGAAATGCGTGAATTATTTAATCCTTATGTCTCACAATTAGTGGACGAGCAATAATAGATTCTATAATAAATGTTCCTGTCGCGTTTATACAGCAAATTGGCAATTACCTCATCGACTGTTCGCGAAACGTGTATAAAAAATATAAGATTTTAAAAAAAAAAAATAAATAAATAAAGATACATAACCTACTAAGTTAAATAAGCATCAAATTTTACAAACTGTTGCTTAATCTAACAAAGCCTAATTTTATTAGTATATAAAGTCAATGGCCCATCGACCATAACTTTGACATAATCATTTAAGATATAATCGGTTTTATATAATTATACAATTAGATCCGCTGGGTGGCGTCGCTTAATTAAGACGCCTGGCGTCATTGTTCGGTATCGCGCATCTGGATTGCTTTCACGTTGATATGTCGCTCCAGCCTCTTTTTATGAGCAGTTGCGTATCTTCGAATGGAATCCGTAGATCTCGAAGCACATCGTAATTTCTAGAATATATGCATCGACTATTGCTCTTAGTATTTTGTATGGCTTCGATCTGTGCTGTGTTAGACCTGCTGACACAGCCCCATAACTGCAGGCCATTTTATAATCCGCCCACGTCAGATGCTTGTGTCTATGTGCATACCAAGGTATTTGACTGAGCCAGCCTGCGGAATAGGTTCGCCCTCAAAGTATAAGAATAAAAGGGAATAAACATTCGCTCTGGGGACTTCAGGTTAGGTTACGATTTACTTTACTCTAATTCAAGTTGTCTTCAATATTTAGTAATTTTTATGATTTAATTTAGTTATTCGTTAATTTTTCTCGTTTTCTTCCTTGTTATACGAGGTTTTCGTATTTTCTTTTGACCCTATCTTTAAGCGCGCCGTTATATAATTATACATGTTCGCGTAGTGTGAGCCTAAATTTGCCCGGAATACGTATTATTAAGCGTATTAAATGGGAATGTCTTTATGGCCTATAATCGAAGATGTTGACTTCTCTAGAAATGTCGCTATATGGGGGAATAATTGTAGATTATCCAGAATGGAGAAGGACGGTGGTGTAATGCATGGAGTATAGAACGTAATGGTGTCGCAGCAGAGCGTTAGAAAAAAAAACCAAACCATCGGAATTGCGTGTTTTTTCGAATGGATGGGATTTAAAGCTGCATACGGAAAAGACGGTCAGGTAAGAAATGATGTTCAAATCCTAATCTACCGATGGGTATAATTCATCTGCGATTAATCTTGTTGAAGAAATAGAATGACGGTTTGCGGAGAGACGGTTGAAGTTGATAGTAATAAGTGAGAGGTAATTGACTAATGCTCTCAGTATACGTATTATAAAAAAATCAATTGAAAATTAGTTAAATCACTAATAATTATTTTCTTAAAGAAAACACAAAGCTTTATTTACGCCATTATCCAGTTAAATATTTTAAAACATCGTAATTTTAAAAATATAAATTAAATATAATTACTTAAAAATATGCGATGATGATTGTGAAAATATGATCCAAAAATGTTGTCTGCTTAAGTTCTATTTTTTGATTTGTTGAAATTTAATATCGATATATTTGTTTATTAATTTTGTTTTTTTATATTAATTTTTTCTTCAATACTATTTTCCGCATTCTGTAAAAGTTGTATACTGGTGGAATTTTAAATTTTTCATTCACTATTGCGATGTATGATGTCCAAAAGTAAAATAATTTATCAGATTTTTAATATTTATTTTCATTTTACTTGTAAAATTGTGTTTTTTAAAAAATTTTTGCGTTTGTATATTTTTATATTTTATATTTTACTTTTGGACATCATACATCGCAATAGTAAATGAATAAAATTCCACCAGTATACAACTTTTACAGAATCCGGAAAATAGTATCGAAGAAAAAAATAATATAAAAAAACGAAATTAATAAACAAATATATCGATATTAAATTTCAACAAATCAAAAAATAGACAGGAAGCAGACAGCATTTTTGGAGTATATTTTCACAATCACATATTTTTAAGTAATTTAATTTATATTTTTAAAATTACGATGTTTTAAAATATTTCACTTGATAATGGCGTAAATAAAGCTTTGTGTTTTCTTTAAGAAAATAAATATTAGTGATTTAACTAATTTTCAATTGATTTTTTATAAAAAAATCACTACATTCCACATTATAAAAAATTAATATACATATTATAAACTCGTATATGGTGATCGAAAACAGTGTTTTTTTTATTAAAAAATACGATTCGAGAGTGAGAATTTACAAATGCGACTTTTTAACATTTTTTAAAAATACATCCGAAGATCGAACAGGGTGCGTATTTTTCCAACAGTATCATATAATGTACAATACGTACGATTATTCTACGAAGATTATTATTACTAGGAAACGAAATGTATAACGGTGAAAATATTACTACAAAAGCCTTCGAAAAATGTGGAAACACTTGTACGGTGAAAAACCGGTTTTACGAATTATAAAGAAGGCACCTTTTAAAAATGAAGAAGGTATCTTCGTGAGAGAACTGCGTCGATTATTACCTGTTGTTAAGGGAAGGAACAGTTTTTTGTTTTTTTTTTTTGTTTTTTATTATTATTATAAAGAATTTATACTGTAGTGTTGGAAAATTAGAGTCAGTTGGGTGAATTGATTCATCTAATTCATTCTTTCAGAGTGAATTGAATCATTGAATTGAGTCATTGATTCTTTGAGTCTTTCAGTCGTTTCAAAATTATAAATTCATTCTACGAATTAGATCAGTGTGTGAAAAATTTGTACGTATGTAAATATTTAATGCATAAAAGTGATTTTGATTAAATATAATCTGTATTACGTAATATAATATATATATATATATATATATATATATATATATATATATAATTATTTATATTATATTGTTCGGGCTATTAAGAAATTATGTGTTAAAATATAATATGTTCATATGTTTAATACAAATTTTTTCTTATAGTATATAATTTAAATTTCTGTATAATAAAAGAAACTTTGTATATTTATTTCATATTTGATTTTAAAAACAGTAAGTTTCAATAATTCATTCGATTATTCGTTCAAATTTACGGATATCTAAATCAAAATCATATACATCAGCGGCCATGTGCATAATTAAATTATAGCGAATATAAAAAATCTTTTAAACATATGCATCGTTCGCGAATCAAAAGTAACGAAAAATTAAAATACAAGCAAACTCGTATCTTATTTATATGTAGCGAATTGACGATTCATATGAATTATTTGTATTTGCTCAAAACAAACACAGACGCAGAAATATTTCGATAAATATTAAACGATTCATATTTTATATAATAACTTTAAAATCCCGCTCAAGCTAGAGTAATGTTATGGAAACCAAAGAACAGATTCGGCCATTTAATAATTTATATAACACAAATGTTCATATTTTCAATTTGGTTCATATAAACTTCAGTTTATTAATTATCTTTGTCAGGTATATAATATGTTACGATGTCTTAAATACCTAGACAATAAATATTTATATTGTCTAATATTTTTTTTTGGTCTATAGTTATTTGAATCCTACTTATAATTATTTTTAGAATTAGAATCCATTGTGACTTAGACAATTTCTTTTCGAATCACCTTCATATTTCTTTTCAGTTACGAATCAGTAATCATCGTACAAAATACAATTCACTAGATGATTCCTCGAGATGAAAAGACTCGATGAATCGATGCGTCTTTTTAAAAAAGAATTAATTCATCCTGTGATCATAAGGAATTGATTCAGTGAATCCAGTCATTCGTTCTTTAGCCGACACTAATTTATAGTGACCGGTACGTAAAAATAAAGGAGTGTTCGGAATTTAAAGTATCAATTCCTTTGGATGAATTGATTCAAAAATGACGATTAAATAATAGGCTATAGAATTTAGTCAGTTTCTGATAAAATGAAAATCCAGCCCTATGTGTATTATCATGACCCCAGGCACGCCGCATAAATATTACGAATCAGGACATAAATTCTTTTATCGCGCGCCGGGAGAGGATTTTACTAGAAAAATATATATTTTTCAAAATTCACTAATCCGGCACTTTTACAGCTAGTTAAATTAAATAATAATACATAAAAAAAATGGCCTTCAATTTTCGTTCGTAGTTTTTAAACTTTATACGCTAAATAATCTAATAATTAAACGAGTATGTCGTAAAGTGGACGTGAGAGATAAATGCGAAGTCGAAATGGTGATTTTAGTAACATTCGAATTACTTATCATCGTTATTTGTAAGATTCGCGATATATGTCTAGAATTTGTTGTAGTATTTTAATATTTTTTTAACGAATAATGAAAAGTAAACATGTGTGTCAATCAGCCAACAAGCTGTATAGCTTGGTAGTATCCTTAAATTTAACAGCCATTCATTAATACATATATATATATGCATGTTGAATATATTGGAGAGTAGTGATTTTAGTAATTATAAACCAAAACAAGTGTAATATTTATTGTGCGTGCTTGAAAATGACGTAGTTGTCGAAAAGCTTTGCGCAATAAAAAACTTAATAATGATTAAACTGTGTTATATTTTGTTTGGTTTATATATATATATGCATACACACACACACACACATATATATATATATATATATATATATATATAAATGATGTACTTACATTTGGACTTCTAACTAAAAACGAAGGAGGTATAAGGGGATTTTAATTTTTTAGGTTTCCACTACTCCTTTCATCTAGGGACAACACCAACGGCAATAACAAGAAATAGTAATCGTAATAGCAGCGATAGTAATAATAATGATAAAATAGTTTAAAGAAAAAAGTAATAATTGTAATCCGAAACCAGAAATAGAAAAAGTTCTCTACCGAATAGATGATAATGGAATTTTTCTTTCTATTCTTCAATAAGCACTTTTTCACGTTCTCCATTTTCAGCGAAGGAATTTTCGAATATTGCTGGGCGTCGTTTACTTAGTTATTTTATTAGCTGGATAACGAAAACTGGATAGCTTTGCGCTATTTTTAACGGAACTACTTCCCAGGGGAATGTTCAACTTACCAGTTAGAATATAAT